>JAEBUO010000031.1:0-543168 GCA_023014395.1 Amanita rimosa | reverse complement strand
CACCAAAGTGGTCCTGCCCTCGTTTGCGTTGTCGAGCAGGAACGTGAGCGTGCTGGACAATATTGTAATTCAGTGGGACCGGGAGCTGTTACGGCCATTGCGACAAATTTACCGCGTGTGGTGATGCTGAGGATACGGAACGCGTCTCCGTTGGACGATGATGTCCAGGTCAGTCGGTGTCTCTGGACTCGAACGGGATTTGGTTGTTGATGTTTCGGTTTTTGTTTTTTGCCTTAGCCTTTTCTCGATCACATCGAGTTGTTACTTCCCAAATTCCAGGTTTTGGTGAATCTGGGTGTATCGCATATATACAGCGTGTCGATTAGCGTGGACGATCTTGACCCAGCACGATACCGTCACAAGATGGGGTCTTATCGTGCCTTCGTTACAGTTTTGCACACTTCCGAGTGAGTGTATTTCCTATGTCTTTCTTCTCTGAAGAAATTTCGAAATTAATGGAGTTTGTCAGGTGGAACGAGATGGTCGCGGTACCGTCCTGATGCTTGGTTCCCAGATAGAGGTGGACCATATGCAGAAACCAAGGCGCAGTGGCTGTTCAGGGCCATCCTGGCCGTGAAATTCCCATTGGACATGTATGCTGATATACAGGACGCAGAGGGACAGGCGTTGGTGTCCAAGTTGAGGGAGCTGCGTGATAGAGGAGTCGAGTATCCTGTGCTGGTGCTTGGCGACTCTTATCATTGAAGAGTGCTGTTAGCAATCAGATGATGGGTGGGTCCAGGGACGAGGAGGGAAGGGGCCATGAAGTGGCAATGATGTCCGTCCTTACTGTGGACTTCCTTTAGTACGACGGACGAGAAGGTTCGGGGGACGATGATTAATTGATTCCTAATTGCATTCAAACAGTCCTAGTAAAGTTAGTACGCGTATTTGCTATTTCTAATGGTAGGCAAAAGACTAATCATAAGACGGGAACGGGAAACTGTAAGATGTCTAAGTTAAAGACCGTGTTTCGGATCGGGTCCCGATAAGCCACGATATTTGTGGCTGTTTGGCATTATTGCATCTCACTCGCAAAGGAAATCACACATGGAGAAAGAAGAGAAGGTCACTGATGTCCCTGAGATAGGCTCTTCAATACTTTCTGGTTCGACAGGCACTGTAATCAATCAAAGCACCTTCAATAGCATTGGTCGTGATGTGATTATCAACATCATTAAAGGCCCCACGCCTACGGTTGACGCGTCATCAAAGGCTGAGGCTGGGGTAGGTGATCAAATAGTGGATGCTGGTATGTTATCGGAACAGCCACTGTCCAATACTATTGGTTCTAAAAGTCTTACCCTCAGGCGGCCCCCGTAACAACAAGAGCAGTCACGAGTCTTCCAAGAGACACAGAAGTGCTGACTATCAAGCTGGTAGGGTCTTTACCTTTCAAGATATTTATACTTAATCTAATACAAAGACCATGCTCGTATTGTTCAAGTTGCAACATCTGCTGTAATTTGACTTTCCCTGCATTGATCATATCGCAGAATATGTCATTCATCATTGCCTGGAAGGTTGCCAGAGATTTGGTCAGCCCAAAAGACATTACTACTGGTTCAAATGAACCTTCTGGGGTAGTGAATGCTGCTTCCACTCATCTCCTTCCTTGATCCATACATTATTATAACCCCATCTAAGATCTAACTTGGTGAAGTATTTTGCACTCCCTGCTTGATCCACAAGCTCTGATATCAGCAGTAGTGGGTAGTTATTTTTAACCGTCCACTTATTTAGGTAACAGTAGTCCTGTACCATTTGTTCCTTTCCATCCTTCTTGCTTACAAAGAAGATGGGTGATGTTTGTGGTGATTTCTCAGATATACCCTTTTGCTAGCTGATCATCCACAAAGTTTTGTACTTCTTGTAGCTCATCTGGGATAAGGGGTAGACTTTCCCTTTCCTGGGCTGGTAGCCTGGTTTGCTATCAATTGCATGATCCAAGGCTTTCTAGCTGGCATGTGCTCTGATGCTCCTTTCTCAAAGATTTTGAGGTATTGATGATACTGTTTAGGTACCATCTCTTTTGCCATGAGTTTTGCCATTTCTTGTACATGTACTATTGATCTGGCCTTTGGTCCAGCAGACATAGAGGGAAACACTGGTAAAAATGGGTATTTGTCCCCATATTTGTACTGGCCTGGGTGTTTCATTTGTTCTATGTACATGAGGTGCTTCTCACTTTCCTCTTTTTCTTCAAGCCAATGCACAAAGTCTAGCTCCTTTTCCTGTTCCCACAGGTACATATTCTAGGACATGCCAATGTTCTGCTGATTGGACCTTCTGCTCCTGCTTCTTGGTCCATTCCCTCTGCCTATGTCCACAGCTTCATGGACAATGTGTCAATTTGACCTGACCAGTCTCCCAATTAATTTCCAGGTTGTGTTTTCATAACCATGTAGATCTAATGATCATGTTGGTCTTTCCTAGCTTGAAAATTTCAAAAGTAGCTCACTCCTTATGCCCTTGGTAAGATAGAAGAAGATCAATCTCATGGGTGATCATTCCTCCTTCATTATTGGTTCTGTCCACATTCCAAACTTGGATGGGATGTTCCAAGGGTATGAGCTTGAAGCTGTCACGATTCGACGGTTTCATGTCACAATGGGTGACATGCATGATGGAAAGGCGCCCATGGCAAGCGCCCTAGCTTATATCAGCAGGACATGTGGATAAGGGGAGGCAGACATGAGGGGGCCATGAGGCGAGGGGTATATAGTAGTAGTAGGAGCCTGAGAACCCCCAGGCTCTGATAGTCACTGTCGTAGACAGAGCTACAGAGTTTCTTTCTTTTTTCCTTGTTCCTCTGGTTGTGCGACCTGGTCTACCGACCTCGTAACATAATCAAGAGCCTTACAAGATCACCTCACACAACGTATCAACTACCGACTGCGACAACGACCGCTATGCCAGCATTACAGGCAATTCAGAGCTCAGGCGCTAACAGTGCAACCACTCAGGGCGTCGTCGATGCAACAGTCAAAGCCGCTCAGCAGAGCGCATCAGTCAATGGATCCGGTATGGAATCCGTTTCTATTTCTTTTTCACAGGTCACAGGTACTCAGGCAACAAAACTGCGCTCAGTGCGAGTGCCATCCTGCCCCGGGATAGTGGGTCAGGGGGAATGGCAGCTGGCGCAGCGGAAGAGGGTGGGAAAACACCCGAAGACAACGCATGGGGGGTGTCGTGTATCAAGGATGCACAGTGTCAGGACACCAATCACGTATCGGGGCTAGTTCCCTGAGCACGAGGACACCTGACCAAAGACCTGGGCACCATCCCCATGTGTCACTTGATGGATGTAAATCAAAGAGTTCTGCGGGGGTGCAGGCCGATCGTGCCAAGTTGACCCTGAGAACAGGTGGAAACCCCTCTGATGACATCCCCGTAAGGGCGTCTCAGCGGATGAACAGGAAGACCTCTTGCGTCAGATTGGTGTGGGATCTGAGCAAGTCGGAGTTTTTATTACAGGGGCTCATTGAGAGCCGTATTGAAGATGAATGGCGCGCACGAGAAAACGCTAACTACGCACAATGGCAAGCCTATGAACAGAGACGGCTTGCACGACTGGCACGTCAACCAGTCCCTGCCAACCACAACATGCATGTGTGTAGGTGGATCGTCGACAAGGCCATGGAGCGCCGTAGGCACAAGGCTGAGGAGACACGCCGTCTTCTTGCCGAGGCCGACAGAGTGGCTCGGGCCAAGCAGATCGATGCGTGGGAGGCACTACTCAAGGAGCGCAAGGAACGTGACGAGGCGGCGCGTCTCGAAAGAGAAAAGGCGCAGGCTACACGTGTCCGAGAAAGGGCACAGAAGGCGCATCAGATTAGGCCGGTAGTACCAAAGAAGGCAGTGGAGGTTAAGCCCTTGACACCGGCAGTCACAACACTAAGCGGGACTAAGGCGGTTCCAAATTTTAGGTACACGGCCGACGAGTTGGTTGGCAGGTTTTATCCCAAAGGCTAGTTGGGATAACAAATGAAAATCCGCAGTGGCGTTATACGAGCAGGTGTATGCCAAATACGACGAGATGATCAACCGGCTGGAGAACATGCCGGGTGTTCATATTGAGCTGGGCGACCAGGAGCAGTCGCTCTACAACAGGGTCCATATGCAAAAGAGTAACAAGTGGATCCGTGATGAGAAGTTGAAGTGGTCCC
Organism: Amanita rimosa; assembly: GCA_023014395.1. Classification (NCBI taxonomy): domain Eukaryota; kingdom Fungi; phylum Basidiomycota; class Agaricomycetes; order Agaricales; family Amanitaceae; genus Amanita; species Amanita rimosa. Next base: position 538,999 of record JAEBUO010000031.1, on the reverse strand, counting down.
AGTCCACTTTCATCAATTTGAAGAAAGTCGGAGGACAGGGATTTGACAACGAGCAAAATCTGGTATTCGAAATCGAATTGGATTTCCAGGTTTTGGCGAGCTATGTTTGACGTGCATTTGATTGCACACAAAGAGATTTAGTACTGGTGGGCCGTCATTGGCATCTATCGCAGAAAGCCATGAACAGGCTGGTTCATGCGCTCAACAGAAACATAAAGAACTCGGCGCACTACCTGCAAGTTCAACGCTATGACCCATTGAGGATGACGAAACCACGTAATATGGTGCCGCCCCCAACACCAAAAGAATATGAAGGAAAAGGAGAGCTCGACGGCACCGTTGGGCTCAGCTTAACCATGTTCCTACGGGAAATGGGAGAAGAGTCGCTAAAAGAGCAACGTACTCGTACGAAGGAATGGAGGAAGACAGTGGAAACGGTCTTCCCTGGTCCAGCAAGAACCAAAGCGGATTTTGCAAAAACCAAACGAACCGCGAGGATGTCAGTCAAAATCCCGAAGCACATGATCCGTGGATGGTGTTATCTACGGTTATTCAAGAGGGAATTTTGGGACAAGTTTGAATGGCCCAAATACCCCATGTTATACAACATTTCCACTTGGGAGATCGAAATGCGGGACGAGACAACATGGTTCAAATTACAAGATGGACCAGAGCAGGGAATTTTCCACGTAGTGTTGGCGCAACCTGAAGAGGTTGACAACATCAACACGTACACGTGGAAAGATATCGACAAGCTGACTCACTGGAGTGTGGGTCCAGGATGGAGGACAGTGCGCTTAGGCGCAGAACCCGACGAAAGAGTGGTGTACCCCCGATGAGTATTACAGGACGTGACAAACGTCAATATCCAACAAAGGTCACCAGTAGAGCGGGAGTGGGGAGAACATGAGTTCAGCATCAGGTGGCTGGATGACATTCCCCAGTATGAGATCAACGTGGCGGATTGGATCAGCCGTGTACAACAGTGGGACGGTTACGCACTCCCACAGCGAGGTCACATGAATATTTCACCGACGACCCCAGGGTACTGTTATTTATGGATGTTCAAACCGCAGTACTGGTTGAGTTTCGCATGGAAGGCAAATCCTTCATGGGTAGAGATATCTCTCTACGAGAAGGACATGCGAAACGAGGAGATTCATGTGTCGGTGTCTTACAACTGACGACGGCAGATCTACCACGTAGAAAAGGATGAAGAGTGGGGTTCCCCAGCACGCAAAGTATGGAAATGGTTCGGACCCGATCATCGTCGAGTGGGGTTCACGGTCACCGACGCATTTGTGTCGGCAATTCTCATGCTGGTTACTGCCTACATAGCAGTATTTGGGACAACAGCAGAAAACGCCACATGGGAAGCACGCTTGGACAATGATCATAGAAACCGGGTCAGACCATTCGCGGAAGGAATAGGTACTGTAGCGGAAATGCTGTTCCATCCGACTAGAGAGGAGACTGCTCCAGCTGTTAAGTTGGATATGCCCAACTATTACAAAGGGCAACCGGAATTAATTGCCAATTGGCTGAGAAGTATGGCAATATATTTCCACTTAACAAAACAATGGACGGTCTCGCGACAAGTAACTATGTCACTACAGCGTATCCGGGGGGGATCAGCCAACCACGCAGGGAACTGGGCAGGAGTCAAGCTCCAACAGATATTGGAGAACGCGTTGGAGCATGAGGAGCGGAAGACGCTAGGAACCTGGAGAGCAGGAACCACCTTAGCACAAGAACGACATGGAATAGTGTCGTTGTTAGACGGAGTAGAGAGCGTCGAACAAGCGGCGTTCGTACATAAGCCACCTTTTACAAGCTGGCAGGAGTTCGATACGGAAGCACGAGAGTTCTTCCTGACGATGGAAACCCGAGATGATGCAATTCGCAAAATCCAGGGGTTACAGCAGGGGAAGCGCAATGTAGAGGACTACATTGTCGACTTCCAAGGATTAGCTCAACTCACGGGCTATAATGAGATTGCGCTCATTGCGCAATTTAGGAGAGGATTACATCCCCAGCTAGGGCTGAGGATCGTTGAAACAGGAGCGCCGGGAGATGGGACCACTACAGGGGATTTGGACAAGTGGTACACAAAGGCAATGGAGTTGAATAAGGCTTGGCGGGATGCCAAGAAATTTTACAACGTAAATCCAGGGCAAGGGTCGCACCAACCCCAGGCATCGACAGTGAGGACGCAGGGGACCCATAACAGGGTTTCACCAACACCTGCAACTCGGACTGGTGGAGCAACGCAAGGGCCACCACCAGCAGCAGCCACAACGTCGAGTGCCAGGGACCCCAACGCCATGGATGTAGATAGGAAGAAGAGCACCATCGTGTGCTATAACTGCGGAAAGATGGGACACATCAGCAGAGACTGTAAAAGTCCCAAGAATTGGAAGGGAAAGACCCGTGTGCGGGAGATGGGATGGAAAGAGTGGCTGGACAATGCCACTGAAGATGACAAGAAGGCCATTAGTGAGGCCTTGGGTTTTTGAAGTGGCCAACCGGAAATCATCCCGACCGGAAGGCCTGTAGTACTAGTTCGACCTCATGTAATAATAGCCATGCTGTTACAATTCTCTTTTCCCTTGTTAATAGACTACATTCCCATTATTACAAACCCATAGTTATGCTTGGACGTTATCTCCTTTAATAGCTACCTTCACCTTTCCTTTTTCAGATAGCTATGCTCTTTCCCCTTATATTCCTATTGTTCTCTTAACGTATATAAACCCCATTCATGTACTGTAGTTCCTTAGTTCCAACTTAGTCGAATCTTATCCATAACCAGAACACTCTCTTTTGCTCGTCGCCTCAATCGCTCTCCTCGCTCTCTCTCTAGCCTTTGTCATCATCAGACTTAGTGCCTAGAACCCTCGTCCAGTGATTAGGAACAGACCGAGACTCTGTTTGTTGCTGTAGACTTGGACGCTGAACGACATTGTGGACATCGACCGTAACATAAGTTGGAACTCAGGACTAGCTCAGGGTATCATCCCTAGCCGACACCATTGAGACCCACAGCTCTCAGGAACAACCCCTGAACGGATCCGTCACCTATAAGGGGAAATACTACCTTGAACGACGAGAAGTTTTTCTCTACCAACAAACCTGGTACTTTGTTACAGAAGGACGGAAGCGAAACGAACCAGTCCCAAACAAATACTTTTCAGGAGACTTCTACTCAGGAGTATCTGAATTCAATTTACCCGATCAAATCTACCTAGACTGGGGTAGTGAAATACAAGGAGAACCACTCTACCTTGTCAAGGAACCAGAAAACAACCCAGGAAGGACTCTCTACAGAAGATTCTTTAGAGACAGCAACCGACACAGAATCACAGCTAGCCTTTTAGCAGAGTGGGAGGAATTACTACGAATTGAACAAGCCAAGCTTGAGGAAAACCCGTTTGATACAGATTACTCGAAACAAAGACCACCCCCATCTCCGAAAACCAGAACCCCGAGTAGAACCCCTACTCCAGAACCGAAACCGATCACCAGAACACCAACCCCTGAACCACCGATCAACCCCAAACCACCGATAACTCCTGAACCAAGAATGGCGTCTGAAACCAGTGCTAGCTCTAAAGGAGATATCAAACCGCAGCCTATACGACCTTTTACAGGCAAATGAATCGAAGCAAGGTCATTTTTAGGACAGCTTGAGGATTACTTTACCCTCAATGAACAGAACTATGAAGGAAAAGATGAAAAGAAAGTTAGATATGCGCTTGCGTGCATGGGACCAGAATTAGACGACTGGAAAACGATTATCCGAAGCGAACTGAATGACAATAGAGGCAGTACCACAGCCACGTTCAAATGGAGCAACTATGAAGCATTTGAAACACGTTTCATCAATGACTGGGGAGAAGTCAACAGTGCCCTTCGAGCCCTGAACAATCTATCCAAATTAAGAGTTGGAAACGGCGTTTCAGTCCCAGAATACATCAGAAAATTTCACATGGACATAGGAACCTCTGGACTCACTGGAATACCCGCTCAGTTGCAGGCATTCGTCAAAGGACTGCCGTTAGAACTTGCTAGAACGATCTTACAGGACCAAAGAAAGATCAAAACGATGCAAGAAGCCTATGATAGGCCAAGGATCACCATAACGCTTGGGACATGACAGGACAAGGAAACAGGAGAACCAATGATGGATCTGGAACACGTTTCAATCGAAACAATAACAACCGATCTGGAACAATCAGAGCTATAAATACCACGATCCCCAGCTGATTGACAGATGATCAAAAAGAGGAATACCAAAAGACTGGCAAGTGTTTCAGATGTGGAACACAGGGACACATCTCCAGGAACTGCCCGAAACGCAATGATGCGTCTTCATCCAGGTCTTCTTACCAGAATAAGGCAGTCCGTTCCGTCACTGAGGAACAACAGAAGGAAGAAGACGAACCAGCAAAGAAAATTAGAGCCATCTCTTCAGCAATGTCTACTGAAGAGAAGAATGCCCTCTTAAACGAATTCGAAAACGAGGGTTTTTAGTTAGGAAGCGTCACTCAGCGGTTGGCCCTTCCTTATTATCAAGATCTGAACAGTTAGCACTTGATTCTGTAATAGTATTATCCAACAATGACAAGCGCATTTCATTAACTATCAAATCGACCGATTTACCCGCTGGAACATCTGCCCTAATCGATTGTGGAGCAGAAGGAAATTTCGTAGACGAAGGAGCAGTAAAGGAGCTCAGAAAAGAACGACTTAAGAAACCAATTAAAGTCAGAAACGCAGATGGAACAGTAAATGCGAAAGGAATGATCACACATCGGACCAAGATATGCTATATGATCGAAGGGCAACAGTTTATCAATTGGTTCTGGATCACTAAACTAGGCGATCAACGAATAATCCTAGGGATACCTTGGTTGGAGGAGAATAACCCGATTATCAACTGGCGAGAGAAAACTCTGAAAATTGAAGATCCGGACACATCACCAAAAGCAATTTGGCAGCTAGCCCTTGACTCCCAGCAATGGGGTGAAGATGACTACTGGATCAGAGTTAAAACATCGGCATCACAGGAATTAGAACATAGGCTAAAGAAAGACGAACCATCTACCACTCTACCGACAGAGTATGAGGAATGGCGCACCATCTTTGACAAAAAGGCGTCAGAACGCTTCCCATCCAGTCGACTGTGGGATCACGCAATCAACACGAAAGAAGGCTTTGTCCCGAAAGCTAGTAAACTCTACCCTCTATCCGTCAAAGAACAAGGGCTGCTAGACGAATGGATTGATGAACAGCTCAAGAAAGGATACATTAAACCATCTACATCACCGCAGGCATCACTGTTCTTTTTTGTAGCAAAGAAAGAAAGCGGAGCACTCCGACCCTGTCAGGATTATCGATATCTCAATGAATGGACCGTCAAAAACGCATATCCCCTTCCCTTAGTTTCCGATCTCATGACTAAACTACGAGGCACCAAGTACTTCACCAAATTAGACCTCCGATGGGGATTCAACAATGTTCGCATCAAAAAGGGAGATGAATGGAAAGCGGCCTTTATCACCAATCGAGGACTCTATGAACCTACAGTGATGTTCTTTGGATTATGCAACTCGCCGTCAACCTTTCAAACTATGATGAACGAATACTTTAAGGATATGATCAATGAAGGATGGTTAGTCATCTACATGGATGACATGCTAATCTGCGCAGAATCACTAGAACAACTGGAAAAGTGGACAAAACGGATTTTACAACGATTACAAGATAACAATCTATTCCTGAAATTAGAAAAATGCAAGTTCGCCACGCAGGAAGTTGAATTCTTGGGAATGATCATTACCCCTGGACGCATTCAGATGGACCCAATAAAGTTAGCAGGGATCGCCGATTGGCCAGTCCCTACCACAGTCAAACAGGTCCAATCCTTCCTCGGATTTGGGAATTTTTACCGACGTTTCATTGGAAACTTTGCTGCAATCGCTAAACCGCTCACCGACCTCACTAAGAAAGCTGAACCATTTGACTGGACTACAGAACGAAACAATGCTTTTGAAATACTAAAGAAACGATTTGCATCTATGCCAGTATTATTAATGCCGGATCCTACTCGACCCTTTATCCTTCAGACCGATGCATCAAATAAGGCGATAGGAGCAGTACTGAAACAAGCAGATGAAACAGGATCTCTGCACCCCTGTGGATTTATTTCACATGCATTAACACAAACGGAACAGAATTACCAGATCTACAATCAAGAACTCTTGGCAATCATCAAAGGATTGATGACTTGGCGACATCTACTGCATGGATCACCCCACACTACTATAGTGCACTGCAACCACAAGAATTTGTCCTACTATCGAACAGCCCAACGCTTAACGCCCAGACAAGCTAGATGGTCATCCTTATTATCAGAATTTGACCTACGTATTGAGCACGTCCCCAGCACAAAAATGTTTGAAGCGGATGCCTTATCCCGACGCCCCGATCATATGGGAAACAGTGAATTACAAGAGGATGTCATAGTCCTACCGGAAGATCGTTTTATTCGTCTTATTGCAGAAGATCTGGTCACGAGAATTCAAAAGGCAATGACAAAAGATGATTTCGGACGAATTCTAATTGAGGTTATCACCACGCATTGCGCTCCACTGATCAAATCGAACATACAGGATTGGTCTTATACAAACGGCATTGTTCACTATCTTGGGAAAACTTATATCCCTGACCAGGACGGATTACGAACCAGATTGATTAAAGAAACACATGAAGCACGATCATCTGGTCACCCTGGACAATTAAAGACCCTTGAACTCCTTAAGCATGACTACTGGTGGCCCGGAATGTTCAAACATGTCAGAGAATGGATAGAAGGATGCGCCCTCTGCCAGCAGATGAAAATTAACACACACCCAAACGTACCAGCCCTTCACCCGATTCCGTCAAAAGCAACCCGCCCATTTCAACAAGTAACCCTTGATTTCATTACCGACCTACCCCTTTCTGATGGTTTCGACTCGATCCTGGTCACGGTGGACCACGGTCTTACAAAGGGGGTAATTTTCACACCTTGCAAGAAGACAATCGACGCTTTAGGCACAGCAGAACTCTACGTCTCCGAAATTTTCAAACGGTTTGGCCTACCAGATGTCTTAATTTCAGATCGAGGACCACAGTTCTCTGCAAAAGTATTTCAAGAAATACGAAAAGCACTAGGAATCGATCACAGAATGAGCACAGCCTATCATCCTCAGACTGATGGGGAAACAGAACGAGTCAACCAGGAACTAGAAGTCTATCTCCGAATGTTCTGTTCCAATGAACCGCATCTATGGAAACCGCTTCTCCCAATAGCTGAGTTTGCTCACAATAACTGACATCACAACACAATCAAAACTTCTCCATTCAGACTAATGTATGGGACGGACCCTGTTGCACTTCCCACAGCTACTATGCGAATGACCACACCAGCAGCAGAGGAGCACCTTCAGTTCTTAAGGAAAGCCAGAGAAGAAGCGCTAGCAGCACATGAACTAGCAAGACAATTAGTGGCAAGACGACGTAAAGACAAAGCAATACGATTTGAAAAGGGTACCAAAGTATGGCTTGAGAACTGAAACCTTCACATACCATATCAGTCCAGAAAGCTAGCACCAAAACGAGAAGGACCCTTCGAAATCGAACAAGTGATGGGACCAGTAATGTACAAATTGAAACTCCCGAAACAATGGCGCATTCACTTTGTGTTTCATGCATCACTCCTTACCCCGTACAGGGAAACGATTGCGCACGGCCCGAATTATATGAAACCACCCCCTGATCTCGTAAATGGACAAGAGGAATTCGAGGTAGAGGCAATTCTAGCCCACAGGAAACGAGGCGCAGGCTACCATTACCTAGTTAAATGGAAAGGCTACAGATCGAACGATAACTCTTGGGAACCTGCTCGCAATCTTGCAAACACCACTGATATCCTATCAGAATATCAACAACGCCGACACCTCTGAACCATGACACGATATAGAAACTGCCACGTCTTGAAACAAAATTACCACTATACAAAACGGAACTGCTCAACACTCTCTCGATACACTATAGCTCTCAAAGAAAAAACCGTCTATACCCACATACAATACCTCCCCTTCCAACACGCTCTTAGAGCACCGACCCCACCAGGAAAATTTACCCGAACTATGGCGTTAGTCACATGATACTATTGCACCCCTCGTCTCGATCACTGTCACCAAAAGAATCCTTCAGGGATAACGGAATTCCCCTGCAATGATGCCCAGAATTATCTTCCCAAGTACCACGACCTACGATTTTCGACCGACGATCTACCTTCCTACAATAAAGATCCACCTGCCTACCAACTTTTAGCCATCAAAAGCAGTGATGTTTATAAAAGCGCTCATGGAAGATTGCTTTGCCCAGAAGAATATAAACAAATGGATGAAATCACCAAACAGACACGGGAGTGTAGCGCACAGATCTGGTTAATCAGCCGAGGAATCAGAATACCGGGAAGGCCTCGCATTCTCATGGAAGACATCCTTGATGAACTTGATTATTTGTCTACTGCAATGGCACAGGTAATAGCAAATATTATTAGGCGAATCAGAAGATTCCGAATTACACCGACAATGACACCAGGGATTGAACATTTGAATTCATTAACCAGGTTCATCAGGGAAGAACGAGACCTCCTCACTGACCCTGCAATCGAAGACCCATTGAACACGGAAAATTGGGGCTCCGACACGGAAATCAGCGACCTGGAACATGTATAAAATCTCCAGATATCACCACCTAACGCCATTAATCACATTATACCATCATGTTCACCTTCTTCGCCCTCGCCACCTACTTCATCGCTTTGGCACTTCTCTCCTGCGCCCACTGGCGCATCGACGAAACCGCTGCCGCCTTTTCACCCTTCCTCGCCGTCCCAGACCTCCCACTCAAGGTCTTCATTGAAAACACCACTGTCATTCACTTTGAGGACGACGACTTACATACCCATCCGGCCACCCTGCTTCCTCAGATACACCCTGACAACCACCACCTCCCTCATTTCGCCCAATTCATCAAACGGAACACCACGCTCACCGTCGTCGCTGACGCCCTTGCCGCCGCCACCTGCTCCATCACTAACCTCTCCTCCACCACCGACAACCTCGCCGCGCTCACCCTCACCATCGACCCTCATGAGATGACTTACGAGGAACGCGATTCATTCCTATGGAACGCCCAGAATCTGCATCGCGCTGCGGAAGCACTCAAATGGAAGGTGGAGACCTCCACAAAAGAGTTGGACAACGCTGTCAAATGGGCTGAGTCCAGAACGGACCACGGTTGGACGACTTCAGGCTGGTAGAAGTCGGTGACTTCTAGCATACGAAGGGGGTAATGTTACAATTCTCTTTTCCCTTGTTAATAGACTACATTCCCATTATTACAAACCCATAGTTACGCTTGGACGTTATCTCCTTTAATAGCTACCTTCACCTTTCCTTTTTCAGATAGCTATGCTCTTTCCCCTTATATTCCTATTGTTCTCTCAACGTATATAAACCCCGTTCATGTACCATAGTTCCTTAGTTCCAACTTAGTCGAATCTTATCCATAACCAGAACACTCTCTTTTGCTCATCACCTCAATCGCTCTCCTCGCTCTCTCTCTAGCCTTTGTCATCATCAGACTTAGTGCCTAGAACCCTCGTCCAGTGATTAGGAACAGACCGAGACTCTGTTTGTTGCTGTAGACTTGGACGCTGAACGACATTGTGGACATCGACCGTAACACATGCAATTCAACTCTCTACATTAAATTGCATTGATTACGAACTAAGGACAACAAAAATAAGGAATGAACCCATCACAACGGGAAAAGATCGCTTGAAGCCCTGGCAGACTCCATGGATGGTGAGGTGCATATGGGAAAGACCCATGGCCCAAGCCCTTCAATCTCTTCGATTCTGGAGTCATGACTCCAGGATGGAGGAGGTAACGACAGACTTGGTACAGAGTCTGAATAGCGCGACGGAGACACAAGCGGCCTGGTACTTGAACCACTTAAGGAATAAGCCTAAGCAGGTGATAGGAACTGGGAAACAACAATTGAACGTACCCATGATGGTTACTGACATCACAACGGGACAGTCCGTTACGATATCGGCTCTGCTGGACTCGGGGTGTACGGGTTCGTGTGTGAACAGGAATTTTGTGAAGCGAAATAACCTCAACACGAGGAAACTCCCCCACCCGATTCCTGTTTACAACGCCGACGGTTCAGAAAATGTTGATGGGTGATTGTCAGAAATGGTGCAGTTGAAAGTGAAAATCAACACGCACGAAGAGATATGGGAGTTCGGCGTTTCGAACCTTGGAAAGACGGATCTGTTTCTAGGGCATGACTGGTTAAAATTCCACAACCCAGATGTGGACTGGAGTAAGAACATACTCCGATTCACTCGTTGTCCAGGTACATGCTATCCAGATTCGAAAGCCCAGGAGCCCGAGGACGAAGACACTGAGGAGGAGCAGGAAGTAGGCGGCGTGCATTGGGATGAAGGGGATCGGCTACTGGCAGTACAAAGGGAAGATGTGGATTTGGAATGGATCCGGGCTTACGAGTCTACGGCAACCAAGATTGCCACAGAAAATAAGATTACCCGGACCCTGGAAGAAGTTGTACCTGAGCATTACTTAGGTTACCAGAAGGTCTTCGAGAAACAGACCTTTGATGAATTACCGCCACATCGACCCTGGGATCATGCAATTGAATTGGTGCCTGGTGCCAAGATGCTGGATTGCAAAATATATCCCTTAAGCCGTGTAGAGCAAGAGGAACTTGAGAAGTTCCTCAAGGATAACTTGGAGACAGGACGCATCCGATCAAGCAAATCAGCAATGGCGTCGCCATTCTTCTTCGTTAAAAAGAAAGACGGATCCCTTCGGCCAGTGCAGGATTACCACAAGCTCAATGAGATGACCATTAAGAACCGGTATCCGTTACCACTCATCTCGGAACTTGTGGACAAACTGTCACATGCGAAGGTTTTCTCTAAGATGGACATTCGGTGGGGGTATAACAATGTTCGTATCAAGGAGGGTGATGAGTACAAGGCGGCTTTCCAGACCAATCGGGGGCTCTTTGAACCCTTGGTCATGTTCTTTGGCCTCACCAACTCCCCAGCAACGTTCCAGACCATGATGAATGACATCTTCCGAGAGGAAATCGCAGAGGGCTGGGTAGTAATCTACATGGACGACATCCTGGTGTTCTCCAAGGATCAAAAGAGTCACACAGTTCATGTAAACCGGATATTGGCCAAGTTGCAGGAGCACAAGCTGTCGCTGAAGCCGGAGAAGTGCTGGTTTGATAAGTCCACCATTGAGTTTTTGGGACTGATCATCTCCCATGATTCAATTAGTATGGATAAGGCTAAGGTTCAAGCAATCGTTGACTGGCCTGTCCCTACTTGCAAGAAACATGTCCAGCAGTTCCTCGGGTTTGTCAACTTCTACCGACGATTTGTGAAGGGCTTTGCCTCCATCTCGAAACCACTGACTCTCCTCACGGGCAATAATGACTGGCAGTGGACTCTGGATCAGCAACACGCCTTTGATGGTCTTAAGGCATGCATTGCGGAAGAAGTCGTGTTGGCCATTCTGGCCGATGAGGGTCAGTTTCGGGTTGAAACTGATGCGTCCGATTTCGCCATTGGCGGTATCCTCTCTCAACAGCAGAAGGATGGTCTGTGGTGTCCTGTGGCATTTATTTCTAAATCTCTCAATCCTGTGGAATGCAATTACGAGATTTACAATAAGGAAATGTTGGCGGTCATGCATGCCTTTTATGAGTGGTCTCACTACCTGAAAGGCACGGTTGTTCCGGTTGAGGTTTTGACGGATCACCAGAATCTCATGTACTTCCGGAAACCGCAGAACATCAATCGCCGACAGGCCCGCTGGATTTTGGATTTGCAGGAGTTCAACTTCGTGATCAAACATCGCTCTGGCAAGTCCAACAGTAAGGCTGACCTTCTGTCATGGAGGACAGACCATCGGGGGGAGGAGATTGACAACGAAGGTGTCATTCTCCTGAAAGACGACCTTTTTGTTCGTCTCTATGATGATGATGACGCGTTGACAGAGTTGGAGGAGAAGATTGCCAAGATTAATAAGCGGCAATGGGAGTCACAAGTAGTGGAAGGACTCAAAAACGGGGATCCCGACTTTAAGTTGGAACGAGGGATCGTGACATGGAAAGGTCGAATCTATGTCCCAGTCAACCGAAGGGTGCGAGAATCCATTCTCAACATCCATCACGAGTGGGGACATTATGGAATCGACAAAACCTTGGAAGTCATCATGCGGAATTACTGGTGGCCGCGCATGGCTAGTTATATGTCACAGGGTGTAGGACATGCCAAACTGTCAAACCAGACAGAACAAAGAGGGCAGCACCGCTACAACCCAACAGTGTCCCTGGTCAACCATGGCAGGATGTGTCTGTGGATCTAATGGGACCATTTCCGGAATCGCGAGGCTTTGACATGATTATGGTGGTAGTGGATCATTTTACCAAGAAAGTGTATTTCTTGCCAACGAATTCCACGATCACATCATTAGGAGTGGCTAGGCTTTTCCGCGATAACGTGTTCCGAGATCATGGATTACCTCAGAAGGTTATCAGCGACAGGGGATCTCAATTTGTCTCCCAGTTCATGAAGGAACTGTTCCGGTTGCTAGACATCGAGGGAAATCCTTCCACAGCATATCACCCACAGACCGATGGACAAACGGAACGGGTCAACCAGGAAGTGCGCGAGTTTCTCACAATGTACACAAATGACAAACAGGATGACTGGAGTGAGCATTTGGCACTTGCCCAGTTTTGTCATAACAACAGAGAGAACTCGGCCACAGGTTTCACCCCGTTTTACCTAAACAACAGGAAGCACCCAAGGAAGTGGAGTGATCCGAAATTGACCACCAAGGTGGCGGATGTGGAGAAGTTTGTGGATAATGCACGTGAGGCGTGTGATTTAGCAGCTGAAAATCTGGAAAAGGCGGCTGAACGCATGGCGAAACAGTATGACAAAGGGAAACGCCCTGCTAGGGAGTATCAAATTGGAGACAAGGTCTATGTGAACGCAGAGCATCTTCCACACGTACGAGCGTCCAAGAAGCTTGATGGCAAGTTCTATGGACCATACAAGGTGTTGGAGAAGATTGGTTCCGCTGCGTACAAGCTGGACCTCCCAAAGTCATGGAAGGTTTACAATGTTTTCAATGAAGTACTGTTGAAACCATACGTACTGCCGGCTTTTCCAGAACAGAAGCGAAAAGATGAGGAGTTGAGCGCGAAGCGAGCAGAAGAGGAAGCAAAGGTACAGGGTGAAGAGTACGAAGTGGAAGAAGTTTTGGACAGTCGTGTGCAAGGTCGAGGTATTCAATACCTTGTCAAGTGGAAGGGATTCCCCGTCGAGGAGTCTACCTGGGAACCGCTCAAGAATTTGGACAACGCAGGAGAGGCAATTCAGGAGTTTCACCAGAAACATCCTAATGCTCCTGCTTCTTGACGGTTACCCAGGGACGTCTTCCGGAGGTATCAAAACCACACCAGTACACATGTTCCAAAACGGTTGTTTGGTTGGGAAGACGGCAGGTTCGAACGAGACTACCAGGAATGCTTAGAGTGCAAATGGCGCAAGTGGAAGGGTGACCGAGCGGCACTCTACGCTCTCCCAGACGATGACCCCGACATGGTTCGTGTGGAACCGAACCCTTAAGGGGGGGGGTAATGTCACGATTCGACGGTTTCATGTCACAATGGGTGACATGCGTGATGGAAAGGCGCCCATGGCAAGTGCCCTAGCTTATATCAGCAGGACATGTGGATAAGGGGAGGCGGACATGAGGGGGCCATGAGGCGAGGGGTATATAGTAGTAGTAGGAGCCTGAGAACCCCCAGGCTCTTGATAGTCACTGTTGTAGACAGAGCTACAGAGTTTCTTTCTTTTTTCCTTGTTCCTCTGGTTGTGCGACCTGGTCTACCAACCTCGTAACAGAAGCCCATTTTCTTTGCATATGCTGTGTGCATAAACAACCCTGCTCCTGAATCGAGCAGCATGGTTTGTTGAGTTTGTTCATATTTATCCAACCTTTCCAACCCTATTTCCATCAAGATCTTGTCCTTCTGCCCAATTGATCTAATTAAAAACTCCTTTTCTCCTTTTTTCAACACTCTTTTAGGACAAGCAGTTTCAGTGCTGAGTGCTATATCATGCTGCTTTCCTTTGGAGTTCCTTTGTCCCTTTGTAGATACTTGTACTACTGTATTTGGTAATGAGGAATTAAGCACAGGTTGTACCACCCTGCTGCACTCCTTGGGAATGACACTTTCAGTGCCATGCACTACATCACAGTGTTTCACCTGGGAGTTTGCCTCTTGTGGGAATGTCTCAGAAGCCCTTGAGACCTCTGAGATTGTTCTTGCATCAGCCCAGTCAGTGCTAGGCACTATATCAAGGGACTGTGCACTATCTACTGATTTATCTAATACAGCATATCTATTATGAGAGTCCAGTACAGGACCTACTGACTCTCTTCCTCTTCTAAATTCTCTTCTCCTTTCTTGAAGTACTCCTTCATTTCATCAAATGTCATTGTGCAAATGTCTAGTCCTGATCTGCAATTCCTGGAAATGTGTCTGATCTTGCCACATTTGTAACATCTAATTGGCAGTCTTTGATTTTGATTGATGTCCATTGCATTAGGGTCTGGCCAATTTGCTGTACTACTTGAACTTGTGGAGGCTCCAGCTCCCAATTGTCCCTGACTTGCTGATCCTGATCCAAATTTCCATTGGGGTTTGGGCTGGCCAGGGGCTACTGACTTCACTGTATCTGGGCCTTTGGATGCTCCTTCACTCCTATTGGCAGAGTTACTGGTCTGCAAGGAGTAGTACTTCTCCTTGGCTTTTGCCTGTCTCCACTGACGATTTAGTTTAACTGCTCATTGATACCATCCCTCAATGGTCTCTGGTACTTCGTC
Source organism: Amanita rimosa (assembly GCA_023014395.1). Lineage (NCBI taxonomy): Eukaryota > Fungi > Basidiomycota > Agaricomycetes > Agaricales > Amanitaceae > Amanita > Amanita rimosa. Next base: position 523,934 of record JAEBUO010000031.1, on the reverse strand, counting down.
AGCCTCCATGATTCTTTTTCAGAGTCTGGTATTCAAGCTGTGTTTGAACTCTTTGATAAGAGCCCTTCCCAGGTATCCAGTGCCTTGTGACACCTTTTCAAATTTCTTCACATGCTCCTCACACATGCTGGACCCTTGCATCATGGTCCTCATCTCCAAGATCTTTGATGATTGCTCATCAGTATCACCAAAGTCTCTCCTAATCTGTTTGAATAATTGTTCTGCCATTTGCAGAAGTCCTTCCTCATCATTGGCCATCTGCTCCAATAGATTGTCCTTCCAATCTGCTGCAAAGCCTCCCATCATGTATGAGATGATCAACAAGATCCATTCCTCCTCATCAGATTCCAGCATCTTTACTTGTATATACAGTCAGGAAGCATTGATAAAATTAGTTACTTCCAACATTTTTCCAGAGAAAACCAGGGGTTTGGCTACATCTATTCTAGATGATCCACTGTTACCAGTTCCGAGAATATTGAATACCATCCCTGGTGGTATGTTAATGACATTTGGGGGGAGTATGTGCTGCTGTGGCCATGGCAGCCTGTGCAGCATTTGCTTGTAGCTGTGTCAGCTGGGTCTGTAAGGTTTGGATGGTTGCAGCTTGCACATTGAGGAGATTCAGCAGTTCTGATGAGGTCATTTCTTGGGGCACTGCCATACTGTGATAGTTTGGTGGTGGCAATGTAGGTGATGGTGTAAGCAGGGGAGGAGGTGATGAAAAAGGTGGTGCAGGTTCTCTGATGAAATCTGCATTGAAGTTGAATAATAGATTTGGGTTCTGGGTTGCTGGGTTGGGTAGTAGGATGGGAAATGGTGCTGGTTCCCACTGATGCTGTTCCTCTGTGATAGAGTTGGTTGATTGTGATGATGATGATGTAGTGGATTCCCCTTCTGATGAGCTAAATCCCATATCATTTGGATCAAGATTGCCTGTGACAGCATCCCAAAAAGTATCATTGTTTGTATCTCCTATTTGTACTTGTATGTAAGTGAGGGAGGTCTTGGCCTGTCACTTGCTTGGGAACATATGTACAAAACATGCACTCAGGGTCTACAACCACCCCTGCAGTGCTACAATTTACTATACTGACTGCTTGGATTTATTTAATTGAAAGGTCTATCTAATCTGGGTCCAAAAGGTTGTCCAGATGCCACTACACCATATGGGTGCAGGCCTTTCTCAGAGGTGTGTGGGCAAGTGCTGGCTACCTCCAAGGGGTACAGAAGAAAAGTATTTACATATCTACAAATATAGCCTTAAGGGGCCTAGACCAGGGCAATTTAACATGCTAGGGGGCTGGTGAGGCTTGTCCCTAGATACAAATCACATATTGTGTGATCAGACCAGCACTCTAGCAACTGGTACCACAATTTTAAAGTCAGTGTACAACTATAGTATCCCCCTGTTCTTGTCCACTTAACCTTGTGGTCTGGGTATAGCAAGCATTGGGGCTGTAGATCATACTCAGAACTGGAATTTGAAAGAGCTCCCTTGCAAAAGTGTGTTGAAACGATTTGAAAAGATTGTGATAACATTTCGGATCACTCCGATCTTAACTGATCTTATCTTATCTGTACCAGAATAGTCCGTTCCCCTTGTAGATAATATGGTGATGGGACAAAAAGTATCTTTGACAGATATTATAGAGTTGGACAGATATTATAGAGTTTGACACATGTCATACTCAGACAATAAGTGCACATGTGCATGACTGTGCAATGCTGTGTTACACACAGCATTGAACACAGCAATGACTGCACATTACCAAGCGCAAAATAAATCATCAGTCAGCAATACTTATATTGCTGACCTCATGCATGTAGATAGATAGTATATATACCTGTGTATGTAGCTGTCAATCTACAGTTCAGTTCTCTGCTCTACTAGGTGATCGCCACAAGCAGACCTAAGTGACTAAACTACAGCTACAAGTGAGTATTTACTCACCAGCTCTACCCATTCTACTGCGCCCCTGTCATGCTCTGCTTCGACAGGTTATGGGCCCTGTCTGCTCACAGACCTGGTGACCCTTCCCCTTGACAACCCTGTCTCAAGGACAGGGAGGGAGATAGCTGTCACAGCCCCTGGAAGGATCGCTTTTGGTAATTATACCAAAAATAAACAAATCAGGTTTGTTGGGTAAGGAGCCCTAGCTGTAGTATATACCATGTATTATCAACTGTTTGTAAAAGGCTAATGTAACCTTGGAGCTCACCAAACAAAGAGCCAGATCAGATCTAACCAATCTGATCTCCACCTGGAGAGGTGTGAGAATAATACTTGGTGTGGCTCATCTCACCAGCCCCAGGTTTCTGATGACCCTGGTAATACAAAAATCATAATCTGGACACATCTGCAAGGACCTGGTGTCTGGGGGAGTCAGAGGATACTCCCTTATCAACCGCCTCCGGGTTTAGGGCCATCTTATGATGGATAAAGCTCATGGTTACGGTCATGATCAAAAGGCTTACGTGCCCCCCTATTGGCCATGAATAATTATGCGCTTATATCATTATATGGGTTTTTGTCCCATCTTTCTGTGATTATGTAGTCTATTTCTATACGAAGGTTGTGCTGATTGGGCATTGTCCCTTGGTACATGCAAACCATTGATGGGCACTGGTTAGCATCCCATCTAGATTAGGATCACTTCTTAGCAGCATAATATACAATTATAAATAGATATTTACTATACTCTTTTTATATCTTGGTTGTTGGGATTTGATGGAGCCCCGAAACCATAAATCAGGGAAGGAGGATACTTCCCTGATGATGATGAATTACCTAAAAGCGATCTCTGTCCCTGTCAAGGGAGGCACTTGTGCTGCCCTAACCAGGAGCATCAAAGACATGTGCATTGCTACTAGTCTAGAAAAGCGAATGCTGACTGGATTTTTTCCAGATCCTCAAACCAAACCAAACTTCCAACCTTCTCATTGTATTTACTTGTTTTTACAAATAAATATATAAATAGCAATAACACAAATGTCTTCCTCTACCTCCTCCAACATCTCCACTGCCTCTGCTGCTTCTGCCGCTGTTTTTGCCACTGCCGGCAAAATGTCTCCCATTTCCATTTCCTCAACTTTGCCTGCCGGATCTCCCAGCAATAAATCAGTTGTTGCCAATACTGGCAAGAAAACCATTGGCATTGTTGCTGACAAAGATTTCTTCACTGTCGGCAAATCAGGAAAAGTTGCCGGAAAATCCGGCAAAATCATCGGCAAAACTGGCAAATATGCCAGTACAGGCAAGGCAACCTCTATTGCTGGTTCGGCAACCAGCAAAAAGGAGACAGCAATTGGCAAAACTGCCAGCAAACACATTTCCGGCAAAATTGCCAGACAAAGCAGCTCATATGCTGCTATAGCTGGACAATCCTCCAGCTCCCCATCTAGCAATGGTTTGTCGGGTCGATGAATCAACTATTTTGACCTCCTACCTGAGGAGGCAATAATTATTTCTGATGAAAAATCAGAAAATGCAGCCCTTTTGGTGTAGCATCATGCTACAAAGGGAAAGAAACTGCAGCCCAATTCAAATTGGGCAACATAATGGATTCAGGACTGGCCAAAAAGCAGGAACACCACTCCGGCAAAGAAAGAATGCTGCCAGCAAGTCTGGCAATATCCATTTCCACCATCTCATCTCTCCCCACTCTCTGCTCGCCATCACCTTCTCCTGTCATTAAGCAGGAATATGTGTTGCCACCTCTCCATGGCAACCTCTTTGTGTCTGTTGAGCACAAAAATCGTGCTGGCAAGACACGTGCCACCGGCTCTGGGCCATCAACCTCCTGTGATGTTCAATTTGCCGATGATTTACTTCGGCAAAACCAAAACATCATTGCCCAGTGCTGGAAACAAATTGAGGAGGCCAAAAAACAGGAAGAGAAAAGAATTGCTGAGAAGATTGCATGACAAGTGCAAGATCATGAGCGAAATATGGCTCAATCTCTCAGAAATAAAAAATCTCTTCGCCGTTTTAAGGAACTTAGGGGTAAATACACAAAACCCACAACAGTTCCTGTTGGAGAAATTAGTGGTGATACTCTACCCACAGCAATTGCTGATCAGCAATTGTTTAACACTATTCGCAGTGGCAATTACAAGCCTGCTACTCCCTATCCTATTATAGGGAATACTGAAAACAGGACACTGATTCCTGTTCCTGGTCCATCTAGGACCACTTATGCCACCACTGCAAAAAAGGGCATGAAGAAAGTATGTGGTCCCATTAGCTTCCCTAAAAACGAAGATCCTAACAAGGTTTATTTGTTATCTGCTGCAGAGCAGAATAGGCACCATGATAAATGGCTTGCCACATGGGGAGCAAGGGATGTTACCAATGCGTCAAAGTGGGAAATCAAGGATGACCTGCTTTCAGTACAACCCAATAATGGGAACAGTGAAGGAGAGACGTGAGATAAATGTGCCAGATGGGCACACCAAACTTCGGAGTGGCAGAATATTGCCACTGCCTTTGTAAATTTGGGAGTATCCCCAAATGAAATATGTGTAGTTAAGAATAGGAGGAGTGATTCCACACTTCTCAATAAAAACTTGCGTATGGCATATGATGCAAATGAGTTAGTTGAGGATGCGAAAATAATGGTTGCTACTCATCAAAAAACAATCCAAGAAATTGCCTCAACTGTCAAAAATGTCATAAAAACTTGTGACACTTTAATAGATCAGAATGAGATATTAAAGGATGACAAGTTGGATCTACAAGAATTCACCATGATCCAACAAAAGGCAAATTTCAAGGAACAAGTGCTTCATATGCAAGAAAAAACAAAGGCAAAAGTTGTAATTAATAAATTACAACAAGAAGTTCAAGAATACAAGAACCATGCTACTGCAGCAGAATCTTGGATAGATTCTGACAAGCATAAACTTGAGTTAGCTCATCAGAAGAGACAACTCAAGAAACAACATCAGAAGGAAAATTGGCTGAAGAGGAAAGAAGCTGATAAAATTATTATTACTGCCTGCTCCAAAGAGCCTAGGAATCGTATTCCTACACATGATGAATTAAAAGAATCAAAGGATCAGACCTTTGAGGATTTATTATATGGCTCTGATAATTCTCATTGGGAATTATCTGATGATGAAAATGAGACTTTTCTAAATGCTCAGAATAATAGAGCTTTAGAGTCAGGAGAACTTTTATTTGTACACACTACAAATCAAGTTCTGAAACACACATATGAACAACCTGTTTGGCGTAAACCAGGCATGTGTTATTTGGCAGCTATAAAATTATGAGCATTGTCAAAATATGTGTGGAAGACATATCCTACTATTAAGGAATTGTCTGAAATAAGCCATACTTTACGAAAAGACATTGGCTTTATTCTGACAGAACAAAAAAATGATCATTTTCATCTCCAAATTGCTCATAAAGGAAAATATGGTTGGGCAAATTTGGATAAAATGGCTAAAACTAATAAAAGCCATTGGAGAGTGGGAGTAGACAATAATGATAAAGACAAAGTTCCCATTTTAAAAGGATCTAGCAATTATGCTATCTGGGAATGATTAATGAGAGCATTGCTCCAGTCCAAAAGTGTATGGCAATATGTTACAGGGGGAGTAACTCATATGCCATTCACTGAGGCAGACCAATCGGATTTAGGAAGTGCTACAGTAACAGCAGGACGTGTAGCAGCTTTAAATAAAAAATGGAAGCTGCACCAAGAATTTCTTGAAAATGACAACAAAGCAAATGGGATAATTTCCTTATGTTTGTCACAGTCTCTTAATATTTATGTCAAAGAGACATCAAAAGAAACTTGGGATGCACTGCATGCAGCTTTTTCAAATCCTGGAGCAGTTGGAGTCTTTAATATTTATAAAGACACAAAATCTTGGGAATTTCCAAAAGGAAAGAGTCCTGCAGAATCAGTTCATGAACTGATGCAAACATGGGCCAGAATGGAAGCATGTGGTAAAGCCTTCGATGATGACTTCAAAGTAATGGAAGTCTTGGATTGATTACCACAATCTTGGGATTCATTTAAAACTTATTGTCTCCTGAAACAAGTTTTGGGAACAACAAAGTTAAATGACCTCATTCCTGAAATAGAGAATGAGTGGCAGTGTCATAAAGCTGACCAAGGTGCTCCTTCTGCACATTTTGTTTCTAAAGGAGGATACAAATTTTCCAAAGGCAAAAAACCTTATAAAAAGTCATTCACACCCCATGTGAATTTTCCAAAAGGAAAATTTGTGCATAATAATGCACAAGCAGGTCGAAGTCATCAACCTGCATATGTACCTCCTGGAAATCAAAAAGGACCAAAATGGGCTAAAAACAAGTGTAATAGAGATAACAGGCAAAAGAAATTAAACCTAATCTCTAAAGCTACCCATAATCCTGAGGATTTAACCAAGAAGGATAGGCAAAATCTTAAACGATTTGCCAATATGGTTATAACAGATAACAAGATGAATGTGGATTCTCCACAATCATCTTCTTCAAAATTAATAGATAGAATTGCACCTCTTAACAATCAAACTGATCAAGAAACGATGCAAATAGTCAATCAGATCAGAGATGTTAAGGGAAAGGGCAAAGAATTCTTTAAAGAAAACTTTGGTCCAGCATACTCTATTCAAGGACATTGCATTGATGATGATAAAGCCTTGGAAAATATTGAAGAGGATGAATTAACTGAGGAAATACCACAGTTAGAAAATGGTTATTGGGATGAACCACCCAAGTATGTTTTTCTCACTAGTCATAAATCATATACTGATGAGAAATCAGTAGTGATGATGACTATGGATACCATGAAGGATACTATGAAGACTTCCCAGATGATGGAAGATTCTAGTAATGGTAAGTCTGTAGATAGCAGATGTAAAAGTAGCTTAATAGCTGCTAATGTATTCCACTCTGCTCGATCTATGAATAAAAGTGAGAATAAGGAATATTGGATAATAGACTCTGGTGCTTCAGTGCACATCACTAATGACAAAAATGATTTTGTCAAGTACACCCAATACCTTGAACCTGAAGAAATTAAAACAGCCGATTCTAAATCAGCTGCTACCATACTTGGACAAGGAACCATTTTTCTTGAGTTCAAAAATCCTATGGGACAGAGACACATTGCTAAATTGGAAGTGTGTTATATGCCAAAGGCTTCACACAAACTTATTTCATCTTGTCAATTAAAAATCGCTGGTTACGTTGAAGCCTCTAACAGTGATAATACGGTATTCTCTAAAAAAGGAAATGATCTTATAATTGCTGAACCTAAAAATTGGTTTGAACCAATTCATTGGGCAGAAGTAATTATAAAAAGAATGAACAAAACAGTCAATTTGGCTGATTTTACAACCTGGCATAATTGAATTGCTCATGCTAACAAAAATGTTATTAAAAACATGAGCCAACATACAAAAGGTTTTGATGGTAAAATAATAATACCATCAGAAATCCCCATTTGTTCAGGATGCACACAAGGAAAGATGCATAATAAATCTTATCTTGTATCACAAACAAGATCAAAACAACCATTAGAGTTGTTGCATGCTGATTTGTTGGAATTTCCACAAGAATCTTACCATCATAAAAAATGGTGTCTTATGATTCTTGATGATTACTCTTCATATGCCTTTCTGGCATATCTACAATCAAAATCAGAAACTTTTAAACACTTTGTTGACTTTGTTAAACTGTTTGAAAATCAAACAGGATATAAAGTGAAACGTTTCAGATCGGATCAAGGGGAAGAGTTTAAATCTAAAGAATTTGATGAATTCTTAAAACAAAAAGGCATATTACGCGAACAAAGTGCACCATACATCCACCAACAAAATGGTCATGCAGAAAGATTAAATAATACTATTCTTGAAAAAGCAGAAAGTATGAGACTCCATGCACAATGTCCCAAATTATGGTGGGAATTTGCAATGGAAACTGCTATTCATACATATAATTGCACACCATTAAAAAGAACAAAATGGATAACACCATATGAAAACCTTTATAATAAAAAGCCAGAAGTTCATTAGCTTAAAACATTTGGATGTCTTGCATGGGTTTTTATACCTAAAGAAATTAGACAAAATAAGCTTACACCTAAAGCAGAAGCTATGACTTTCATAGGCTATGAAAATGGTTCAAAAGCTTATAAATTCATGCGAAATGACAATTCCATTTTTGTTGGTGTTCAATCAATATTTGATGAACATAAATTTCCTAGAGCACAAAAAGGCCAAAATGAGAGACTATTTAAAAGTCCACCAGGTATTGATACTTGGGAAAATGATGAAAATTTCAATGATGGACAGGACTCTGATTCCAATTCCCATGTGCATCATGGTCATCACTCATATGACAGTGACAGTGATGATGACACACCCAAGCATAGAAACAATGATTATCAGGAATATCATGATATTACACATGGTGAAAACAGTAGACCACCTCATGATTATGATAATCAAAAAGAGCTTGATTGTTCATCTACAAATCCTGATAATACAAATCAGGAAGGTTTAGAACCAAACTTGAACAGATCAATTTCACTTCCTGAACAAATTCCTATAAAACGTTCAGAGAAAGGAAAAGCTAAAAGAGATGAGAGATTTAATGAAACTCTCAGAAGGACTACCAGAATTAGAAAACCCAGATTTCTATCTGACAATTTCTATGATAAAGAAAATCCTGTAGAAATTGAAAAGCAGAAGAAATCAGATTGGGAAAATAAAGTTTTTGGTAAAGGCAAAGGAAAATTCAAACCTGCCTTTAGTCCCACATCTTCACAAAAAGCACTTAAAAATCCACTATATAGAGTGGAAGAAGAGCTAGAAATAGATAAACAAACAAGTTCAGAATCAGAAAAGGAATATCAAACACCATCTGAATCTGATCATGAACAAGAAATCAGGAAACAATTTGGTACATCTGATAGAGATATATCATATGATCCTGATAAAGATCCATTTGAAGATAGTGAAAAAGAAATAGATCATAATCTATTATCTAAATCACCAAGTGGTGATCTAATTAGCTTTTTACAAAAATTGCATAAAGAAGGTGGAAACAACTTAGTTAATTACCTTCTATCAAAAGCCATTAGTCCAAACTATCACAAAAATGTTGATCAATGGACATATAGAGATGCTTATAAATTAAAAGCATCAGACCCAAAAGAATGGGAACAATGGCTAAATGCAATGAAAGAGGAAATAAAAGCTCTTGAAGATTGAGATGTATGGGAATTAGTACCATGTCCTAAAAACCACAAACCTGTAAAGTGTAGATGGGTTTATGCAGTTAAAAGTGATGGTCAAAAACGTGCCTGATTAGTCGCCAAAGGATTTTCACAAATACCTGGAGTTGATTATGATGATACATTCTCACCAGTTGCACAATTTGAAACTGTGAGACTCCTGATGGCTACAGCAGCACTTGAAGATTGGGAAATCAAAGCGCTAGATGTAAAGACAGCATTCTTGTATGGTGATCTTGATGAAGACATCTACATGGAACAGCCAGAAGGATTTATCATTAAAGGACAAGAGCACAAAGTCTATAAACTCAAAAGAGCCTTATATGGACTTAAACAAGCTTCATTAGCTTGGAATAAAAAAGCAAATGAAAGTCTAAATCAATTAGGCTTTGGACAATGTCTTTCAGACACTGGAGTCTATGTTTGCTACAAACAAAAATCAATCATAGTAGCAATACTATATGTTGATGATGTGTTGTTCATGGGCAATAATAGAAAATTACTCATGGAATTAAAACACAGATTTATGAAAAAATGGGAATGTAGAGATTTAGGACCAATTACTGAATATCTTGGGATGAAAATAGTCTGAGATGGGAAGAAAAAATTGATTACTCTTGATCAAATTAATTATGCAAAGAAAATAGTTAAAAGATTTGGTCAAGAAGATTCAAAACCTGTACACACACCATTGCCAGCAGGATATATACCTGCTACAAATACAGGTCAAGCAACTTCTCAAGAGAGGAGTTACTATCAATCAATTATAGGGTCACTATTATATCTTACTCTTGGCACAAGATATGATATTACTCAGGCAGTAATCATGATGTCACAATTCATGGTTAATCCTTCTAAAGAACATATTGCTAAAGCATTATATATAATCAAATATGTGAATTCATCAGTTAATGGAAGAATCACATATAATGGTTTTAATAAAGAAGGATTAAATGCTTATGCTGATGCTGATTGGGCTGGAGACCAAATCACCAGAAAATCAGTGACAGGCAATCTTGTTCTATTGGCAGGAGCTCCAATTAGTTGGATTTCTAGAAAACAGAAGACTGTTGCTCTATCATCCACAGAAGCAGAATACATGAGTCTGTCAGATTGTTCTAGACAAATCATGTGGATTAAATCTCTGTTTAAAGAGCTTGGTTTTTCTACTGGAGCCATTGATCTAAAGGTGGATAACTGAGGATCAATATTCCTGGCAAGGAATCCTGCCCAAGAACATAGAACAAAACATATTGATATATGATATCATTATGTTAGAGGATGTGTTAAGAATAAAGATGTTAACATTCAATATGTTCCCACAAATGATCAGTTAGCTGATATCTTAACCAAAAATTTAACTTGGCAAAAGTTTAAAGAGTTAAGAAATAAAATTGGCATTAAAATCCTCAATGAGGGGGAGTGTTGAAACGATCTGAAAAGATCATGATAACATTTCGGATCACTCCGATCTTAACTGATCTTATCTTATCTGTACCAGAATAGTCCATTCCCCTTGTAGATAATATGGTGATGGGACAAAAAGTATCTTTGACAGATATTATAGAGTTGGACAAATATTATAGAGTTTGACACATGTCATACTCTGCACCATGTGCACAACTGTGCAATGCTGTGTTACACACAGCTAGTAGGATGGGAAATGGTGCTGGTTCCCACTGATGCTGTTCCTCTGTGATAGAGTTGGTTGATTGTGATGATGATGATGTAGTGGATTCCCCTTCTGATGAGCTAAATCCCATATCATTTGGATCAAGATTGCCTGTGACAGCATCCCAAAAAGTATCATTGTTTGTATCTCCTATTTGTACTTGTATGTAAGTGAGGGAGGTCTTGGCCTGTCACTTGCTTGGGAACATATGTACAAAACATGCACTCAGGGTCTACAACCACCCCTGCAGTGCTACAATTTACTATACTGACTGCTTGGATTTATTTAATTGAAAGGTCTATCTAATCTGGGTCCAAAAGGTTGTCCAGATGCCACTACACCATATGGGTGCAGGCCTTTCTCAGAGGTGTGTGGGCAAGTGCTGGCTACCTCCAAGGGGTACAGAAGAAAAGTATTTACATATCTACAAATATAGCCTTAAGGGGCCTAGACCAGGGCAATTTAACATGCTAGGGGGCTGGTGAGGCTTGTCCCTAGATACAAATCACATATTGTGTGATCAGACCAGCACTCTAGCAACTGGTACCACAATTTTAAAGTCAGTGTACAACTATAGTATCCCCCTGTTCTTGTCCACTTAACCTTGTGGTCTGGGTATAGCAAGCATTGGGGCTGTAGATCATACTCAGAACTGGAATTTGAAAGAGCTCCCTTGCAAAAGTGTGTTGAAACGATTTGAAAAGATTGTGATAACATTTCGGATCACTCCGATCTTAACTGATCTTATCTTATCTGTACCAGAATAGTCCGTTCCCCTTGTAGATAATATGGTGATGGGACAAAAAGTATCTTTGACAGATATTATAGAGTTGGACAGATATTATAGAGTTTGACACATGTCATACTCAGACAATAAGTGCACATGTGCATGACTGTGCAATGCTGTGTTACACACAGCATTGAACACAGCAATGACTGCACATTACCAAGCGCAAAATAAATCATCAGTCAGCAATACTTATATTGCTGACCTCATGCATGTAGATAGATAGTATATATACCTGTGTATGTAGCTGTCAATCTACAGTTCAGTTCTCTGCTCTACTAGGTGATCGCCACAAGCAGACCTAAGTGACTAAACTACAGCTACAAGTGAGTATTTACTCACCAGCTCTACCCATTCTACTGCGCCCCTGTCATGCTCTGCTTCGACAAAGTGCAGCAATGGAGGGACCACCATCACATTCAACTTTGTGCTCCCAGAGTCTACCATCTTCAAGCTTGCATCACTGGCCTTGGGTGGTAACGGCAATGATGCTTGAGGAGGGATGGGAGCAGGTGAGGAAGTGCAGGAAGGCTCAGTACTGATAGGAATGGGCGTTGAGGGGCTCCGCTGACGGCGAACGAGTCGCGGTCAGTCCTGGAAGTGGTTGGGGAAGTTTTGACCAGCCGAGAAAGGAAGCTTGGGGCCATTCCGAGAACTTGGGAAGCGAGCAGGCAAGCGTTGGGCTATTGCGGGATGACTAGGCTGCTCTCGAGAGCTGCGGGCATGGCCAGACTCGTCAAGTGTTTGTTACGCACGGCTATCATACGATTCAAATGACATTACAATCAGCCGCCATCTCACACCCGGCGATGCCGGAAATACACCCTCATAGTAACACCATCAAGCGATCTGCTAATTTTGACAATCTGGTGGTTACTACTCGTCCTACTAACTTAGTACTAACTTAGTAGTGCTGTACAGCGCAGCAGTTGGAGGTGTAATGTCGCTTTTCCCTGATATTTAACAAATCTTTGTGTTTCCTTTACAACTGTCTGTAGTCAGTAGCCTATCTATACAAAGAAAAACGACGATAGCACTCACGTAGGTGAAGCCGAAACCGTGAGTATATTCCATGTTGAATTTTGTAACTCGAGTTCCGTAACCTTGCATTACTAATGGCATTAGAAAGAACATACCAGCGCTAGCTGTGACACTCAACTAGTACTCACTAGCATTGTTGCCACGCCTTTGCGGCTCTGCGACGAGTCAGTACTTCTTTCCTCATTCTCTCGCGTCATGCCTCACGGTGCAAGAGAACGATCTAATATCACGCACCAAATCAAATCCATCCTGGACCGTTATCCTTATGGCAATGCAATTCTCCGCGAGCTACTCCAGAACTCGGACGATGCACAAGCCCGGTCTCAGGTATGTTTCCCTCGATATTCTTTCATTTCAAGGCGATGCATTACGATTGCAGATTTTCATTCTTGATGCTCGTACACATCCATCAGATTCAGTCGTTGACCCTGTCTTGAAGAACGCTCAAGGCCCATCACTGTTAGCAATCAATGACACGACCTTTCGACCAAATGACTGGGACGCCTTGCGAAGCATTCACGGATCGAATAAAATCGCGGATCATCAGTAAGCTTCCCAAGCCCTTTTAATAAGGAGGTGCACTGATGAGACCACGACCCTTCCTCTGTTCATTCTATTAGAAAAACAGGAAAATATGGCTTGGGATTTAGAGCATGTTATCATGTGCGTTTTTGTAATCTTCCACCAATCCCAATGACTATATTCTTTATACTCAGCTCACTGACAATCCACACATCTTGTCTGGCGACCACCTTCAAATTTTTGACCCACACGACAGTTTCACTGAACCTTACGACGGTGGTTTCTTTCTCACTCGCGACGAAGCTTCCAGCTATCCCGATCATTTCAAAGCATTTCAAGCTGCAGGAGTTTCTCCGTCAGAGGACTTCCATGGCACTGTTATTCGTCTTCCTCTCAGGACGCCAACTCAAGCACAACAAAGCTTGATTAAAAATCATTCAACTTCCGTAGATGATTTACGTACCCTGTTCTCCCAGTTCTGCGAAAGGGAACTTGACGTTACCCTTCTTTTTCTTCGACATATCCGCAAAATCGAGCTCAAGGAGATCACCGCAGACGGTGAAGAGGTCCTAATTGGCAAGGTCGAAAACGTTGATGAAACATTTTTACCCGAGTCCGATCTGACATCTGGGTTTTTTCGTACTTTCCGATATCAAATCTGCCGTACTTCATCAGGTCTGTCGAATAGGATGATGTCGTGGCGACTAGTTTATCTACGTGCGGATCTCAAAGAAGCATGCAACATCCTTTCCGAGAGTCTCTCTCGCGATATCACACAAGATACCCTCATCTCCGACAAGCTCATCCCAGATGTTGGATTGGCAATACCGTTAAACCAGCCTCCCATCCGTGGTTCACTATTCACGCTCTTGCCACTCCCAATCCATCCCAATATACCATTGCATCTCAACAGTAGTTTTGCTTTAACAGGTGATCGGCAACACCTCAAAAACAACGACAGCGAGGCTAATAGGCAACACCGAGAAGGGTAATTAAACAATTTCACAAATGATTCTTCAATATTCTTATGTGGATTCATTAGGCTACTCGTCGCATGGAACCGCGCCATCTTCAATCATTTCGTCCCATCCGCATGGGCTTCTTTGCTTGCGTCTCTCGCCTTAGAGGACCGGGTGTCAGATATCTGGTCGGCCTGGCCACCTATCCATCCTTCCAGTGAGGACAGTTATTGGTTCAATCTCCTCCCCAATCTATGTTGTAGTGTCATCGAGCGGGACCTTGAGGTTTTCCCAACATTTAATGGAGAAAAGGATACTGAAACCTACATCAATATCCGTTCCAGTTATATTGTTTCTCCGAACGACAAGACCACACCGCTCCAGCTCCTTGCGAGAGTTGGTCTCCCACTCGTTCGCCCACCAACCGATATTTACTCGACTCTCGCTGCCAAAGCGAAGGACCTAGGCTTAACACTTGTCTCGCCTAAAACCATTGCCGAGGCCCTTCACGTAAGTGCCAGTGCCTTTCTATTTTCCACCCTCTTATTCTTTATGAATCGCAGAACTATGTCGCCCCACTGACAGGCCTTCCTGATTCGGAGAAGGGTGTTCTTCTCGATTATCTCCTCTCTAATAACCCTCAAAATTTAAATGTCCTGATTGGTCTCCCTCTTATACCCCTTGTCACCGGCGAAAGGATGGCTTTACAATTACCGTCTGTCGACGGCGTCACTCACATAATCTCTCCAACGGAAAATGCAGAAGACCTTTTCTGGGAGCTAGATCCCAACATGATATCTCTATCACATTTATCGTCAAATATTCGACCACTTTTCACGAAATACATTGGCACGGATGTTAATCTTTCCCCATCATCTTCCTTTACGAAGCACGCTATCGCATACCTCCGGAAAAAAACTAAATCACTTACTATTCATGGAGATGAGGCTATCTGCGATGAAGCAACAATACACTGGCTCATTCGTTTTTGGAAGTGGTCTGGCGCTTCTGATGTTCTGCAACAGCCAGAGGCGAAAGCTCTTCATATAATTCCTACAAGATTACGGACTGCCCGCACGCCCAAAGCTTGCATTGCTGCGACCACAGGTCTCTCCGATCCAGCAATCACTGCGTGGTCGAAAATTGGGGTTCATTTTCTGCATGGCGACGTCCCGTCTTCCAAATGTCCCGGCATCGCTCTCAACGATCGTATATCCTTCTTCCTAGATCTAATTGATCTCTCTCAGTCATGCCAGCTTAAGTCCGATGATTGGGTGGAAATCATGTCTTCACTTACCATTGCCATGGGCAAGAGAAATACTTTGGCACTCGAACGAAAACACGTCGCAAAGCTTTGCAAGCTTCCCATCTTTCCCACCGTCATCAATTTTCTGAATGACCACTCTTGCACCGCAATTCAAAAGCTGGACTTCGTTATTGGGCAGAGAATTTTGATCAAGGGAATCCCTTTATGTCCTATACCGACGCTCGACACACCCACAACGTTCCTTGACGTTTGGGGCGGAGCGGACATCCTCCAAAAGCTGTATCCCGTGGAAGTACAGAAGGCCTTGGATGAACCGGCAATTCTTCAGATGACCATTGACCATTGGGATCGACAACCTCCACCCGTCCAAGCGGCATCCATCACAAGGATCATATCTCGACTGACAGATCTCTCGGGCCACAGTCGCCACAAGTTCCGTTCTCTACGATTTATCCCCGTTGGTTCTTCTGGGCACCTGATATCCCCCAGTGATGTTGTCGATCCTCAAGCAAAGATAGCTACGTTATATAATCCAGAAGAAATATGGCCTTCTGGTGATTTTGCTCCGGGAAAACACTATCTGCAAACTTTGCGAAGCCATGGGATGTTGCGAAATAAGCTATCACCAGATCAACTCCGAGAACGCATCACATACATCTCTGTACATTCCGTCGCTCAAAAGGCATCTGCTCTTCTGCAGTATCTCAACGAATCGTGGTCTGACGAGTTTTTGTCTGTTATCGGACAATGCAAAGACATCAGATGGATTCCTTGTACGGATGGGACACTTGCTTCACCCCGGCGTTGTCGAGTTTCCAGCATCGATCCGCTCCTGTTTGATCAACACTTTTCCACTACCGAGCTTCCCGTATTGAACCCGGGCTTACAACGTGCATTGGGATGGGATAGTGATCTTGCTGTTGATATCGTCCTTAGTCAATTTGCTGCAACACTAAGCAATCTTCACTTACCCAACCGGGATCATAGGTTTGCCATCTTGATTAAATACCTTTCCCAAAGGTCAATTTCGGAACAAGAATTTAAGAATTTGAATAGCATGACCTCGAATGTCGAGTGGATTCCCGTCCAACCTTCAGGCCTTGCGACCACGAGTAACGCCGTTTTGTCTGACGGTTTTATCGGCGGTGTTTTCAAGCAGGTTATGCCTTCCTTAATCTCTTCATTCCCGTTCCTTAGGAAGTTAGGCTGTTGTGATCGGTAAGGATCTTGTTTATTAGTGAACTCTGTGCCGATTTTCTCATCGGCTTGAAAGACCTTCAGCAGATGCCCTTTTGAGTGCATACATGTCATATACAAGCAATCCTTTGAGCGACTCTATGACTTTGTGGATTACTCAACTTCTAGAAGAGCTTGCTCGACATCCTTCCTCCTTCAAATCTCTGCTGGTTCCTAACACATTTGGTGATTGGGTGGAAATTAATCGGCTCGTTTATGACGACTTCGGCGACAGCATCAATTCAACCCATGGGTTTTCAACGCACTCATGTATATCACGTGAACTTGCAGGGCGCCTTGGAATTCAACGGCTTAGTGCTGTTCAGGTTGGAGATGATGACAAAGCCAATATGTATAACATGTCAGAGAACTTGCTAGATCGGATTCAAGGTGTTCTCAAAGACTACGATATTCAATATGCGTTGAATGAATTCCTTGCAAATGCACAAGATGCCGGTGCCACCAACTTTTTCATTGGGCTAGACTATCAATCATTTCCGACTGGGGGACGAGTTGTTTCGCCTGAGCTCGGGGCTCTTCAGTCCCAACAAGCCATTATTCTTCACAACGATTCCATTTTCACTGATGAAGACTTCATCGGCATAACGAAGATCGGCCTTGGTGGTAAGGCTAACCGCCCAGGTACGATTGGGAAGTACGGCCTTGGTGCCTTGTCTTTATTCTACTTCACAGATGTAACCTTTTTCTTCCTCTTCCAGTTGCATCTGGGTCTGATATCTCTCTACCAGGTTGTGACCATCGTCTCGGGAAAACATGTTCTAATCGTGGATCCATGCGGGGTTCATCTGCCGCCTAGCAAGGATCAACACAAACGAACTTCCTTGTTTCGACCGCTTTCATCATTTCTTCGGTTTGTCTATGTTCTTATTCCACCCTTTTTCCCCCTGAAAACGTTTCAAGACATTATCCTGATCAATTACGACCATTGAAGGGCTTGTTCGGATTCTCGCTGTTACAGGAAGAATACAATGGAGTACGTTCCCGTTTGCTTGGTTTGTGACTCATCCTTATGGTATATATAGACCATCTTTCGACTACCGCTGCGCAGTGCTACGTCCAATTTACGGGAGCAAGTGAGAGATGGTCCCACCTGCCGGAAGCTATTGGAGTTGTACAAGGATCTTGGGATGTCCGCCTTTTTTTTCACGACGTTGGCCACCATAAGTGCCGCAGAAATCAGTTCACCCCTCAGTACCGACTCTTCACCCCAATTTCATTACTTGTGGAGTGTGTCTGCTGATCATGGCTCCAAGAAACTGTGGCGTGATTCATGCGCATTCCATACCTTGAAAATTAATACTACTGTGGCAGATATCAGCAGCACGGAGGAGTGGATAATCACTGAGCATCCCTCACCTTCATCTACTGCACCTCCAGAATTTCAATCGATTTTGTCCTCCCTCAAAATTCCACAAGAGGGAGATATTACCGTCAAGATAGCATTTCCGAACCTTGATATGATCAACGAACCCCATTTTCTCTTCTCAACACTTCGCCTTCCACAATCGACATCCCTGCCCTTCCATCTGCATGCACCATTTGCGCTTCCAGCCAATCGGAGAGGCATACATTTTGATGGCGCTGGTGCACGCCCCACAGATGTCGAGTATAACCGATGGATTATAACAAAGCTTATCCCGCCATTATATGTACACAGTCTCGAGCTTCTTCGACAGTCCCCACCCACACACTTGAACTATTTGCCCCACGGGGAACACAGAAATCTCATTGGCGAGGTGCTCTACATGCATCTTACAGTTTCTGACCATGCTATATTCGAGACGGTCACTGGAGCCTGGATATCCATGGCAAATGCTGTTTTTTCATCGACTGAGCCACCTAGGATCAAACGTGTGTTGGAACTGCTTAAACCGACAAATTTCGTTGTGCTTCCGCGGAAATTGGCTCGATCTCTGAAAATTCTCCACTCAAAATTTCAACATGTCACGACATCGTTTCTCAAGTTCCAACTCTTGAATAAATCGGATGAATTCGTCCAGTTATTCACACAAAAGAAGATTGATTGTGATGATATCTATGAAATTCTTGGCTTTTTATTGCCTGTTGAGAGCGTGCTCAGTTTGCCTTTGCTCCTCGTCCAATCTTCGACATCTCCTCTCGTATGTTTCGGTGGTAGTTCGGCGCCGAGTATTCTTTGTATTGAAGCCGACAACCCTCTCTGCCCATTTAAACCGCTGATTGACTCTAAGCGAATCCTTCTTAATGGCATCCCGCTGACTTTGACACGTCATTTTTCATATAATGCATACCTCAATATCAAGGAGTTCAGTGTCGATGAACTAGTTAAACTTATCCAAGAACGAATGGCCCCCAGGAAGATTGTGAACCATAGCGAGGAAACCGCTAAATGGATAAATAACTTCTGGGGTTGCGTCCAGCATGTTCGAAAACTTCCCAACGAGACTATCTCCAATTTCCCCCTCATTCCAACATGTCAACAGGGCTATCATGTATCCCGTTCATTTTGTCTTTCGTCGAATTCAACAGTCCTTCCCGATGACTTATGTCCGAAGACGTTGTCCCAGGTCCTGAACAATTTTGGCTTCCATATCGCAAAGACCACCAACAACTTAGTCATCACAAACTTTCTAGGAACAGAAAATCCCAAGCCAACCTTTCAGCTCTTCTTAGATCGACTCCACTCATCAGGGAAAACAGGGCGTACTTTTCTCAAAGTCCAAGGCCACGAGCTACTTGCAGAGTGGATGCGGGATCAGCCGAAATTTGATACACTAACTAAACGTCCAAAACAAACTCTCGTATCGTTACCTATCTGGCCTGCCTGTCGAGATGGCTGTGTCAAGCTATGTGCAGCGGAGGAGATACGTCTGCTCCCGTCTTCCATTTCCCACGAATCTGAAATTATTGCTCAATATCATGATCCAAATTTTGCAGTTTCTGGTTCTAACCGAGAGCAACTGAAATTGCTTGGCTGTCAAGAGGTCACTCCGGCTGCTCTGGTTGATTCCCTTAACTATTACCGCAGCCACTTTTAACTCCATATGCCAGCTTCATTATCCAAGTTATCCCTGACATCGAACCTTCAAGCTCGCTCAAACTTCCAGATGGAGACCTTCATTTAAAGCCAATAACAGAATTGTATGAAGATTCGAATCCATTATACACAGCTGCCTTCCACACCGAACAAAGTTCTCGGTTCATCCATCCAACCATCCGTAGTCCCCTTCAGCGTATTAAATCGCTCCATATCCACCGATCAACCACTTTTAATACTTTTCTCACCTCCGCTAAGGTTATTGACTACAATCTTCGAAAGAGTGGGATGGAGGAGTTTGACATGATGCAACGAGCGCAGACCATTTATGACACGTATATTACAGAACTACCTGCTCTAATTCTGACCGACTCCCGCCAATGGGCTTCTCTTGAAAACCTCAGATTCATTCCTCGTGCTGCATACCGTTGTCGCCATGCTTCCTATGATGCGCATTCCTATTTTGCACCAGATAGCATTAATGCCATCCTCTCTCCATCGAAGATGGTCCGTCGAGAGTTTGAAATGATAGCTTGGACACAACGTGGGTTATTTGAAGAAGAACCACCTCACGACCTTCTTGCAGTTCACCCTAGCTTTGGGCGACCAACGGCAAATGATGTGGTATATAAATTCTATCATGGCTGGAACCATCGCGCTAATTTTACTCTGCAAGGTGGATCACCTTTGTGCGCTTGCGCTAATAATTGCTCCCCACTGTCCACAAAATCAAACTCTAAGGCAAGAAATTCAAGCAACATACGAGTGGCTTGATATTCATGCAGATGAGGCCCGAAATCGCCTCGTTTTTCATGCGGAGAAAGCTATATTTCTCAATGTCAACGATCCCAGTGATAGCGAGTGGGATTGGGAACCTGCGAAAAATTTGGTCCTGAATCTACATTTCAATTGTCAGAAAAGCTATATTGGTGTGCGGGCATATTTAGCAAAGTACAGCGCAATGCTTCTCGCAGCCGGTGCTACGCAAATGGAAGATGTACACTATCAACAGGATGATCAAGAGGATGCGAATGCAGTTTCAACAGCTTTTCGTCAGACCTTGAACAAAATGCGAGAATTGGATGACTTGACAGATCTGATTCTCTGGCCAGTGCCCGAAACCGACCACGAAACCGACGACCTTTGCAATGACACAAACAATCGTGCTACTTTATTTAAGGACGATGGCCTCTCTCAAGATTCCACCCGTGTCAACCTGTCCTTTGACCTGGTTCCTCTCCCGGAAAACTTGGCTGGCAACATTTTTGTTCAAAACCCATCTTCCAAAGAAGAAAATGACAAATCAAGGCTCCGATGCCATAGAGCATTCCTTGCAGCCGCTGTACCTCATTTCTGTGATGATCTCCGACAATTAGAATGGACAGCGAGACAGTACAAATTCCAAGGGACATTTTTCGAAGCTGAGAAATTGATTGGTAACGTTTTGGCTTTCATTTATTTATGCCTTGTATTCATGCCAGGCACCAGAGTTCATCTATACAAGAAGGCTCACCTTTGATGATCGCTCACGGCTTGAGAGTGACCCCAAAGCTGTACTGCGGCACTTTTTAGATCTTTTGCGCACTGCACATCGGTTAGATATGAACGCCCTGAAGGATGAGGTTGGTAGATTCATTGTCAACGACCTCAGACTTTTAAGTCTGGATTCATGCCGTATCAGTAAGTCTTCTCATTCTTTTTTATGACTTTCCTCACTCTTGCAATCATAGTCCTCGAAGAGGCAGAAAATTTTCACGCCCCCAAACTTGTCGAGGCGTGCAAAGATTTTAAGATTCGGAATTTAGAAGCTATTCGCAGTCGTTCAAGTGGAACCTTTCAAATACAAGCAATAGTGGATTTCTTTGTCGAAGTCATCAAAGAACGAGTGAAACCGCAGAATTCTGCAAACCATAATGACGTGACTGCGAAATTGGTAAACGACTTCTGGTGCTATGTCTCACAAGTTCCAGAGTTCCTCAATAACACGATCTCCTACATCCCCCTTATTCCAACATATCAACAGGGCTATTATGTTTCTCGCTCATTTTGTCTCTCACCGAGTTCAACGGTCCTTCCCGATGGCTTATGTCCGGAAGCATTATACCAAGCCCTGAATAATTTCGGCCTTCATATCGCAAAGACTTCCGAGAACCCGGTTTTCACACAGTTCCTAGGAAAACGTTTCGCACCAACCTTTCAGCTCTTCGTAGAACGCCTCTACTCGTCAGGGAAAACTGGAAGTACCTTTCTCGAAGTTCAAGACCACGAGCTACTTGCAGAGTGGATTCGGGAACAGCCAAAGTTTGATACGCTAACTGGACGTGCAAAACAAATTCTTAAATCGTTACCTATCTGGCCTGCCTGTCAAAATGGCTCTGTCAAGCTATGTGCAGCAAAGGAGATTCGTCTGCTCCCGCCATCCATTTCCCACGAATCTGAAATCATCACCGCTCAATATCATGATTCGAATTTTGCAGTTTCTGGTTCTAACCAAGAACACCTGAAATTGCTTGGCTGTCAAAAGGTCACTCCGGATAATACCTTAACCATTCCCCAATTGTTACACCAGCTTCGTTTAGTTTCCCTTCACCTGACGTAGACCCTGATTCGCTTAATCTTCCGCCAATGATAGAAGATCCTATTTCATTATACGCACCTGGCTTCCATAACTCAAAATCTTTCAACGAACAAGTTCACAAATAAAAGCCGGAGGGATTAAGAGGGAATGTGAGCCGTAGCATTGCTCAGTGAGAGAGTAACTATGTAGAAAGATAATAAATGCTATAATGATGACATGATGACAAGCGAAAAGGAGGGATGAAACCGATCTGCTCATTAAAGGTAAACCCTAGGCAGTTCAGATAAGGATGTCAATTCGTAACCCGAACGATGTCATGTGCGGGAGCGCTTTTCATCGGCTACACATTTATTTATTTATTTATTTTCGCATGGTAATGGTGTATTTATGGAAAACGGTACATAGTACAAAGAGACTACAGGCATAAGAGACCCGCATGGTAAGCAGAGGTAGCTAGGGGCCAGTGTGATGATAGGGAGAAACGCATCAGAGTTAGTCAGGGAAAAGCGCGCGATGGGACGCGCGGCGATGAGGGCGTGTGGTGAAGGGGGTGAGGGAGTCAAAGGTCACTGCGGCCGGAGTCGCTTTTAGGAAGGCGATGAGGCCAATGTAGTTGTTATCGCAACGCAGAAATGCGGAAAAGGAGGGGAAAGGGGGAGAAAAAGAGGGGCACTCACAAATGATATGGGAACGCGTTAGAGGACGGCGGCGTGGGCAGCGAGTGCAATGAGTCGGGGCGCCAGGGAAGAAGCGTTGGCGATATTCTGCGGAGGGCATATGACCAGAGGCAAAACGGACAAAGCGGGAGAAGAGGGACGGGTAGTCCTCGCATTTCTGGACAAAACGGTGGCGTTGGCGGCCCAGGGTAGGGCGCAGGCGGTTGTTGCGACCATTGAGGCGGATGAGGTTGTGGCCGCGCGTCTTCTGGGAGAGCCAGGCCAAGCGCCAATGGGTACCAGCCGTCTGTTTAAAGCGTTTTTGTGCGGCCAGTCTTGTGGTAAACCCCGTGCAGGGAGGGCCTTGGTGCGTGGTGACCAGAGTGTCTGCGGTCTCATCTTCAGGTATGCCGACGTGGCTTGGGCACCAAGAAATGGTGAGCGTGTTACTGGGAGCCTCCGTGAGCCAAGCACGCAAAAGGCGGCAGAAACGGATAGCGATGTGTTGGCCATCCGTAACATCAGCATTGAAGAGACTTTTGGCAGCGGCGGCATTGTCAATGAGGATGACGACAGCGCCACGGCGAGATGTCTCGAGTAGATGGCGGATGGCCATTTCTAGGGCTTGCGTTTCATAGGGCTTGCGTTTCAGCAGCCATCGGCTACACATACGGTGCCATGGCCCAGGGGTTCTCTTAGCATAAAAGCCATACGGATGGCACAGCAGTGTCCTTTCAGCTCGTACCTACATTGACTCGGAGGTCCCACAGAATAACAGCCAAAACCTAGTCATGCATTAATGTGAATGTAATTGACCCACCGTTCCGGCGGCACCTTCTTCCTTCTTAACATCCCGAGTGCCTTATGGAGGGCACTAGCTGACTTCTTGAAGCCTGTTCCCTGCTCACCCGACATCATATGCTTATAGAACTCTTCCGCTAGATCCGGTCCATCTTTATCCACCATCTCCCACATCGTCCCAATGACTGATCGAAAGCCCGAGAACTGCAAAGCCGCCGCTAGATGAAGCACTTCATCCGGCGTCACATCCGGCGTCGTCTCTGCACTATGACACGTGGATAGCACCGCAAGCTCTGCATTGGGGAGCCGAGATTGAATCAGGTCATGCAGGGTAAGATCCTCGCCCCCATAAAGCGTAAATGACGACTTAAATGGTTGGTGAGGGCGCAATATTCCGTGACAGGCAAAGTGAACCCAGGGATACTCTAAAAGATACCCGGTGACGGTCAGACGTGTCGCTTGTTCTCCAACAAGAGTCTTGACACATTTGACAAGACGTTCGATGACTTGAACTTCTTTCGCCACCAGCGGGAGCGAAGGGTTGTCTTGACTTACGATGAGCAACTTCGGTGTTGGAGAAATAACGGTGTTAGATCTGGCCGTGATAAGAGCAGAAAGTGTAGGAGTGTAAGATGAGATGTATATGTCAGGGAGATTCTTTTTTCCGCTAGAATACGGTCCGGCGGCACGAAGGGGAAGGGAAGACAGAAATGAGGTAGGGCACCACCAGATTCTGGACTTCTGGGCCACATTCAGCGCCGTTAATTTGATCACCACTAGCTCGACGACAAGCACCCAGAGTGTCTTCAGCGCATACACAATTGCCCGATTGAACTTCGTCGAATCAAGACCAATCGACTTTTTTGCATCCGAAAACGTTGAGGAGAGATCACTTAGCTCGTTGGATACACGGCCCAGCGGAACGTGATGCAGAGATCCCGAAGGAAGAATGATGAGAGCGTTACACCTCAGCCGACTATGAATAACAATGATAACTGGTCCTTCCGCTGCAGCTTCCTTCAGAGAGCTATACGGCGCAGGTTGCAGGAAGCTTTCGAAGCCTGGTACCCGCCGTATTTGTTTAACTACACCGCTCCACTCGTGCCATTTGCGACGTTGCGTGCCTATTTTGTTCTCCCGCGAAGGTTGAATCTGAACTTGGTTCTGGATCTGAATCGTACCAATGGTGGAGACACCGCTGCATTGAGCAGATAATTTTGATGCAAGCGGATGATCAGGGGACAACGCGAGATCTTCCAGTTCGTGACTCAATGCAGTAAATCGCTCTGCCATTTGCCTGTCATTCTCCCTGCCAGTGGTCCGAAGCTGTTCAATTGGGGACCGAAAACCACGAATCTTCGACCAGAGCAAGGCCCTTCCTTGTTCTGCCCTCTTCACCGCCTCCTCCAGGTCACCTATCCGGATAGCATATGTTACAGCGTCAAGTGCGAGAGAGGGAGGGACACGACTCCGATCATTGAGAAATCTCTGCTGTCTCTCCACAGAAGGGCTCATAACCAAACAACATTCCACGAGATCTAGCGCAGTCGAATACGCGCGCAAAGTATCAATGTGCTGGTAGGATCGTGCTACATCTGCCCATCTTACAGCGGCTGAGAGCCGGGTGAGTGGTCCCGAAGTGGAATCTTCTGCCGCAGCTGAAATGCAGGAAAAGAATTTTTGGAGGTCTACATCATCCTGCCTGTGCACGAAACGGTGAAAATGGGTATTCGCGTCATAAGGGACGTGGCCCGATTTGGGTGACCACGTGGATACACGGCATTACCATACAATTTGATGGCCTCATCAAGGTCCTTGGCGTGGCCGGGATACCCGAAACGTGCCAAGAATGCAATTGCAAGGTTGTTGAGGGTCATGGAATGATGCGGGTGACCAGTTGGATGTAGAGCGATTGAGCGTGATCGCTTCTTCTAAATCCGCAGTATTTTTATTCCGCTCAAAACGTCTGAACAAAGCATTCGCTAGATTCATGAGGGACATGGTACGATCTGGGTGACTAATAGGACGCAGAGACAGGGCATCACGATGCAGTTGAACGGCTTCTTCAAGGTCATTGGTCTGGTAAATCTGCTGGTCAATCTGCTCGAAACGTATCCGAAGAGCAGTTGCAAGGTTGTCGAGGGTCACTGCGCGAGCTGGGTGACTAGGTGAATGTAGGGACAAGGAATCGCGATGAAGCGTGATCGCCTCTTCAAGGACCTCAATTTGGCCAATCTGCCCGAAATATGTCCGGAGAGCAGTTGCAAGGTTGTCGAGGGACATCGGACGATGCTCATGACCAGGCGGGTGCAGGGATAGGACATCACGATGGAGCTTGATTGCTTCTTCAAGGTCCTCAGTATTGCCAATCTGTCTGAATTTTGTCTGCAAAGCGGTCGCAAGGTTATTGAGAGACACGGAACGATGTGGATGGCCAGGTGGATGCAGAGACAAAATATTACGATACAGTTTGATCGCTTCTTCTAGGTCCGCAGTATGACCACTCTGCTCGAAACGTCTGAATAATGCATTCGCCAGATTCATGAGGGACATGATACGATCTGGGTGACTGGTTGAACGCAGAAACAGGGCGTCTCGATGCAGTTGGATAACCTCTTTAAGGTCATCAGCCTGGCTATTTTGCGCGATGTCGAAGCGCATCCACAGAGCCGTCGCAAGACTGTCGAGGGACATGGCACGAGCTGGATGATCGGGCAGACGTAGAGCCAGGGCATTGCGAAACAGTTTGATGGCCTCTTCAAGGTCCTTAATATGTTTACTCCGTTTAAAACGCTCGGTCAAGGCGTTGGCAAGAATGATCAGAGAGTTGACACGATCTGGGTAACTAGATGGACGCAGGGACAGGGCATCACGGTACAATTTGATTGCCTCGTCTAGGTCCTCATTCTTGTTAATCTGTTCGAAGCGTATCTGCAGAGCAGTTGCAAGGTTGTAGAGGAAAGTAGGGAGTTGTGGATGATCAGGTCGAAGAAGAGTTGTCCCTTCACAATTGAGCTCAATCGTTTCTTCTAAGTCCGCATTATTCCTGCTCCGCTCAAAACGTCTGAACAAAGCTTTTGCGAGATTCATGAGGGACGTGGCACGATCTGGGTGATTGGTTGGGCGGAGAGACAGGGCATCACGATGGAGTTGGATCGACTCTTCTAGGTCTTGGATTTGATCAATCATCTTGAAGCGTATCCGCAGAGCAGCCGCGAGATTGTCAAGGAAAATGGCACGATCTGGGCAATCAGATAAACATGAAGACAGGGCAACACGATGCAATTTGATGGCCTCTTCAAGGCCCTCAGCATCTTTGTTCTGTTCAGAGCGTTTGGATAGAGCATTTGCAAGATACATAAGGGTCATGCCACGATCGGGGTGACTAGGTGGACGAAAAGCCAGGGCATCACGATATAGTTTGAGTGCCTCTTCCAGGTTCTCAGTCCGACCATTCCGCTCAAAAAGTATAAACAGAACCGATGCGAGGTCGGTGAGGGACACAGCACAAGCCTCTGTGTCATCAGGTGGAAGCAGGGATAAAACCTCACGACGGAATTTAATCGCCTCTTCAAGGTCTTTCACTTGTCCAAACTGTTCGAAATGTGCGACTAGAGCAACTGCAAGGTTGGCGAGGGACGCAACACGAGCGTCTGGGACATCAGGCGGGAGAAGGGATAGCGCCTCACGATAGCATTTAATTGCCTCTTCTAGGTCCACAGTACGGGCATTCCGCTGGAAAAGTCTGAACAGAAGTGGTGCGAGGTCGGTGAGGGACATGACGCGAGCCTCTGTGTCCTCAGGTGAGAGAAGGGATAGCGCCTCACGATGAAATTTAATCGCCTCTTCAAGGTCTTTCACTTGTCCAATCTGTTCGAAATGTGCGACCAGGGCAGCTGCGAGGTTGGTGAGGGATACAACACGAGGGTCCGGGACACCGGGTGGGATAAGGGATAGCGCGTCACGATATAATTGAATTGCCTCTTCTAGGTCCTCAGTACGATTTTTCCGTTCGAACAGTTTGAGGAGAACTGACGCGAGGTCGGTGAGGGACATGGCACGAGTCTCTGAGTCACGGGGTGAGAGAAGGGGTAGCGCTTCACGATGGAATTGAATTGCTTCTTCAAGATCATCCATATGTTCAAACAGTTCGAATTGCGTGACCAGAGCATTCGCAAGGTCGGTAAGGGAATGGAAACGATTCGGGTGATCCGGTGGGCAGAGCGAGAGCGCAATGCGATGGCCTCTGATTTCCTCTATATTCTTGTGATGCATTTACTGCTGTGAATGAGCACAGTAGATTCAATGTGCGTTCCGGATTGAGGTGATAAGATAGGATGGTGAATGGTCATTACCTTCACTTGTGAGTGTGATGTTCTGAGCATGTCGTTTTAGTTCATGATGTACGGGGATTATGGGGATATATGAACTGACTAGGTTGTCTTGGCTCGAGAGGGTGCGACTAGTGCAAGCGATAACGCACATTCATTCAGCGCTTACCCTCGCTTGGCCCTCACTCCCTCGCCGCCTCCAGCGCCGGACGCTGGCCGATCGTTAGTGACTGCCGCCCAAGGGGCGGTAGGAGCGCCTGGGGTCCGCCGCGTACGACGGGGCCAGCCCCAGGACACGACGCCGGGACGCTCGGTGGGTTCAACAAGTCGACTCGCCGCCCACCCGTTACCCCCGGAAGCGCCAGCGCTGCCGGCCAATCAAGGTGTCATGACGGTGGACGTTCCTTCTCCCCCCTCCTCTCAAATTCCTGCGCCTGTTGCTCCTCCTGCTGCGGGGCCTTCTATGAGACCTGTGGGCGTCCCTCCGGCCGCCCCTGCCTGGCTAAAGTCCTTCCCGTTAGGCCGGGCGGCGTGTGCGGCCTGGCTTCGCCTGCATGGTGACTTGGATCGTTCCCGGCTTACCTCTTATCAACTCCCGCGTTACGACTATCTGCGGTCCTGCTGTCTTCTGGCTGCTCCCGACTGGAGCCCGGGCGAGGTCCCACCTTCTGGCTCTGCGATTGGAGCGGCTTCCTCAACGGCTCAGCAATCTCTCAAGGCCCATCTCGAAGCCGACGCCTCTACACTGTTGACGGGCCTCCGGTCCCGATTTTTGCCAACGGCTACCGATAAGTACTTCACTGTGGCCTCTTCTTTTCAGGATTTGCTCTTTGCTGACTATATATCTCCGCTTATCTCTCACAAAGTTTCCTTCGCTGACGCTCCTCTCTCAGATTCAGTCAAACAGTCCTTTTTGCAGGATTACGGTGCTCTCACGGATGTCATTGGACACGCTGCGTCTATCGCTGATTCCGTCCCGTCCGCGGCCTTCGTCGCTGGTCTGTGCCTCACGGCCACCCATGGTCTTTCGCCGGCTGAGAAACGGAAACTCCCCCTCGCGGCTTTGGCTCATTTAGTGTCGCCGACGCCTGCCTCGGACACTATCGTCGGCCCGACGGTTCGCATTGCCCCGCGGCCCCTCCCTGTCCCGGGTGGCCCGCGCCCGCCGCCGTCCACGCTGCGGTCGGATAAACGAAAATCACTGAAGTCCACCCCTGCTTCGAAACCTTCTGCGACTCAGACCCCCGATATGCTCGCTCAAACCATTTCCCTTGCTCAGACTTTAGCGTCGGCCAGGGCCATCCCTCTGTCTTCCGCCGCGACCATAGCCTCCAAGATCGTCAAGGACACTCAGCCTAGTTATGCTGCTGCCACCAAGTCAGGCAACGTTCCCCCGGCTTCGGGTGCTGCGCCCTCCCCTGCCCAACCTAAGCCCAAATGTACCACCCGCGGCACTCGTCCCAACACGCTTCTGTTTAGGCCACCGGCCACTGCTTCTGTCGCTGCTTTACCCAAAGACAATCCTTCTCGCCTCTTGGGCATCATCATCCCAGCACTCAAGGGCCGCCCCGAGTATCACGAGGCTTTCGAAACGGCGTCTACTAACGCTCTGCAGTCGTCTTTCTGGTCCCTCAGGGACTCTCTGGTCCTCACGTGCTCGAAGACCATCACGCCTCTTCAGGCCCAATGTCTTATTAATGCGCTTGGCGACTTGTGCCAGACCCGCCTGTCTACCGATGACATCGTTAACCGCCCCACCACGTCCTGCCTAAAGTTTTGTGCCGTTCCTACTCGGCGTCCCGATGGTTCGGACTACACTCCCGATGACATTTTAGCTGACCTGCGGCTCCACAAGCTCTGGGCTGCTGCCCCCATCCACGGCAAGCCGCGCTGGGTTAAGGCACGCGGCCAGACGTCCCTTAGCGCTTCAGGCACATTTGTGGTCGAAGTTCGGGACTTTCTTTCTTCGGCCAACGCAAATACACTACAGGGCACTATCGTCCGCCTTCAGCACCGCCCATTCAAGTGGTTTAAATGGATCTTTAAGAACGCGGTACCTCAATGTGCTACTTGTTGTCGTTGGGGTCATTCCAGTCTCCAATGTCGGTCGCTAGAGGCTACTTGCGCACGATGCGCTGACAAACATCCCACGTCCCAGCACGAACATTACTGTATTCCATGCACCATGACGGGGATACCGTGTTCCATCAAGCTCTGCGTCAACTGCGTCGGCCAGCGTCAACCTTTCCATATGGCCTCCGACCCGAACTGCCCCTTTGCGCGTCAACGCCTCAACCCTGAAGGCATCAAACAATTGTATCAGGCGCATTCGGATAAACGCCGCAGCGGTGCTTTACAAAAGGAGATTGCTACCCTCCATAAGCGCATTTTGAAGAAGGGTCTCCCAGTCCAAGGCCCGCCTGCCTCCCAAGACCGCAGCCTCCCAGTCTCTGGTGGCTTTATAGAAGAACTCCCGGACGCTGACTTGGCGGATGATCCGCTAGAGTATGTAGAATATGCTCCACCTACGATACCTTTATGATCGGATTCGCTCACACCCTTAGATATTTATTTTATAATTGCCACAAATCCCCCCTTGCTATTTCTGCCATCCTCGACTCCCATCAATTGGATACTGACATCATTTTCATCCAGGAATTCCCCTGGTCCACTGTCCGCTTCGCGCCTCATCCGTCTAATCCTGCCGGCGTCCCGGTTACAGGAGGTCCGACACATCCGGCTTGGCTTCCCATCGAAGGCCCCGCCCTACATGCGGATTCACAAGTCGGCGCCTACATTCACGTACGTCGCGTTGCACAACTCTTCCATCTAGCTGTCGACACCACCACTTTCCCGGACCGAAACATACTGTTCTTCTCCTTGACCCGCCTTTCGGACGGTCACCGACATTCTTTCATAAATATTTACCGTAACCCTTCATCTTGGCAAACTTTGGATATTTTGCTACAGCATCTCCCGATGTCATGACCGACTGAAAAGCTTCGGCTTTTTCACCAAGTCATTTTTACTTTATTATTTATTTTCTTCATATTATATAAACATGTGCTGACTAAGCAGGTGCCTATCACTTGGCGCTTAGATAAAGCTGTAGATAAGATACTGGAGCTTGGCGCTGATGACTCATTACCATTACTACCTGCGCAGTCATCTTACTCATACTGTACTATATTTAGAGTAGGGCTTAGGGTAGTGCACAGACCACCTGTCATAGTATATAAAGAGTGCAATTCAGCACCCAGAGTCCTCAGTCAAGTTCTCTCAGGTTTCATCCCTCCTCTCCTCTCCTCTCCTCAGTTCTCTGTTGGGGCTCCTAGGCGTCACGCCGGGGGGTTCCTGATAGTAGAACTCGACTACTTCTCTAGCAGCCCCAACGCTTGATATACCCGGACCACAGGGTTAAGTGGACGAGAACTGGGGGATTGATACAGTCATACGCTGACTATAAAATTGCAGTACCAGTTGCCAGACACCGTTCAAAACTGCGCACCAGTGGCCCTGCCTCATGGCCCTCAACTAACTTGGCATTATGTTCCCGGTCTATGCAAACCGAAGTACCTAACCCGGTAGATAGGGTCACCTGTGCACAGGAAACCAGTGCCGGATTTGTCACACGATATGTGACACGTATCTAGGGACCAGCCTCACCAGCCCCCTAGCGCGTTAAATTGCCCTGGTCTAGGCCCTTTAAGGCTATATCCGTAGTTACATAAATACTTCTTCACCCTACTCCTTGGAGATAGCCGGCACTTGCCCACGTGTCTCTGAGAAAGGCCCACACCCGTATGGTGTAGCGGCAGTTGGACAACCATTCAGACCCAACTTAGATAGACCCTTTCAAATTAAAAATAAAACTAGTAGTCAGTATTGTAAATTGTAGCACTGCAGGGGTGGTTGTAGACCCTGAGTGCACGTTTCGTACATACGTTCCCAAGCAAGTGACAGGCCAAGACCTCCCTCACTTACGTACAAGTACAAAATAGGAGATACAAATAACGATACCTTTTGGGATGCCGTCACAGGCGATCTTGATCCAAACAACACGGGCTTTAGTTCCTCTGAAGGAGAATCTACTTCATCATCATCATCACATTCCACCAACTCTATCACAGAGGAACCACATCAGTGGGAAGCAGCACCGTTTCCCATACTAGTACCAAATCCAGCCACATTAAATCCCAACCTACTTTTCAACTCCGACGCAGATTTCATCAGAGAACCCGCACCACCGTTTTCATCACCTCCACCCCCGCTTACACCATCACCCACATTGCCACCGCCAAACTATCACAGTATGGCGGCACCCCAAGAAATGACATCAGCAGAACTGCTGAATCTCCTCAACGTGCAAGCCGCGACCATCCAAGCCCTCCAAAACCAGCTAACACAGCTGCAAACAAACGCTGCACAAGCCACCGCAGCCGCAGCAGCACACACCCCTCCCCCCGCCAATATTGTTAATATACCGCCAGGGATGGTATTCAATATTCCTGGGACCGGTAACGGCGGAACATCCAGAATAGATGTAGCCAAACCTCTGGTCTTCTCCAGAAAGATGTCTGAAGTGACAAATTTCATAAACGCATGCAGGTTGTACATTCAATTAAAGATGCCGGAATCCGATGAGGAAGAACAGATCTTATTGATCATATCGTACATGACAGAAGGCTTTGCCGCAGATTGGAAGGACAATCTGTTGGAACAAATGGCCAACGATGAAGAAGGGATTCCACAAACGGCGGAACAATTGTTTAGGCAGATCAGAAGGGACTTTGGTGACACTGATGAGCAGTCATCAAAGATCTCAGAGATGCGGACCATGACACAAGGGTCCAGCATGTGTGAGGAACATGTACAAAAGTTTAAAAAGGTATCATGAGGCACTGGATACCTGGGAAGAGCTCTTATCAAAGAGTTCAAACGCAGTTTGAATACCAGACTCCGTAAAAGGATAATGGAGGCCGACAAAGTACCTGAAACCATAGAAGGATGGTATCAGAAAGCAGTGAGATTGGATTGCCAGTGGAGACAGGCGAAGGCCGAGGAGAAGTATTACTCCTCGCTGACCAGTAGCTCCACCAATAGGAGTGAAGGAGCATCCAAAGGCCCGGATACAGCAAAGCCGGTAGCCCCTGGCCAGCCCAAACCCCGATGGAGATTCGGATCGGGATCAGCAAACCAGGGACAATTGGGAGCTGGAGCCTCCGTGAGTTCAAGTAGTATGGCAAATCGGCCAGACCCTAACGCAATGGACGTCGATCAAAATCAAAGACCCCCACTCCACTGTTACAAATGCGGCAAGATCGGACATATTTCCAGAAACTGCAGATCAGGACTTGATATTTGTACCATGACATTTGATGAAATGAAGGAGTACTTCAAGAAAGGAGAAGAGCATTTAAAAGAGGAAGAGAGTCAGTAGGTCCCGTACTGGACTCTCATAATAGATACACTGTACTAGATAGATTAGATAGTGCACAGCCCCTTGATTTAGCGCCTAGCGCTGACCGGGTTGATGCAAGGACCATCTCGGAAGTCTCAAGGACTTCTGGGATGTCCCCGCAAGAGGCGACCTCCCAGGTGAAACACCATGATATAGCGCACGGCGCTGAAAGTGTCACTCCCAAGGAGTGCGGCAGGGCGGTACAACCTGTGCTTAATTCCTCATTACAGAATACAGTAGTACAAGTATCCAAGGGACAAAAGAACTTAAAAGGAAAGCAGCATGATATAGCGCTTAGTGCTGAAACTGCTTGTCCAAAAAGGATGTTGAAGAAAGGGGAAAAGGAGTTTTTAGTTAGGTCAATAGGACGGAAGGACAAGATCTTAATGGAGATTGGGTTGGAAAGGTTGGACACGCATGAACAAACTCAGCAAACCACATTGCTTGACTCAGGAGCAACAGGTCTGTTCGTGCACGCTGCGTATGCAAAGAGGATGGGCTTTAAATTAATACCCTTGGAACGCCCCATTCAAGTTCGAAATGTGGATGGGACAAACAATGAAGGAGGAATGATCACCCATGAGGTTGATCTCCTCTTATCTTATCAAGGGCACAAGGAACAAGCCACCTTTGAGATATGCGAGCTGGGAAAAACCAACGTAATCATTGGATCCACATGGTTGTGAAAACACAACCCTGAAATCAATTGGGAGACCGGTCAAGTTAAATTGACATGTTGTCCACAGAGCTGTGGACATAGGCAAAGGGAGTGGACCAAGAAGCGGGAGCAGAAGGTCCAATCAGCAGAACACTGGCGTGTTCTGGAATATCTGTGGGAACAGGAGAAAGAATTAGACTTCGTGCACTGGCTTGAAGAAAAGGAGGAAAGTGAGAAGCATCTCACGTACATGGAACAAATGAAACACCCAGGACAATACAAGTATGGAGATAAATACCCATTCCTACCAGTGTTTCCATCACCCGCCGGATCAAAGGCCGGATCAATAAGAAATGTGCGAGAATTGGCAAAACTCATGGCCAAAGAGATGGTACCCAAACAATACCATCAATACCTCAAAATCTTTGAGAAAGGAGCATCAGAACGCATGCCAGCTAGAAAGCCTTGGGATCATGCAATTGATACCAAACCAGGCTATCAACCCTGGAAAGGGAAAGTTTACCCCCTATCCCCAGATGAGCTTCAAGAAGTACGGAACTTTGTGGATGATCAACTATCAAAAGGGTATATTCGACCCTCCAAATCACCAGAGACGTCACCCGTCTTCTTTGTAAGCAAGAAAGATGGGAAGAAGCGGATGGTTCAGGACTACAGATACCTGAATGAGTGGACGGTTAAAAATAACTACCCACTACCCTTAATATCCGAACTTGTAGATTGAGCAGGAAGCGCCAAGTACTTCACTAAGCTAGATCTTAGGTGGGGTTACAATAACGTACAGATCAAGGAAGGCGATGAATGGAAAGCTGCATTTACTACCCCTGAAGGTTCTTTCGAACCAGTAGTAATGTTCTTCGGCCTGACCAATTCACCAGCCACCTTCCAAGCAATGATGAATGACATCTTCCGTGATATGATCAACGCAGGAAAAGTCATTGTGTACATCGATGACATACTCATCTTTACCAAAACAAAACAAGAGCATGATGCAATTGTGCAACAAGTCTTGCAACGATTGGAAGAGAATGATTTGTATGTAAAACCAGAAAAATGTGTGTGGTGCGTAGAAGAAGTTGAATTCTTGGGCATTGTCCTAGGACCCAAGGGAATTCAAATGGATACAAAGAAGGTCGAAGCTATTATTAGCTGGCCCACCCCTTCTTGTGTCAAAGTCGTACAAAGGTTCTTAGGCCTAGCCAATTACTATAGGTGCTTTGTACAGGACTTTGCTAAAATTGCACGACCACTACATGATCTGGTCAGAAAAGAAAAAACATGGGAATGGACAGAGGTCCAGGAAAAGGCTTTCCAAAGCCTGAAAAAGATATTCACGGAGCAACCCTTACTAGTTGCCCCGGATTCAGATAGGAAGTTCAGGGTGGAGTCAGATGCATCGGATTACACTACGGGTGGCGTCTTATCTATGCTCTGCAAGGATGACAAGTGGAGGCCTGTGGCCTACCTATCAAAATCGCTCAATGATACTGAGCGCAATTATGACATCCATGATAAGGAAATGCTAGGCATCATGCATTGCCTGGAAACATGGCGTCATTATCTAGAAGGAGCACGTGAACAGTTCGAGATATGGACTGATCACAAAAATCTCGAGTACTTTATGAGTGCAAAGAAGTTGAATCGCAGGCAAGCCAGATGGGCTTTGTACCTCAGCCGATTTAATTTTGTGTTGCATCATAAAGCTGGTGTTACTATGGGAAAGGCTGATTCTCTGTCCAGGAGGCCAGACCATAAAAAGGGGGTAGATGATGACAACAAAGATGTCACACTCCTCAAACCGGACTTTTTCAAAATCGCTGCACTACGTCATGGTCATGTATTTATTCATAGCTCAGAAAAGGAATTACTAAACAAAATCCGACATTCTGAAGCGGTGGTAAAGGCGGTAGAAGCCATGAAAAAGGCTGGTGTTAAAACACTAAATACTCGAGAATGGGAGATGGAGCAGGGACTTATCCTCTGGCAAGGAAAAGTCTATGTACCTAAAGACGAGAAACTGTGGATGGAGATAGTCCGCCTACACCATGACATGCCCATTGCAGGACATGGAGGATAGTGGAAGACGATTGAACTCATCACAAGAAATTACTGGTGGCCTGGAATCACCAGATTTATTAAAAAATACGTTAGTGGATGTGACAAGTGCCAGCGGAATAAGAACTTCCCAGAGCCACCTGCTGGAAAATTAATGCCAAACTTGGCACCAGCAAGGCCGTGGACGCACATTTCCGCCAACTTTATCACAAAACTACCAGAATCACATGGTCACAATGCGATTTTGGTAGTCTGTGACCGAATGTCAAAAATGGCGCATTTTATCCCCACATCAGAAGAGACATCGGCTCAAGGGTTAGCAACATTATTTAGAGACCATGTTTGGAAACTCCATGGACTCCCCGAGTCTATAATTTCAGATTGCAGTCCACAGTCCGCCGCACAAATGATGAAGGAACTAAATCAAATGTTGGGCATCAGTACAGATCTGTCCACAGCATTCCATCCACAAACAGATGGACAAACAGAAAGAATGAATCAGGACTTAGAACAGTACCTGAGAATTTTCATAGACCATAGACAAGAAACTTGGTCTGGATGGTTAGCCATCGCCAAATTCAGCTACAATAACAAAATTCAGGCATCTACCAAACAGACTCCATTCTTTGTCAACTATGGCAAACACCCTAGGATGGGAATCAAACCAAGAAGGGAAGGTAGTCACCTGGCAGCATCGGATTTCGCTCAGAAAATGAAAGAAATCCATGAGGAAACTCAGGCAGCCTTGTTAAAATCACAAGGTGACATGAAACTGTATGCAGATAGACACCCGTCAGACGCACCCGAGTACAAAGTTGGAGACAAAGTCTGGTTGTCAACAAAAGATTTAAGGTTGACAGGACGACCAACTAGGAAGTTGGTGGAAAGATGGATTGGGCCATACCCAATCAAGAAAATAGTGTCGCCAAATGCAGTAGAATTGGACTTACCCTTTTCCCAACAAATCCATCCAGTAGTAAATGTCTCACAAATCCACCCATGGAAACGACCAATGAAAGGGCAAAAGGCACAACCTCCACCGCCAATTGAGATAGAAGGTAAAAAGGAGTATGAGGTAGAAGAAATAATCGATGTACATCTAAAAAGAAACAAAATGGAGTACTTAGTCAGGTGGAAAGGATACACCGCCAAGCACAACTCCTGGGAACCATTGGACAATCTACAAAACGCAAAAAGAAAAATAAAAAACTTTTATGATAAAAACCCTGGAGCCATCAGAAGGCTTGACAGAGCAACCTTTAACGGGTTGACTTTCAGACCTTACAAAAACTTCACCCAATCCTCAGACAAAATAGTGTCCAAAATCAATGTTAATGCAGTAGCACCAGCTGCAAAATGGGAACAAAACTGGCAAAAATGGAAAGGAAGAAAGGGTTTAGACACCCTTACAGAGCCAGGAGATGTGGAAGGGCCATGTCAATGTAACATGTGCCTACATGTTACAAGGTCGATAGACCAGGTTGCACAACCAGAGGAACAAGAGAAAAGAATGAAAGAAACTCTGTAGTTCTGTCTACGACAGTGACTATCAAGAGCCTGGGGGTTCTCAGGCTCCTACTACTACTATATACCCCTCGCCTCATGGCCCCCTCATGTCCACCTCCCCTTAACCTCATGCCCTGCTGATGTAAGCTAGGGTGCTACCATGGGCGCCTGTCCATCACGCATGTCACCCATTGTGACATGAAACCATCGAATTGTCGAATCGTAACATTACCCCCCCCTTAAGGGTTCGGTTCCACACGAACCATGTCGGAGTCGTCGTCCGGGAGGGTGTAGAGCACCGCTCAATCGCCCTTCCACTTGCGCCATTTGCGCTCTAAGTGTTCCCGGTAGTCACGTTCGAACTTGCCGTCTTCCCAACCAAACAACCGTTTTGGAACATGTGTACTGGTGTGATTTTGATACCTCTGGAAAGCATCCCTGGGTAACCGTCGAGAAGCAGGAGCGTTAGGATGTTTCTGGTGAAACTCCTGAATTGCCTCTCCTGCGTTTTCTAAATTCTTGAGAGGTTCCCAAGTAGATTCCTCAATGGGGAATTCCTTCCACTTGACAAGGTATTGAATACCTCAACCTTGCACGCAGCTGTCCAAAACCTCCTCCACTTCATACTCTTCACCCTGTACCTTTGCTTCCTCCTCCGCTCGCTTCGCACTCAACTCCTCGTCTTTCTGCTTCTGTTCTGGAAAAGCCGGCAGCACATATGGTTTCAACAGTACTTTGTTGAAAACATTGTAGACCTTCCATGACTTTGGGAGCTCCAGTCGGTATGTGGCAGAACCAATCTTTTCCAACACTTTGTACGGTCCATAGAACTTGCCATCAAGCTTCTTGGATGCTTGCACATGTGGAAGATGCTCCGCATTTACATAGACCTTATCACCAATTTGGTACTCCCGAGCAGGTCGCTTGCCTTTGTCATACTGTTTAGTCATACATTCAGCTGCCTTCTCCAGATTCTCTGCTGCTAAATCGCACGCTTCTCGTGCATTATCCACGAACTTCTCCACATCTGCCACCTTGGTGGTCAATTTCGGATCGCTCCACTTCCTGGGGTGCTTCCCGTTGTTTAAATAGAACGGGGTGAAACCTGTGGCCGAGTTTTCTCTATCGTTATGACAAAACTGGGCAAGCGCCAAATGCTCGCTCCAATCATCCTGTTTGTCGTTTGTGTACATGGCGAGAAACTCGCGCACTTCCTGGTTGACCCATTCCGTTTGCCCATCGGTTTGGGGGTGGTACGCCGTTGAAGGGTTTCCCTCGATATTCAGTAACTGGAACAGTTCCTTCATAAACTGGGAGACAAATTGGGATCCCCTGTCACTGATGACCTTCTGAGGCAATCCATGGTCTCTGAACACATTATCACAGAAAAGTCTGGCCACTCCTAATGATGTGATCGTGGAATTTGTTGGCAAGAAATATGCTTTCTTGGTAAAACAATCCACAACTACCATTATCATATCAAAGCCTCGCGATTCCGGAAACGGCCCCATTAGGTCTACGGACACGTCCTGCCATGGTTGACCAGGCACGCTGTTGGGTCATAGGGGTGCTGCCCTCTTCGTTCTGTCCGGTTTGACAGTTTGGCATGTCCTACACCCTGTGATGTATAACTTGACATCCCTAGCCATACGCAGCCACCAGTAATTCTGTGTGACAACCTCCAAGGTTTTGTCGATCCCATAATGTCCCCACTCGTGATGGATGTTGAGAATGGATTCCCGCACCCTTCGATTGACTGGGACGTAAATTCGACCTTTCCATGTCACGATCCCTCATTCCAGCTTGAAGTCAGGATCCTCGTTTTTGAGCCCTTCCACCACTTGTGGCTGTTACGGTCGATGTCCACAACGTCGTTCGGCGTCCAAGTCTACAGTGACAACAGAGTCTCGGTCTGTTCCCAGCCACTGGACGAGGGTTCTAGGCACTAAGTCTGACGATGACGAAGGCGAGAGAGAGAGGGCGAGGAGAACGGTTGAGGCAACGAGCAAAAGAGCGTTCAAGTTATGGATATGATTCGACTAAGTTGGAACTAAAGAACTACGGTACATGAGGGGGGTTTATATACGTTCAGAGAACAATAGAAACTAAAGGGGAAAGAGCATAGCTATCTAGAAAAGGAAAGGTGAAGGTAGCTATGAAAGGAGATAACGTCCAAGCGTAACTATGGGTTTGTAACAAGTAAATGTAGTTCACTAACAAAGGGAAAAGAGAATTGTAACATTACCCCCTTTGTATGTGAGAAGTCACCGACTTCTACCAGCCAGAAGTTGTCCAACCGTGATCTGTTCTAGACTCGGCCCATTTGACGGCGTTATCTAGTTCTTTTGTTGACGTTTCCACCTTCCATTTGAGAGCTTTGGCAGCTCTGTGTAGATTTTGTGCGTTTCGGAGGAAGGAATCGCGCTCCTCATAGGTCATCTCATGCGGGTCAATGGTGAGGGTGAGGGCGGCGAGGTTGTCGGTGGCGGAAGAGAGATTGGTGATGGTACATGTGGCGGCAGCGAGGGCGTCAGCGACGACAGTGAGTGTGGTATTCCTTTTGACGAATTGGGTGAAATGCGGGAGGTGGTGGTCGTCGGGGTATACCTGGGGAAGCAGGGTGGCAGGATGGATGTGTAAGTCGTCATCCTCGAAGTGGACGACAGTGGTATTTTCAATGAAGACCTCAAGCGGGAGGTCTGGAATGGAGAGGAAGGGTGAGAAGGCGGCAGCGGTTTCGTTGATGCGCCAGTGAGCGCAGGAGAGGAGGGCCAAGGCGATGAAGTAGGTGGCGAGGGCGAAGAAGGTGAACATGGTTCTTTGTTTACGAGGTAGGTTGGGTGTTAAGCAGTGACTCTTGAAAATTTATATGGATGCCAAGTGGCTGATTTCCGCGTCGGAAGGCCAATTTTCTGTATTTAGTGGATCTTCGATTGCAGGGTCGGTGAGGAGTTCTCGTTCCTCTCTGATGAATCTGGTTAGTGCATTTAAATGTTCGATCCCTGGTGTCGTTGTTGGGGTGATCAAGAATTTTCTAATTCGCCTAATAATGTCCGCTATTACCCTTGCCATGGCGGTAGACAGGTAATCAAGATCATCAAGGATGTCTTCCATGAGAATGCGAGGCCTTCCTGGTATTCTGATTCTTCGGCTGATTAACCAGATTTGTGCGCTACACTCCCGTATTTGTTTAGTGATTTCATCCATCTGTTTGTATTCTTCTGGACATAGCAGTCTTCCATAGGCGCTTTTATAAACGTCACTGTTTCTGATGGCTCGAAGTTGATATGCAGGTGGATCGTTGTTGTAGAGGGGTAGCTCGTCGGCTGAAAATCGTAAGTCGTGGTACTTGGGAAGATAATTCTGGATATCATTGCAGGGGAACTCTGTTGTTCCTGAAGGGTTCTTTTGGTGACGGTGATCGAGTCTAGGGGTACGATAATATCGTGTGACTAATGCCACAGTTCGGGTGAGTTTCCCTGGTGGGTTCGGTGCTCTAGGAGCGTGTTGGAAGGGGAGATATTGTATGTGGGTGTAGACGGTCTTTTCTTTAAGAGCTATAGTGTATCGAGAGAGTGTTGAGCAGTTCCGTTTGGTATAGTGATAGTTTTGTTTCAAGACGTGGCGGTTTCTGTATTGAGTCATGGTTCAGAGGTGTCGACGTTGTTGGTATTCAGATAGGATATCCGTGGCGTTTGCAAGATTGCGAGCAGGTTCCCAAGAATTGTCATTCGATCCATAGCCTTTCCATTTAACCAAGTAATGGTAGCCTGCGCCTCGTTTCCTGTGAGCTAGAATTGCCTCAACCTCAAATTCCTCTTGTCCGTTTACGAGATCAGGGGGTGGTTTCACATAGTTCGGCCCATGCGCAGTCGTTTCCCTGTATGGGGTAAGGAGTGACGTATGAAACACAGGGTGAATGCGCCATTGTTTCGGGAGTTTCAATTTGTATGTCACTGGTCCCATCACTTGTTCGATTTCGAAGGGTCCTTCTCGTTTTGGTGCTAGTTTTCTGGACTGATATGGTATGTGAAGATTTCGGTTTTCAAGCCATACTTTGGTGCCTTTTTCGAATCGTATTGCTTTGTCTTTGCGTCGTCTTGCCACTAGTTGTCTTGCCAGTTCATGTGCTGCTAGCGCTTCTTCTCTGGCTTTCCTTAGGAACTGGAGGCGCTCTTCTGCTGCTGGTGTGGTCATTCGTGAGGTAGCAGTGGGAAGCGCAACAGGGTCCGTCCCATACATTAGTCTGAATGGAGAAGTTTTGATTGTGTCATGATGTCGGTTATTGTGAGCAAACTCGGCTATTGGGAGAAGCGGTTTCCATAGATGCGGTTCATTGGAGCAGAACATTCGAAGGTAGACTTCTAATTCCTGGTTGACCCGTTCTGTTTCTCCGTCAGTCTGAGGGTGATAGGCTGTGCTCATTCTATGGTTGATTCCTAACGCTTTTCGTATTTCCTGAAATACTTTTGCGGAGAACTGTGGTCCTCGATCTGAGATTAGAACGTCGGGTAGGCCAAACCGTTTGAAAATTTCGGAGACGTAAAGTTCCGCAGTGCCTAGTGCATCGATTGTCTTCTTGCAAGGTGTGAAAATTACCCCCTTTGTAAGACCATGGTCCACCGTGACCAGGATCGAGTCAAAGCCATCGGAAAGGGGTAGATCAGTGATGAAATCAAGGGTTACTTGTTGAAAGGGATGGGTAGCTTTCGATGGAATCGGGTGAAGGGCTGGTACATTCGGGTGTGTGTTAATCTTCATTTGTTGACAGAGGGCGCATCCTTCTATCCATTCCTTGACATGCTTGAACATTCCGGGCCACCAGTAGTCACGTTTAAGGAGTTCAAGGGTCTTTAGTCGTCCAGGGTGACCTGATGATCGTGCCTCATGCGTTTCCTTAATCAATTTGGTTCGTAACCCATCTTGGTCAGGGATGTAGGTCTTTCCGAGATAATGAACAATGCCATTGGTGTAAGACCAATCTTGTATGTTCGATTTGATCGGTGGGGCGCGGTGCGTGGTGATAACCTCGATTAGAATACGTCCAAAATCGTCTTTTGACATTGCTTTCTGAATTTCTGTGACTAGATCTTCTGCAATAAGACAAATAAAACGATCCTCTGGTAGGACTACAATGTCTTCTTGTAATTCGCTGTTTCCCATATGATCAGGGCGTCGGGACAAGGCGTCTGCTTCAAACATTTTTGTGCCAGGGACGTGCTCAATGCGTAGGTCAAATTCTGATAACAGGGATGACCATCTAGCTTGTCTGGGCGTTAAGCGTTGGGCGGTTCGGTAGTAGGATAGATTTTTGTGATCGCAATGAACTATAGTGGTGTGGGGTGATCCATGTAACAAATGTCGCCAGGTCATCAATCCTTTGATAATTGCCAAGAGTTCCCGGTCATAGATCTGGTAATTCTGCTCCGTTTGTGTTAATGCATGGGAGATAAATCCACAAGGGTGTAGAGATCCTGTTTCATCTGCTTGTTTCAAGACTGCTCCTATTGCCTTATTTGATGCATCGGTTTGGAGGATAAAGGGTCGAGTAGGATCTGGCATTAATAATACCGGCATAGATGCAAATCGTTTCTTTAGAATTTCGAAAGCGTCGTTCCGTTCAGTGGTCCAGTTAAATTGTTCAGTTTTCTTAGTGAGGTCGGTAAGTGGTTTAGCGATGGCAGCAAAATTTCCAATGAAACGTCGGTAAAAGTTCCCAAATCCGAGGAAGGATCGGACTTGTTTGACGGTGGTAGGGACTGGCCAATCGGCTATTCCTGCTAGCTTTATCGGGTCCATCTGAATGCGTCCAGGGGTGATGATCATTCCTAGGAATTCGACTTCCTGCGTGGCGAACTTGCATTTTTCAAGTTTCAGGAATAGATCGTTATCTTGTAGCCGTTGTAAAATTCGTCTTGTCCGCTCCTCCAGTTGCTCTAATGTTTCTGCGCAGATTAACATGTCATCCATGTAAATGATCAGCCATCCTTCGTTGATCATGTCCCTAAAGTATTCGTTCATCATAGTTTGAAAGGTTGACGGCGAGTTGCATAACCCAAAGAACATTACTGTTGGTTCATAGAGTCCTCGATTAGTGATAAAGGCTGCTTTCCATTCGTCTCCCTTCTTGATGTGAACATTGTTGTATCCCCATCGGAGGTCTAGTTTGGTGAAATATTTGGCGCCTCGTAACTTAGTCAGGAGATCGGAAACAAGGGGAAGGGGATATGCGTTTTTGACAGTCCATTCATTCAAGTATCGGTAATCCTGACAGGGTCGAAGTGCTCCACTTTCCTTTTTTGCTACGAAGAAGAATGGTGACGCCTGTGGTGATGTGGATGGTTTAAT
The DNA here is from genome assembly GCA_023014395.1 of Amanita rimosa. Classification (NCBI taxonomy): domain Eukaryota; kingdom Fungi; phylum Basidiomycota; class Agaricomycetes; order Agaricales; family Amanitaceae; genus Amanita; species Amanita rimosa. The sequence goes on along the minus strand of JAEBUO010000031.1, from coordinate 479,744 downwards.
GTATCCTTTCTTGAGTTGTTCATCAATCCATTCGTCTAACAGCCCTTGTTCTTTGACCGATAGAGGATAAAGCTTACTAGCTTTTGGAACAAAGCCTTCTTTTGTGTTAATTGCGTGATCCCATGGTCGACTGGATGGGAAGCGTTCTGATGCCTTTTTGTCAAAGATGGTGCGCCATTGCTCATATTCTGTAGGTAATGCGGTGGATGGTTTGTCTTTCTTTAGCCTATGCTCTAATTCCTGTGATGTGGACGTCTTAACTCTAATCCAGTAGTCATCTTCACCCCATTGCTGGGAATCGAGGGCTAGCTGCCAAATTGCTTTTGACGACGTGTCCAGATCTCCTATTTTCAGAGATTTCTCTCGCCAGTTGATGATCGGGTTATTTTCTTCTAACCATGGTATTCCTAGAATCATTTGTTGATCGCCTAGCTTAGTGATCCAGAACCAATTGATAAATTGCTGTCCTTCGATCATGTAGCATATCTTGGTTCGATGTGTAATCATTCCTTTCACATTTACTGTTCCATCTGCGTTTCTAACCTTGATTGGTTTCTTAAGTCGTTCTTTCCTGAGCTCCTTCACTGCTCCTTCATCTACAAAGTTTCCTTCTGCTCCACAATCGATTAGGGCAGATGTTCCAGCGGGTAAATCGGTCGATTTGATAGTTAATGAAATGCGCTTGTCATTGTTGGATAATACTATTACAGAATCAAGCGCTAACTGTTCTGATCTCGATAATAAGGAAGGGCCAACCGCTGAGTGACGCTTCCTAACTAAAAACCCTCGTTCTCAAATTCGTTTAAGAGGGCATTCTTTTCTTCAGTAGACATTGCTGAAAAGATGGCTCTAATTTTCTTTACTGGTTCGTCCTCTTCCTTCTGTTGTTCCTCAGTGACGGAACGGACTGCCTTATTCTGGTAAGAAGACCTGGATGAAGACGCATCATTGCGTTTCGGGCAGTTCCTGGAGATGTGTCCCTGTGTTCCACATCTGAAACACTTGCCAGTCTTTCGGTATTCCTCTTTTTGATCATCCGTTAATCGGCTAGGAATCGTGGTATTTATAGCTCTGATTGCTCCAGATCGGTTGTTATTGTTTCGATTGAAACGTGTTCCAGATCCATCATTGGTTTTCCTGTTTCCTTGTCCTGTCATGTCCCAAGCGTTATGGTGATCCTCGGCCTTATCATAGGCTTCTTGCATCGTCTTGATCTTCCTTTGGTCCTGTAAGATCGTTCTAGCAAGTTCTAATGGTAGTCCTTTGACGAATGCCTGCAATTGAGCGGGTATCCCAGTGAGCCCAGAGGTTCCTATGTCCATGCGGAATTTTCTAATGTATTCTGGGACTGAAACGCCGTTTCCAACTCTTAATTTGGATAGATTGTTCAGGGCTCGGAGGGCGCTGTTGACTTCCCCCCAGTCATTGATGAAACGTGTTTCAAATGCTTCATAATTGCTCCATTTGAACGTGGCTGTGGTACTGCCCTTGTTGTCATTCAATTTGCTTCGAATGATAGTTTTCCAGTCGTCTAGTTCTGGTCCCATGCATGCAAGCGCATATCTGACTTTCTTTTCATCTTTTCCTTCATAGTTCTGTTCGTTGAGGGTAAAGTAGTCCTCAAGCTGTCCTAAAAATGACCTCGCTTCGATGCGTTTGCCTGTAAAGGGTCGTATAGGCTGCGGTTTGATATCTCCTTTAGAGCTAGCACTGGTTTCAGATGCCATTCTTGGTTCAGGAGTGATTGGTGGTTCGGGGTTAATTGGTGGTTCAGGGGTTGGTGTTCTGGTGATTGGTTTCGGTTCTGGAGTAGGGGTTCTACTCGGGGTCCTGGGTTTCGGAGATGGGGGTGGTCCTTGTTTCGAGTAATCTGTATCAAACGGGTTTTCCTCAAGCTTGGCTTGTTCAATTCGTAGTAATTCCTCCCACTCTGCTAAAAGGCTAGCTGTGATTCCGTGTCGGTTGCTGTCTCTAAAGAATCTTCTGTAGAGGGTCCTTCCTGGTTCGTTTTCTGGTTCCTTGACAAGGTAGAGTGATTCTCCTTGTATTTCACTACCCCAGTCTAGGTAGATTTGATCGGGTAAATCGAATTCAGATACTCCTGAGTAGAAGTCTCCTGAAAAGTATTCGTTTGGAACTGGTTCGTTTCGTTTCCGTCCTTCTGTAACAAAGTACCAGGTTCGTTGGTAAAGAAAAACTTCTCGTCGTTCAAGGTAGTATTTCCCCTTGTAGGTGACGGATCCGTTCGGGGGTCGTTCCTGAGAGCTGTGGGTCTCAATGGTGTCGGCTAGGGATGATACCCTGAGCTAGTCCTGAGTTCCAACTTATGTTACGGTCGATGTCCACAACGTCGTTCGGCGTCCAAGTCTACAGTGACAACAGAGTCTCGGTCTGTTCCCAGCCACTGGACGAGGGTTCTAGGCACTAAGTCTGACGATGACGAAGGCGAGAGAGAGAGGGCGAGGAGAACGGTTGAGGCGACGAGCAAAAGAGCGTTCAAGTTATGGATATGATTCGACTAAGTTGGAACTAAAGAACTACGGTACATGAGGGGGGTTTATATACGTTCAGAGAACAATAGAAACTAAAGGGGAAAGAGCATAGCTATCTAGAAAAGGAAAGGTGAAGGTAGCTATGAAAGGAGATAACGTCCAAGCGTAACTATGGGTTTGTAACAAGTAAATGTAGTTCACTAACAAAGGGAAAAGAGAATTGTAACAGTGGCTCCCATTGCCGTTTGTTAATCTTGGCAATCTTCTCCTCCAGCTCTGTCAATGCGTCGTCATCATCATAGAGATGGACAAAAAGGTCCTCTTTCAGGAGAATGACGCCTTCGTTGTCAGTCTCCTCCCCCTTATGGTCTGTCCTCCGGGACAGAAGGTCGGCCTTGCTATTAGATTTGCCAGAGCGATGTTTGATCAAGAAATTGAACTCCTGCAAATCCAAAATCCAGCGGGCCTGTCGGCAATTGATGTTCTGCAGTTTCCGGAAGTACGTGAGATTCTGGTGATCCGTCAAAACCTTTCAGGTAGTGAGACCACTCATAAAAGGCATGCATGACCGCCAACATTTCCTTATCGTAAATCTTGTAATTGCATTCCGCAGGAGTGAGAGATTTAGAAATAAACACCACAGGACGCCACAGACCATCCTTCTGCTGTTGAGAGAGGATACCGCCAATGGCAAAATTGGACGCATCAGTTTCAACCCGAAACTGACCCTCATCGGCCGGAATGGCCAACACGACTTCTTCCGCAATGCATGCCTTAAGACCATCAAAGGCGTGTTGCTGATCCAGAGTCCACTGCCAGTCATTATTGCCCGTGAGGAGAGTCAGTGGTTTCGAGATGGAGGCAAAGCCCTTCACAAATCGTCGGTAGAAGTTGACAAACCCGAGGAACTGCTGGACATGTTTCTTGCAAGTAGGGACAGGCCAGTCAACGATTGCTTGAACCTTAGCCTTATCCATACTAATTGAATCATGGGAGATGATCAGTCCCAAAAACTCAATGGTGGACTTATCAAACCAGCACTTCTCCGGCTTCAGCGACAGCTTGTGCTCCTGCAACTTGGCCAATATCCGGTTTACATGAACTGTGTGACTCTTTTGATCCTTGGAGAACACCAGGATGTCGTCCATGTAGATTACTACCCAGCCCTCTGTGATTTCCTCTCGGAAGATGTCATTCATCATGGTCTGGAATGTTGCTGGGGAGTTGGTGAGTCCAAAGAACATGACCAAGGGTTCAAAGAGCCCCTGATTGGTCCGGAAAGCCGCCTTGTACTCATCACCCTCCTTGATACAAACATTGTTATACCCCCACCGAATGTCCATCTTAGAGAAAACCTTCGCATGTGACAGTTTGTCCACGAGTTCCGAGATGAGTGGTAACGGATACCGGTTCTTAATGGTCATCTCATTGAGCTTGCGGTAATCCTGCACTGGCCAAAGGGATCCGTCTTTCTTCTTAACAAAGAAGAATGGTGATGCCATTGCCGACTTGCTTGACTGGATGCGTCCGGTTTCCAAATTATCCTTGAGGAACTTCTCAAGTTTCGCTTGTTCCACGTGGCTTAAGGGATAGATCTTGCAATCCAGCATCTTGGCACCAGGAACCAATTCAATCGCATGATCCCAGGGTCGATGTGGTGGTAATTCATCAAAGGTTTGTTTCTCGAAAACCTTTTGGTAACCTAAGTAGTGCTCAGGTACAACTTCTTCCAGGGTCCGGGTGATCTTATTTTCCGCGGCGATCTTGGTTGCCATAGACTCATAAGCCCAGATCCATTCTGAATCCACATCTTCCCTTTGTACTGCCAGTAGCCGATCTCCTTCATCCCAATGCACGCCACCTACTTCCTGCTCCTCCTCAGTGTCTTCGTCCTCGGGCTCCTGAGCTTTCGAATCTGGATAGCATGTACCTGGGCAACGAGTGAATCGGAGTATGTTCTTACTCCAGTCCACGTCTGGATTATGGAATTTTAACCAGTCATGCCCCAGAAACAGATCAGTCTTTCCAAGATTCGAAACGCCAAACTCCCAAGTCTCTTTGTGCGCGTTGATTTTCATCTTCAACTGCACCATTTCTGACAATTGCCCATCGACATTTTCTGATCCATCTGCATTGTAAACAGGAATCGGGTGGGGGAGTTTTCTCGTGTTGAGGTTATTTCGCTTCACGAAATTCCTGTTCACGCACGAACCTGTACACCCCAAGTCCAGCAGAGCCAATATCGTAACAGACTGTCCCGTTGTGATATCAGTAACCGTCATGGGTATGTTCAATTGTCGTTTCCCAGTTCCTATCACCTGCTTAGGCTTATTTCTTAAGTGGTTCAAGTACCAGGCCGCTTGTATCTCCGTTGCGCTATTCAGACTCCATACCAGACCTGCCGTTACCTCCCCCATCCTGGAGTCGTGACTCCAGGATCGAAGAGATTGAAGGGCTTGGGCCATGGGTCGTTCCCATATGCGCCTCACCATCCATGGAGTCTGCCAGGGCCTCAAGCGATCTTTTCCCGTTGTAACGGGTTCATCCCTTAGCTTTTGTGTTCTTAGTTCGTAATCAATGCAATTTAACATAGTAGATTGGTTTGCATGACTAGTAATACACATATTTGAACTAGAACTACAGGCCTTCCGGTCGGAATGATTTCTGGTTGGCCGCTTCAAAAACCCAAGGCCTCACTGATGGCCTTCTTGTCGTCCTCAGTGGCATCATTGAGCCACTCTTTCCATCCCATCTCCTGCACACGGGTCTTTCCCTTCCAATTCTTGGGACTTTTACAGTCTCTGCTGATGTGTCCTGTCTTTCCGCAGTTATAGCACATGATGGTGCTCTTCCTCCTATCTACATCCATGGCATTGGGGTCCCTGGTGCTTGACGTTGTGGCTGCTGCTGGTGGTGGCCCTTGCGTTGCTCCACCAGTCCGAGTCGCAGGTGTTGGTGAAACCCTGTTATGGGTCCCCTGCGTCCTCGCTGTCGATGCCTGGGGTTGGTGCGACCCTTGCCCTGGATTCACATTGTAAAACTTCTTGGCATCCCGCCAAGCCTTATTCAATTCCATCGCCTTCGTGTACCACTTTTCCAAGTCCCCTATAGTAGTACCATCTCCCGGCGCTCCTGTCTCAACGATCCTCAGCCCTAGCTGGGGATGTAATCCTCTCCTAAATTGCGCAATGAGCACAATCTCATTGTAGCCCGTGAGTTGGGCTAGTCCTCTGAAGTTGACAATGTAATCTTCTACATTGCGTTTTCCCTGTTGTAATCCCTGGATTTTGCGAATTGCATCATCCCGGGTTTCAGTTGTCAGGAAGAATTCCCTGGCTTCCGTGTTGAACTCCTGCCAACTTGTAAAAGGTGGCTTGTGCGTGAACGCTGCTTGTTCGATGTTTGCTCCTCCATCATCTAATAACGACACAATTCCATGCCGTTCTTGCGCTAGGGTGGTTCCTGCTCTCCAGGTTCCTAATGCCCTTCGCTCTTCGTGCTCCAACGCATTTTCCAGTATCTGTTGGAGCTTCACTCCTGCCCAGTTCCCTGCATGGTTTGCAGATCCTCCTCGGATATGCTGAAGTGACATGGTTACTTGCCGCGAGACCGTTCTCTGCTTCGTTAGGTGGAAGTAAATTGCCATGCTTCACAGCCAATTGGCAATCAACTCCGGTTGCCCTTCGTAGTAGTCGGGCATATCCAGTTTAACGGTTGGAGCAGTCTCTTCTCAAGGTGGGCAGAACAATGTTTCTGCTACAGTACCTATCCCTTCCGCGAATGGTCTGACCCTGTTTCTACGGTCGTTGTCAGAACGTGCCTCCCATGTGGCATTCTCCGCCGTTGTCCCAAATATTGCTATGTAGGCGGTGACCACCATGAGAATTGCTGACACGAAGGCGTCGGTGACCGTGAAACCTACTCGACGATGGTCGGGTCTGAACCATTTCCATACTTCGCGTGCTGGGGAACCCCACTCTTCATCCTTTTCCACGTGGTAGATCTGTCGTCGTTGGTCGTAAGACACCGACACATGAATCTCCTCATTTCGCATGTCCTTCTCATAGAGAGATATCTCTACCCATGAAGGGTTTGCCTTCCATGCAAAACTCGACCAGTACTGTGGTTTGAACAACCATAAATAACAGTACCCTGGTGTTCTTGGTGAGACTTCCATGTGTCCTCGTTGTGGGAGTGCATAACCGTCCCACTGTTGTACACGACTGACCCAGTCTGCCACATTAATTTCGTATTGGGGAACATCGTCCAGCCACCTGATGCTAAACTCATGTTTGCCCCACACCCGCTCTACTGGTGACCTTCATTGAATATCGACGTTCATCATGTCTTGTAGTATCCTCCGAGGGTACACCACTTGCTCTTCCGGCTCTGCTCCGAGTTGGACTGTCCTCCATCCTGGACCCACACTCCAGTGAGTCAGTTCGTCAATGTCCTTCCATGTGTACGTGTCGATATCGTCAACCTCTTCAGGCTGCACCAGCACTACGTGGAAGATCCCTTGTTCTGGTCCGTCTTGTAGTTTGAACCACGTCGTCTCATCCTGCATTTCAATTTCCCAAGTGGAAATGTCGTACAGAGTGGGATATTTGGGCCATTCAAACTTGTCCCAAAATTCTCTCTTGAATAGCCGTAGGTAACACCACCCACGGATCATATGCTTCGGGATTTTAACCGACATCCTCGCGGTTCATTTCATTTTTGCAAAATCCGCCTTGGTTTTTGCTGGACCAGGGAATACCGTCTCCACTGTCTTCCTCCACTCTCTCGTACGAGTGCGCTGCTCCTTCAGCGACTCCTCTCCCATTTCCCGTAGGAACATAGTTAAACTGAGCCCAACGGTGCCGTCAAGCTCTCCTTTCCCTTCATATTCTTTTGGTGTCGGGGGCGGCACCATATTACATGGTTTCGTCATCCTCAATGGATCATAGTGTTGAACTCACAGGTAGTGTGCCAAGTTCTTAATGTTTCCATTGAGCGCATGAACCAGCCTGTTCATGGCTTTCTGCGATAGATGCCAATGATGGCCCACCAAGACCAAATCGCGTTGCGTACAATCAAATGCACGCTGGACATAGCTTGCCAAAACTTGGAAGTCCAACTCAATTTCGAACACCAAGTTTTGCTTGTCATTGAATCCCTGTCCTCCGACTTTCTTCAAATTGATGAAAGTTGACTGGGACCATTTCGATTTCTCGTCGCAGATCCACTTGTTACACTTCTGCATGTGGACCCGGTTGTAGAGCGATTCCTTTTGGTTGCCCAGTTCAATGTGAACGCCCGGCATATTCTCCAACCGGTTGATCATCTCGTTGTACTTGGCATACACCTGTTCGTATAACACCACTGCTGACTTTCGTTTACTATCCCAACCCGCTTTTGGGATAAACCTGCCAACGAGCTCATTGGTTGTGTACTTAAAACTGGGAACCGTCTTGGTCCCTCCTGGTGTGATAACCGCCGGTGCTGAAGGCTTGACCTCCTCTGCCTTCTTTGGTACTACCAGTCTGATCTGATGCGTCTTCTGCGCCCTTTCCTGAATCTGTGGAGCTTGCGCCTTTTCCCTTTCGGGACGCGCCGCCTCGTCACGTTCCTTGCGCTCCCTGAGTAGCACTTCCCACGCATCGGTTTGCTCAGCCTGAGCCACTCTGTCAGCCTTGGCAAGAAGACGGCGTGTCTCCTCAGCCTCGTGCCTACGGCACTCCGCAGCCTTGTGAATAATCCATCAACACACATGCATGTTGTGATCGATGGGGACTGGCTGACGTGCCAGTCATGCAAGCCTTCTCTGCTCGTATGCTTGCCACCGTGCGTAGTTTGCGTTCTCTCGAGCGCGCCATTCATCTTTGATACAGCTCTTGATTAGCCCCTGTAACAAAAACTCCATCTTACTCAGGTCCCACACTGACCTGACGTAAGGAGCCTTCCCTTTCCTCGGCTGAGACGCCCTAACGGGGATGTCGCCAGAGGGGTTTCCACCGGTTCTCGGGGTCAATTTGGCACGATCGGCCCGCACCCCCGCAGAACTCTTCGATTTTATTCCACCATGTGACACAGGAGGGTGGTGCCCGGGTTTTCGGTCAGGTGTCCTCGTGCTCAGGGAACTAGCCCCAATATGTGATTGGTATCCTGACACTGTGCATCCTTGATACACGGCACCCCCCTGCGTTGTCTTCGGGTGTTTTCCCACCCTCTTCCGCTGCGCCAGTTGCCAGCCCCCCTGACCCACTATCCCAGGGCAGGACGGCACTCTCACCGTATGCAGTTTTGTCGCCTGAGTAGTTGCGACCTGTGAAAAAGAAATAGAGACGGAGCCCATACCGGTTCCGACGACTGATGTGCTCTGCTGAGCGGCTTGAGACTGAGTTGCGTCAATGACACCTTGAGGAGTAGTGCTGTTAGTGCTGAGGTTTGATGGTGCCTGTGACGCTGGCATAGCGGTCGTGCTTTGCAGTTGGTAGACGATACCTTGTGCGAGGTGATCTTGAAGGCTCTTGATTATGTTACAAGGTCGATAGACCAGGTCGCACAACCAGAGGAACAAGAGAAAAGAATGAAAGAAACTCTGTAGTTCTGTCTACGACAGTGACTATCAAGAGCCTGGGGGTTCTCAGGCTCCTACTACTACTATATACCCCTCGCCTCATGGCCCCCTCATGTCCACCTCCCCTTAACCTCATGCCCTGCTGATGTAAGCTAGGGTGCTACCATGGGCGCCTGTCCATCACGCATGTCACCCATCGTGACATGAAACCGTCGAATCGTCGAATCGTAACACTACAACAATCGCATGATATAGTGCCTCGCGCTGAAACAATTGAAGATTTCACCCCACCTTCACGCCCACTCTCCCCTATCATCGAGGAAATAGAGGAATCATCCGTGATAGAGCGCAACACGCTGAAAGATGACGAGGAAGTTAAAATTTGTCTGGAAGCCAAATCTTAAAAAGGGGGTACTGTCATGACCAACTGAAAAGCTTCGGCTTTTTCACCAAGTCATTTTTACTTTATTATTTATTTTCTTCATATTATATAAACATGTGCTGACTAAGCAGGTGCCTATCGCTTGGCGCTTAGATAAAGCTGTAGATAAGATACCGGAGCTCGGTGCTGATGACTCATTACCATTACTACCTGCGCAGTCGTCTTACTCATACCGTACTATATTTAGAGTAGGGCTTAGGGTAGTGCACAGACCACCTGTTGTAGTATATAAAGAGTGCAATTCAGCACCCAGAGTCCTCAGTCGAGTTCTCTCGGGTTTCATCCCTCCTCTCCTCTCCTCTCCTCAGTTCTCTGTTGGGGCTCCTAGGCATCACGCCGGGGGGTTCCTGATACCCGAATATTACTGACATAGCTATTTTGCAGGGCGACTTCAATCTCCATGCCTCTGACTGGGACGCCTCCGTCTCGTCTGACGACCCTCGGGTCCTGGACTTGCTGGGGGTGACTGCTCAGGCCGGGTTGTGTTGCGTCAATGACCCAGCACAGCCCACATGGTTCCGCCAGGGCAACACGCCTCGGGTTTTGGATCTTGTCTGGGTGGCGGACCATGTCCTTGATGCCACTCAGCAATTTTTTTGACCTCACCCTTCAGGGACCACGACGCAATCACTTGCCTTTACAGTGGACGGCTTGGGCCCCTCTGAGCCTCGCCCTCCTTATTTGCCTCATGACTCCGAGGCTGAGACCTCTTTCTTGTCCTGCGTACGTGTGGCTGTCTTTTCTACTGGCGATTGTTACGGTCGATGTCCACAACGTTGTTCAGCATCCAAGTCTACAGCGACAAACAGAGCCTCGGTCTGTTCCCAATCACTGGACAAGGGTTCTAGGCACTAAGTCTGACGATGACGAAGGCTAGAGAGAAAGCGAGGAGAGCGGTTGAGGCGACGAGCAAAAGAGTGTTCAAGTTATGGATACGATTCGACTAAGTTGGAACTAAAGAGCTATGGTACATGAGAGGGGTTTATATACGTTAAGAGAACAATAAGAATATAAGGGGAAAGAGCATAGCTATCTAAGAAAGGAAAGATGAAGGTAGCTACCAAAGGAGATAACGTCCAGGCGTAACTATGGGTTTGTAACAAGTAAATGTAGTCCGTTAACAAAGGGAAAAGAGAATTGTAACATTACCCCCTTTGTATGCGAGAAGTCACCGACTTCTACCAGCCAGAAGTCGTCCAGCCATGATCCGTTCTCGACTCTGCCCATTTGACGGCGTTATCGAGTTCTTTTGTAGATGTCTCTACCTTCCACTTGAGCGCTTCAGCAGCGCAGTGCAGATTTTGAGTGTTCCGCAGGAAGGAGTCGCATTCCTCGTAGGTCATTTCATGTGGGTCGATGGTGAGGGTGAGGGTGGCGAGATTATCCATGGCGGATGAAAGGTTGGTGATGGAGCAGGTGGCAGCGGTGAGGGCGTCGGCGACGACAGTGAGCGTAGTGTTTCTTTTGACGAACTGGGCGAAGTGAGGGAGGTGGTGGTCGTCGGGATGCACTTGAGGAAATAGGTTGGCGGGATGGATGTGGAGGTCGTCGTCCTCGAAGTGGACGACTGTCGTATTTTCAATGAAGACCTCTAGTGGGAGGTCTGGGACGGCGAGGAAGGGCGAGAAGGCGGTGACAGTTTCGTTAATGCGCCAATGGGTGCAAGAGAGGAGAGCCAGGGTGATGAAGTAGGCGGCGAGGGCGAAGAAGGTGAACATGGTAGTATAATGTGTTTATTGGCGTTAGGTGACGATTCCAGGAGAGTTTATATTCATTCCGAATCGCTGATTTCCGAGTCGGAGGGCCAATTTTCTGTATTCAACGGGTCTTCGATTGCAGGGTCGGTGAGGAGCTCTCGTTCTTCCCTCATGAATATGGTTAATGAATTCAAATGTTCAATCCCAGGTGTCGTTGTCGGTGTAATTCGGAATTTTCTGATTCGCCTGACAATATCCACTATTACCTGTACCATTGCGAGAGATAGATAATCAAGTTCGTCGAGGATGTCTTCCATGAAAAGGCGAGGTCTTCCTGGTATTCTGATTCCTCGGCTAATTTGCCAGATCTTCGCGCTACACTCCCGTGTCTGTTTAGTGATTTCATCCATCTGTTTATATTCTTCTGGGCAAAGCAGTCTTCCATGAGCGCTTTTATAAACATCACTGCTTTTGACGGCTAAAAGTTGGTAGGCAGGCGGATTCTCATTGTAGAGAGGTAGATCATCGGTTGAAAATCGTAGGTTGTGGTACTTGGGAAGATAATTCCGGGCATCATTGCAGGGGAATTCCGTTATCCCTGAAGGATTCTTTTGGTGACGGTGATCGAGACGAGGGGTGCGATAATATCGTGTGACTAACGCCATAGTTCGGGTAAGTTTTCCTGGCGGGGTTGGTAAGTGGTTTAGCGATGGCAGCAAAATTCCCAATGAAACGTCGGTAGAAGTTCCCAAATCTGAGGAATGATCGGACCTGTTTGACAGTGGTAGGGATTGGCCAATCTGCAATCCCGGCTAGCTTTATTGGGTCCATCTGAATGCGTCCAGGGGTGATGATCATTCCTAGGAATTCGACTTTTGGCGAACTTGCATTTTTCAAGTTTCAGGAATAGATCGTTATCTTGTAGCCATTGTAAAATTCATTTTGTCCGTTCTTCTAGCTGTTCTAGTGTTTCTGCACAGATTAACATGTCATCCATGTAAATGATCAGCCATCCTTCGTTGATCATGTCTCTAAAGTACTCGTTCATCATAGTTTGAAAAGTTGACGGCGAGTTGCATAGTCCAAAGAACATTACTGTTGGTTCGTAAAGCCCTCGATTGGTGATAAAGGCTGCCTTCCATTCGTCTCCCTTCTTGATGCGAACATTGTTGTATCCCCATCTGAGGTCAAGTTTGGTGAAGTACTTGGCGCCTCGTAATTTAGTCATGAGGTCGGAAACAAGGGGAAGGGGATATGCGTTCTTGACAGTCCATTCATTCAAGTATCAGTAGTCCTGACAGGGTCGAAGTGCTCCGCTCTCTTTCTTTGCTACAAAGAAGAATGGTGACGCTTGTGGTGACGTAGATGGTTTAATGTATCCTTTCTTGAGTTGTTCATCAATCCATTCGTCTAACAGCCCTTGTTCTTTGACCGATAGAGGGTAAAGTTTACTAGCTTTTGGAACAAAACCTTCCTTTGTGTTGATCGCGTGATCCCATGGTCGACTGGATGGGAAGCGTTCTGATGCTTTCTTGTCAAAGATAGTGCGCCATTGCTCATATTCTGTAGGTAATGTAGTGGATGGTTCGTCCTTCTTTAGCCTATGCTCTAGTTCTTGTGATGCCGATGTTTTAACTCTAATCCAGTAGTCATCTTCACCCCATTGCTGGGAGTCGAGGGCTAGCTGCCAGATTGCTTTTGGCGTCGTGTCCAGATCTCCAATTTTCAGAGATTTCTCTCGCCAGTTGATGATCGGGTTATTTTCTTCTAACCAGGGTATTCCTAAAATCATTCGTTGATCGCCTAGCTTAGTGATCCAGAACCAGTTGATAAACTGCTGTCCTTCGATCATGTAGCATATCTTGGTTCGATGTGTGATTATTCCTTTCACATTTACTGTTCCGTCTGTGTTTCTGACTTTGATTGGTTTCTTAAGTCGTTCTTTCCTGAGCTCCTTTACTGCTCCTTCATCTACAAAGTTTCCTTCTGCTCCACAATCGATTAGGGCAGATGTTCCAGCGGGTAAATCGGTTGATTTGATAGTTAATGAAATGCGCTTGTCATTGTTGGATAATACTATTACAGAATCAAGCGCTAACTGTTCAGATCTCGATAATAAGGAAGGGCCAACCGCTGAGTGATGCTTCCTAACTAAAAACCCTTGTTCTCGAATTCGTTTAAGAGGGCATTCTTCTCTTCAGTAGACATTGCTGAAAAGATGGCTCTAATTTTCTTTGCTGGTTCGTCCTCTTCCTTCTGTTGTTCCTCAGTGACGGAACGGACTGCCTTATTCTGGTAAGAAGACCTGGATGAAGACGCATCATTGTGTTTTGGGCAGTTCCTGGAGATGTATCCCTGTGTTCCACATCTGAAACACTTGCCAGTCTTTCAGTATTCCTCCTTTTGGTCATCTGTTAATCGGCTAGGGATCGTGGTATTTATAGCTCTGATTGTTCCAGATCGGTTGTTATTGTTTCGATTGAAACGTGTTCCAGATCCATCATTGGTTCTCCTGTTTCCTTGTCCTGTCATGTCCCAAGCGTTATGGTGATCCTCAGCCTTGTCATAGGCTTCTTGCATCGTTTTGATCTTCCTTTGGTCCTGTAAGATAGTTCTAGCAAGTTCTAATGGTAGTCCTTTGACGAATGCCTGCAACTGAGCGGGTATTCCAGTGAGTCCAGAGGTTCCTATGTCCATGCGAAATTTTCTGATGTATTCTGGGACTGAAACGCCGTTTCCAACTCTTAATTTGGATAGATTGTTCAGGGCTCGAAGGGTGCTGTTGACTTCTCCCCAGTCATTGATGAAACGTGTTTCAAATGCTTCATAGTTGCTCCATTTGAACGTGGCTGTGGTACTGCCTCTATTGTCATTCAATTCGCTTCGGATAATAGTTTTCCAGTCGTCCAGTTCTGGTCCCATGCACGCAAGCGCATATCTGACTTTCTTCTCATCTTTTCCTTCATAGTTCTGTTCATTGAGGGTAAAGTAATCCTCAAGCTGTCCTAAAAATGACCTTGCTTCGATTCGTTTGCCTGTAAAAGGTCTTATAGGCTGCGGTTTGATATCCCCTTTTGAACTAACACTGGTTTCAGACACCATTCTTGGTTCAGGAGTAATTGGTGGTTCGGGGTTAATCGGTGGTTCAGGGGTTGGTGTTCTGGTGATCGGTTTCGGTTCTGGAGTAGGGGTTCTATTCGGGGTTCTGGGTTTCGGAGATGGGGGTGGTCCTTGTTTCGAGTAATCTGTATCAAACGGGTTTTCCTCAAGCTTGGCTTGTTCAATTCGTAGTAATTCCTCCCACTCTGCTAAAAGATTAGCTGCGATTCCGTATTGGTCGTTGTCTCCAAGGAATTTCCTATAGAGGGTCCTAAATGGTTCGTTTTCTGGTTCCTTAACAAGGTAGAGCGGTTCTCCTTGTACTTCACTACCCCAGTCTAGGTAGATTTGATCGGGTAAATCGAATTCGAAGGCTCCTGAGTAAAAATCTCCTGAAAAGTATTGATCTGGGACTGGTTCGTTTCGTTTCCATCCTTCTGTGACAAAGTACCAGGTTCGTTGGTAGAGAAAGACTTCTCGTCGTCTGAGATAGGTCTTCCCCTTATAGGTGACGGATCCGTTCGGGGGTCGTTCCTGAGAGCTGCGGGTCTCAATGGTGTCGGCTAGGGGTGATACCCTGAGCTAGTCCTGAGTTCCAACTTATGTTACGGTCGATGTCCACAACATCGTTCAGCGTCCAAGTCTACAGCGACAAACAGAGCCTCGGTCTGTTCCCAATCACTGGACAAGGGTTCTAGGCACTAAGTCTGACGATGACGAAGGCTAGAGAGAAAGCGAGGAGAGCGGTTGAGGCGACGAGCAAAAGAGTGTTCAAGTTATGGATACGATTCGACTAAGTTGGAACTAAAGAGCTATGGTACATGAGAGGGGTTTATATACGTTAAGAGAACAATAAGAATATAAGGGGAAAGAGCATAGCTATCTAAGAAAGGAAAGATGAAGGTAGCTACCAAAGGAGATAACGTCCAGGCATAACTATGGGTTTGTAACAAGTAAATGTAGTCCGTTAACAAAGGGAAAAGAGAATTGTAACAGCGATGCCCAGGCTCACTGTGATGCGCTGTATGCTGTCATCGATGACACCTGGCTTACCTTTGCCAAAGTCCCGAAGGCTGCTGGGACCCCTACCCGCTGGTGGTCCTTGGCTTGTGCCTCAGCCTACGCCACCTATTGTACAGCACCCACTGATTCTCACCATGCCGCTTTCCGCCGCGCATGCTGGGAGGCTAAGCAGGCCTTCTTTGACGACAAACTCGCTGATCTCTGCTGCACAGGCCATGTATGGGACTCTTTGGCTTGGATTCGACCTCAACCTCCTCCTCGTTACCCCAGGATTCGCAACCAGGATGGCACTCCGGCTTCATCCCTGGCACAGCTTTGGACGGCAGCTCAGGCCCAGTTCATCGGCCCTCTCACGCAACACCCGGTCGACCGTGATTTTGTTCGCGCCCTGCCCTCTGTTCCCATTCGCACATGGCTGCCCTTTTCTGTTCAGGAGTGTTGGGAGGTGTTGGCATCAACGTCAAACACATCCACCCCTGGCCCGGACCATCTTTCATGGCGCCTCATCAAGGACCTGTGCGCATCCGCCTCTTTCATAGTCCAACTGGTGTCCTTATATAACTGCGCCTTCAACTCCGCCTCCTGGCCACGTCAATTTAAGGTGAGCGGTACGGTCATACTAGCCAAACCGGGCCGTGACGATTATGGTCGGATGAAGAACTACCGCCCCATTGCACTTCTTAATTGCTTGGGAAAGCTTTTCATGAAGATGGTTGCTAAACGGCTGCAGTACGACGCTATCCGCTACGACCTGCTTCACCCTTTGCAGTTCGGTGGCCTCACCCAACACTCTACTACCGACGCAGGCCTGTTCCTCTTGAATTGGATCCATCAGGCTCGGGATGTGGGCAAAATCACTTCCCTTCTCGCCGTTGACGTCGCCCAATTTTTCCCGTCCATGCAGAGTGAGGTGCTTGGCACCATCCTGTCCAAGCAGGGTTTCCCGGTTGCCCTTACTAATTTCCTGGCCCATTATTATGACGACCGCACCACTAGATATTCGTGGGGCGCCGCAATCTCTGACGACTTCCCGGCAGGCCTTGGTGCTCCACAAGGCGCCTGTGAATCTCCTATCATGCTCAGTCTGTATATGGCACTCCCCTTGCACGCCCATTTCCCGTACCAGAACACGTCGTCCTCCGCCGTCCTCAGTTACGTTGACGATTCCGTCTTATGTCACTCGGACACTGACTTACAGCGCAACATTACCGCCCTGAGCTCTCTATATTCGCGGTTTGCCACGGCCTATGCCAGCGTAGGCCTATTGCTGGAACCAGCCAAGACGGAGTTGATTCATTTTCTACCTTTTAAAAGGCGCCTGGACTTGGAACAGGTTCAATGCACTGCCCGGGATGCTCGCTTCCAGTTTCCTTGCTCATCAATCATTAGGTCGGTTGACCACGAGTATTTGCCCCACTTACTGCGCGCTTTCATTACTCTCACAAACCATGACTCATCCCACACAGTCGTCTCCCCAGTTTCCAAATGGCGTTACTTAGGTTTCTTTTTCGACCCGGCTTTGTCTTTTCACTTACATGTTACCCACTATGCTAATAAATCTATTTCTTGTATTAGGGCCCTCCGGATGATTGGGAACACGGTTTGCGGGTTGCCGGTCTCAAAATGCCTGCTTTTGTTTCGGACTTGTGTCTGGCCAACGATGACCTATGGTTTGCCCCTCTGGTACTGCCTACACGGGACGGGTGTTCACGCCCTCCTCCTCCCTCTCAAAAAGGTGCAACGTGCTGCCCTACTGTGGGCTTCCAGCACTTTCTCCACTACCCCGGGCGGCGCCCTGGAATACCTTACCGGCTCACCACCTGTCCGCATATACTGCGATGTTTTGTTGCAACGCCACGGCTCCTGGCTCGCCACTCTCAACGCCAACCATGCACTGCGATTGCTCCAACGCACACCGGACCTGCCTGTGCATGCATCTGCACAGGTGCGTCACCGCCTCATTCACACTAGGGCCCCGGACAATCCAGTTCCGGCCATCATAGACATCGCCAACAGCATTATGGAACCCTTTCTTATGGTACACAACGAGAATCATTGGGGCTCCCGCCTCTTGGACTTATACCTTGACCGCATCACATTCTGGCACTTTGACCACCCTCCTAAGTCTCAAACGGAGCTCTTTGCGGCCTGGCGTGGCGATTTTGACCTACAAGTGGACGCCTGGTGACAGGACCCACACACTTACATCATCGCCACTGATGGCTCCTTACGCAGCACCTCTGCCTTTAGCGGTTTCGTCTTGACCTCCACGTCGGCTGTCTGTGCTGTACCCACCACGTCCTCCTACGCCGCAGAGGCCCAGGCCCTGGAACTTGCCGCTTGTCACCTCGTCGACTCCGCCCATGTGGGCCATACTGTTTTCCTCGTCGATAATGCCGCTGCCGCCCGCAGCATTTTTCAGACGGATGTTTGCGACGGCCAACACATCACCATCCGATTTTGCACTTTTCTCCGTCTATGGCTACACTCCTCCCCACTCAATCGTTTATCCGTCTCCTGGTGCCCCAGTCATGCAGGCATTCCCGAAAACGAAGCCGCTGATGCTCTCGTTGCTGCCGCAGATGCTCCCATGCCTCCCGCCTTACATACACGTGTTGCCGCTCAAAAGCTATCAGGATCCCTTCGTCGAGACGACTCAGGGCCCCACTAGTAGACTGTAGAGGAGGAGGATGTGAGGAAAGGATAAAACTCGAGAGAACTCGGCTGAGGTCTCTGGGTGCTAGTTGCACTCCTTATATACCTAGGTACATGGTCTGTGCGTACACTACACGAGGTAATGGCGAGGCACTGCGCATGCTGCGCATTGCTGTGCAATGAGTCAAGATATTGACTCATCCTGGCCACGATCCGCTATCTAATCTTATCTAATCCCTATCATTTATCTAAGCGCTGACTGATAGGCGCTTGCTTAGTCAGCCAGTGTTATATAATAAAGAAGAAAATGAATATAAAATGACTTAGTGAAAACGAAGTTTTCAGTTGGTCATGACAGTACCCCCTTTTTAGAATTTGGCTTCCTAGACAAATTTAAACCTCATCATCATCTGTCAGCACATTGCGCTCTATCATGGATAATGATTCATCATCCTCTACTTCTTCAATAATGGGTGATAAGGGCCGTGATGGCAGTGTTTCTGGCAAATTATACTTGGCTTGGAGTTTTTGAGTAGTTGTTTCAGTGCATTGCGCTATATCATGCAACTGTTGTCGAAGACACATGTTACAAGTACATGGTCCTTTCTCTTCTCCAGGTTCTGTTACCAAGGTGTCCAGGCCTTTCTTGCCTTTCCATTTTTGCCAATTCCGTTCCCATTCTGGAGCTGGTGCTACTGCATTGATATCGATTCTGGACACAGCTTTGTCCAAGGATTCAGTGAAGTTTTCATAGGTTTTGAAAGCTAAACCATCAAAGGTGGCCTTGTCAAGCCTTCTGATCGCTCCAGGGTTTTTGTCATAAAAATGTTTTATTTTCCTTTTTGCATTTTTCAAATTGTCCTTTGGTTCCCAAGAATTATGTTCTGCGGTGTATCCTTTCCACCTGACCAGATATTCCAGCTTATTTCTTTTTAATCATACATCCAACACTTCTTCCACTTCGTATTCCTTCTCTCCTTCAATCTCTATTGGAGGAGGTGGTTGAGCCTTTTGTCCTTTCATTGGTCGTTTCCAAGGACGTATTCTCGACACATTCACAACTGGGTGTATATGTTGTGAGAAAGGAAGGTCTAATTCCACCGCATTTGACGAAATGATTCTCTTGATTGGGTATGGACCAATCCATTGTTCTGCCAATTTCCTGGTTGGTCGGTCTGTCAACCGTAGATCCTTGGTGGACAACCATACTTTATCACCAACTTTGTATTCAGGAACGTCTGACCGATGTCGATCTGCATACAGCTTCATCTCTTCCTGCGATTTTTGGAGGGCAGCTTGGGTTTCCTCATGTATTTCCTTCATCTTTGGGGCAAACTCTTCTGCTGCTGGGTGACTTCCTTCTCGTCTGGGTTCTATTCCCATTCGTGGATGTTTTCCATAGTTCACAAAAAACGGTGTCTGCTTTGTAGATGCCTGTATCTTGTTATTGTAGCTGAATTTGGCAATAGACAGCCACCCTGACCAATCTTCCTGTCTATGGTCTACAAAGATTCTCAGGAACTGTTCCAAGTCCTGATTCATCCTCTCAGTTTGTCCATCAGTTTGCGGATGGAACGCAGTGGACAGATCTGTTGAAATTCCCAGCATCTGATTTAACTCCTTCATCATTTGTGCTGCAAATTGTGGACCTCTGTCCAAAATGATGGATTCAGGGAGTCCATGTAATTTCCAAATGTAATCCCTGAATAAACTTGCCAACCCTTGAGCTGACGTTTCTTCTGACGTAGGTATGAAATGTGCCATTTTGGACATTCTATCACAAACTACCAAAATCGCATTGTGACCGTGTGATTCTGGCAATTTTGTAATAAAGTCTGCAGAAATGTGCGTCCAAGGCCTTGCTGGTGCCGAGTTTGGCATTAACTTTCCAGCTGGAGGCTCAGGGAAGTTCTTGTTCCGCTGGCACTTATCACATCCACTAACGTATTTTTTAATATATTTGGTGATACCAGGCCACCAATAGTTTCTTGTGACGAGTTCAATCGTCTTCCATTGACCTCCATGTCCTGCAATGGGTGTATCATGGTGTAAACGGACTATTTCCATCCGTAAACTTTCATCTTTTGGAACATAGACTTTTCCTTGCCAGAGGATTAGTCCTTGCTCCCACTGCCATTCTCTGCTGTTCAAGGTTTTCACACCTGCTTTTTTCATTGCTTCTACTGCTTTTACCACTTGTTCATCTCGTGCTTCTGACTTTCTGATTTTGTTTAGTAAGGCTTTTTCTGAACTATCAATGAGCACATGACCATGCTGTAAGGCAGCAATCTTGAAAAAATCAGGCTTCAAAAGGGTGACATTTTTATTATCATCATCCACCCCCTTTTTGTGATCTGGCCTCCTGGACAGAGAATCCGCCTTTCCCATGGAACTCCCAGCCTTATGCAACAACACAAAATTAAAGCGACTGAGATAAAGAGACCACCGAGCTTGGCGCCGATTAAGCTTCTTGGCACCCATGAAATACTCAAGGTTCTTGTGATCCATCCAAATCTCAAATGTCTGCTTTGCACCTTCCAAATAGTGCCGCCAGGTTTCAAGGCAGCGCATAATCCCCAACATTTCTTTGTCATGAACGTCATAATTACGTTCAGTATCATTAAGGGATTTAGATAGATAAGCGACTGGTCGCCATTTCTCATCATCGCATTGCATAGAGAGAACTCCTCCCGTGGCATAATCTGAGGTGTCCGACTCAATGCGGAATTTCTGATCTGAGTCTGGTGCCACCAACAACGGCTGTTCCGTAAAAATCGTCTTGAGAATATTAAATGCATTATCTTGGGCCTCTGCCCATTCCCATGCTTTATCTTTTCGTACTAGATCATGCAATGGTCGTGCCACTTTTGCAAAGTCTTGGACAAACCGACAATAGTAGTTTGCCAATCCTAGGAACCTTTGCACATCTTTGACACATGTTGGTGTTGGCCATTGTACAATGGCATCCACCTTCCTGGTATCCATTTGAATTCCTTTTGCACCAATGATGACACCCAGGAATTCAACTTCCTCCACACACCAGGTGCACTTCTCTGGTTTGACATACAGATCATTTTCTTCCAATTTTGAGAACTTCCAAAACAATCTTATCATGCTCCTCCTTTGTTTTGGTAAAGATGAGGATATCATCGATGTAGATTATTACTTTTCCTTGATTGATCATATCTCGGAAAATATCGTTCATCATGGTTTGGAAGGTGGCTGGCGAATTGGTAAGCCCAAAGAACATTACAACTGGTTCAAAAGAACCTTCTGGTGTTGTAAAGGCAGCTTTCCATTCATCGCCTTCTTTGATCCGTACATTATTGTACCCCCATCGAAGATCTAACTTCGTGAAATACTTGGCACTCCCTGCACGATCCACCAACTCCGAGATTAACGGTAAGGGATAGTTATTTTTAACTGTCCACTCATTAAGGTACCGATAATCTTGTACCATCCTCTTTTTCCCATCCTTTTTGCTCACAAAGAACACCGGTGATGTTTGTGGTGACTTTGAGGGACATATGTATCCTTTGTTTAATTGATCGTCAACAAAGTTACGTACTTCCTGCAATTCGTCAGGAGACAAGGGATATGCTTTAGCCTTTCTGGGTTGATACCCAGGCTTTGTCTCGATCGCATGATCCCATGGTTTCCGCACTGGCATTCTTTCAGATGCTTTCTTTTCGAAAATTTGGAGGTATTGATGGTATTGTTTAGGTACCATCTCACTAGCTGTAACCTTTGCTAGTTCCTGCACACGTAAGGATGATCCTGCTTTTGGTCCAGCGGATCTTGATGGAAACAAAGGTAAAAATGGGTATTTATCCCCATATTTATATTCCCTTGGATGTTTCATCTGTTCCAAATATGTGAGGTTCTGATCTTCCTCCTCTTTTTCCTCAAGCCAATGAGCAAAATCCAACTCCTTCTCTTGTTCCCACAAATATTGTAACACCTGCCAGTGTTCGGCAGTGCACACTTTCTTTTCTCTACGTTTGGTCCACTCCCTTTGCCTATGTCCACATGACCGTGGGCATCGAGTTAACTTTACTTGTCCAGTTTCCCAATTGATTTCTGGATTATGCTTTCATAACCATGTAGATCCAATGATTACATTTGTTTTGCCTAACTCGCAAATTTCAAAGGTTGCTCGTTCCTTATGACCATTAAAGGAAAGCAGAAGATCAACTTCGTGTGTGATCATTCCTCCTTCATTATTTGTACCATCCACATTTTGTACTTGAATGGGACGTGTTAAAGGGATAAGTCTGAACCCTTTTTCCTTTGCATATTTGGCATTCATAAACAATCCAGTAGCACCGGAGTCAAGCAAAGCCTTCTGCTGCGTTTGCTCATGAGTGTCCAACGTTTCTAACCCAATCTCCATAAAAATTTCGTCCTTCTGGCCAATTGTTCGGACCAGATGTAAATCTTTCTTTAATTCTCGTGGTTGTACAGTTACAACTTCAGCACGAGGCACTATATCACATTGCTTCTGCACTTCCTTACTTTTCTTCGGAGTAGAAAACATAGAAGGAGAATTAAGCACAGATTTAACCGCTCTGCCACGCTCGCGGGAAGAGACACTTTCAGTGCTGGGCGCTATATCACGATGTTTCTCCTTTGAGATCGCCCCTTGTGGAGACATCTCGGATTTCTCCGAGACATCCTTTCCTACTGTAATGTCCGAATCAAGTACTGAAAACCGGTTCCTAGAGTCTAACACAGGACTCACTGATACCTTGGTCTTTGCTTGTTGTCCATTTGCAAAGAACGCTTTAATCTGCTTGTACGTCATTGTTCTGATGTCGAGTTTTGATCTGCAGTTGCGTAAGATGTGACCTATCTTTCCACACTTGTGACATCTGGTGGGTGGGTGTTGCTTCTGCTCCATTTGTTTGGGCCGAGTTGCTGTTTTACTAGAACTCCTGGAGGCTCCAGCTCCCAATTGCCCCTGACACACTGATCCAGATCTGAGATCTAATCTGGGTTTGGGCTGGCCAGGGACTACCGTTCTTGCCGGATCCGGGCCTTTGGACGCTCCTTCACTCCTCTTAGTGGAGTTACTGGTCCAGGAGGAGTAATACTGCTCCTCAGCTTTTGCTTGCCGCCATTGCCGGTCCAGCTTGATTGCGCGCTGATACCATTCATCTACTGAATTTGGGATGGTATCCGACTCCATGATTTGTTGTCGTAAGCTATTATTCAAGCTACGCTTGAATTCTTCGATCAACGCTCTTCCAAAGTAGCCGGTGCCTCGTGCTACTTTTTTAAACTTCTGTACATGCTCCTCACACGTGTTGGATCCTTGCTCCATTAGGTGAAGTTCCGAGATTTTAGATGACTGTTCATCCATATCTCCAAATTCTTCTTTTATCCTCTGATACAGAGCTTCCACCATTTGTGGAACCATTTTATCATTATCTGCCATTGCTTCAAGTAGATTATCTCGCCAATCTACTGCCAATCCTTCTGACATATAAGATAGAATTGCGCAAATCCTTTCCTTTTCCGTGGTATTTGCCATTTGAAAACGCAAATATATCCAGCATCCATTAACAAATTTGTTTACCTCAGTCATTTGACCTGAGAAAACTGGTGGTGGTGCGACAAGACTCTCTTTGTCTTCGTCATCTGATGTGGGAATTTTGAATACTGTCCCAGGTGGTATGCGAACTATGGGTGTTGGATGTGGCTGTGGCATAGCTGTGACAGTTGCCTGGTTTGCCTGCAGTTGATGAATTTGTGTTTGCAGGGCTTGAATGATGTTTGCATTTGTTTGCAAACGCTGGTGTAAGCGTGCCATCAGACTCTGTGATTGGGCCATGATGGATGAAAAGGATTTATTGAAAAGGAATGGAGTAGATAAGCATGTAATCGTATCTTCTTCTAAGGTGAGGGAGGTCTTGGCCTGTCACCAGTTTGGGTAGAACAAATACATACGTACGGAGTGCACTCAGGGTCCACAACCCTCCCTGCAGTGCTACAATATAGGTACGGTATTTAAAGATTACGATGACGTGGGAAGGTTTATCTAAGCAGGGGCCGAATGGTTGTCCTGCTGACACTACACTGTACGGGTGCGGTCCTCTCTCAGAAGCGTGTGAGCAAGCGCCGGCTACTTCCGAGGTGTACAAAAAAGGTGATTTACGGTATCTACTTGTATAGCCTTCAAGGGCCTAGGCCAGGGCAATTTAATGTGCTAGGGGGCTGGCGAGGCTGGTCCCTAGATGCATGTCACGTATCGTGTGACAAAACTGGCACTGGTATCCTGTGCACAGGTAACCCTATCGACCGGGTTAGGTCCTTTGGTTTGCATAGACCGGGAACATAATGCCAAGTAAGTCGAGGGCCACAAGGCAGGGCCACAGGTGCATGGTTTTATAGTGTCCGGCAACTAATACCGCAATTTTAGAGTCAGCGTACAACTGTGTGAAGATCCCCCTGATCCCTGTCCACTTAACCCTGTGGTCCAGGTGTGAGAATCGAGTGGGGCGGTGAGAGTGACTAGCCGAGTTCTACTATCAGGATCCCTTCGTCGAGACGACTCAGGGCCCCACTAGTAGACTGTAGAGGAGGAGGATGTGAGGAAAGGATAAAACCCGAGAGAACTCAGCTGAGGTCTCTGGGTGCTAGTTGCACTCCTTATATACCTAGGTACATGGTCTGTGCGTACACTACACGAGGTAATGGCGAGGCACTGCGCATGCTGCGCATTGCTGTGCAATGAGTCAAGATATTGACTCATCCTGGCCACGATCCGCTATCTAATCTTATCTAATCCCTATCATTTATCTAAGCGCTGACTGATAGGCGCTTGCTTAGTCAGCCAGTGTTATATAATAAAGAAGAAAATGAATATAAAATGACTTAGTGAAAACGAAGTTTTCAGTTGGTCATGACAAAAGCGCTTTCGCCTCACTGCCGGTCAACACTGGAGGCTCGCGTGGCTCTCGCAAAAGACATGCGGGGCCAACCTCATCCGCCTCAACAGCAATGTCATGACCGACTGAAAACTTCGTTTTCACTGAGTCATTTTATATTCATTTTCTTCTTTATTATATAATACTGGCTGATTAAGCAGGCGCCTATCAGTCAGCGCTTAGATAAACGTAGGGATTAGATAAGATTAGATAACGGATCGCGGCAAGGATGAGTCAGAGTCTTGACTCATTGCACAGCAATGCGCAGTATGCGCAGCGCCTCGCCGTTACCTCGTGTAGTGTACGCACAGACCATGTACCTAGGTATATAAGGAGTGCAACTAGCACCCAGAGTCCTCAGCCGAGTTCTCTTGGGTTTCGTCCCTTCCTCCCCTCCTCTTCTCTTAAGTCTACTAGTGGGGCCCTGAGTCGTCTCGACGAAGGGATCCTGATAGTAGAACTCGGCTAGCTCATCTTCACCGCCCCACTTTCTCATACCCGGACCACAGGGTTTAGTGGCAGGAATCAGGGGGGTCTCTACAGTCGTACGCCGACTTTAAAATTGCGGAATTAGTTGCCGGGCACTATAAAACCGAGCACCTGTGGCCCTGCCTCGTGGCCCTCGACTTACTTGGCATTACGTTCCCGGTCTACACAAACCGAAGGACCTAACCCGGTCGATAGGGTTACCTGTGCACAGGACACCAGTGCCAGTTTTGTCACACGATACGTGACACGCATCTAGGGACCAGCCTCGCCAGCCCCCTAGCACGTTAAATTGCCCTGGCCTAGGCCCCTAAAGGCTATATTCGTAGATACCGTAATTACCACCTTTTCGTACACCTCGGAAGTAGCCGGCGTTTGCTCACGCGCTTCTGAGAGAGGACCGCACCCGTACGGTGTAGCGTCAGCAGGACAACCGTTCGGCCCCTGCTTAGATAAACCTTCCCACATCGTCGTAATCTTTAAATACCGTACCTATATTGTAGCACTGCAGGGAGGGTTGTGGACCCTGAGTGTACCCCTTACGTACGTATTTACCCTACCCAAATAAGTGACAGGCCCAGACCTCCCTCACTTCCATCAAGATTGATCCTTTGTGGCAAGAAGTATTAGAAGGATTAGATACAGATCCGTTTGTATCATATTCCGATTCAATACCACCATTGCACACCCCTTCCTCATCAGTCTCATCAAATTCAATCACTGAACAGCCACATCAGTGGGAAGCAGCACCGTTTCCCATTCTTATCGCTAATCCCGCAACCTTAAACCCAAATTTACTGTTCAATTCAGACGCCGACTTCATCGGTGAACCCGCACCACCTTTCTCCCCACCACCACCATCACTATCACTATCCCCGGTTTCACCACCGCCCATTTACGTCGAGATGGCAGCAGCACAGGAGATGACATCAGCAGAATTGCTGAATCTTCTCAATGCACAGGCCGCCACCATCACCAATCTCCAGAATCAGTTAACCCAACTCCAGGCGAATGCTGCCGAAGCCGCCGCGGCTGCAGCACAGCCACCCCAGCCAGCAAATGTCGTTAATATACCGCCAGGGACGGTATTCAATATTCCCTCAAACGGAAATGGCGCATCAAAGATCGATGTTGCTAAACCACCGGTATTTTTGGGCAAGATGTCCGAAGTCAACAACTTCATCAATGCATGTCGGTTATATCTACAGCTCAAAATGCCGAATGCGGATGACGAGGAGCAAATCTTGTTAGTCCTGTCCTATGTATCGGAAGGATTTGCAGTAGATTGGCGGGACAATCTATTGGAAGCAATGGCAGACGATGATGATACGGTTCCACAAACGGTGGAAGCCCTTTTTAGGAGAATTAAAAGCGAATTTGGAGACACCGATGAGCAGTCATCCAAAATTTCGGAGTTACGCACCATGACGCAAGGATTCGGCACATGTGAGGAGCATGTGCAAAAGTTTAAAAAAGTAGCACGAGGTACCGGCTACTTTGGAAGAGCGTTGATTGAAGAATTCAAGCGCAGCTTGAATAATGGATTACGAAAGAGAATTATGGAATCAGAAACCATTCCGGACACCGTGGAAGAATGGTACCAACGAGCAGTCAAGTTAGATCGACAATGGCGACAAGCAAAAGCTGAGGAGCAATATTATTCCTCCTGGACCAGTAACTCCGCTAAGAGGAGTGAAGGAGCATCCAAAGGCCCGGATCCGGCAAGAACGGTAGTTCCTGGCCAGCCTAAACCAGATGGAAATTTGGATCTGGATCAGCGCGTCAGGGGCAATTGGGAGCTGGAGCCTCCGGGAGTTCAAATAATACGGCGAATCGGCCTGACCCAAACGCAATGGAAGTGGATCAAACTCAACACCCGCCACTCTGGTGTTATAAATGTGGAAAACTAGGTCACATTTCGCGAAACTGCAGATCAACTCTGGATATTAGGACGATGACGTTTGAAGAAATGAAGGAGTTTTTTGTAAAAGAAGAAGAACATTTAAAAGAGCAAGAGGATCAGTGAGTCCCACACTAGATTCTCGCAATCGGTTCTCGGTACTTGAGTCGGATTTTACAGTAGAAAAAGATGTCTCGGAGAAATCCGAGACGTCTCCGCAGGGGGCGATCTCAAAGGTGAAACACTGTGATATAGCGCACAGCGCTGAAGGTGTCACTCCCCGCGAGCGCGGCAGAGCGGTTAAATCTGTGCTTAATTCCTCTTTCTCATTACCATCTACAAGTAAAATAGTACAGCAACAATGTGATATAGCGCCTTGCACTGAAGTTGAAACTGTATTACCGAGAGAACCTAAGGGACATCAACTTTTGGTCCGAACCCTCGGCCAAAAGGATGAAATATTTATGGAAGTTGGATTGGAGACGTTGGACACTCATGAGCAAACGCAACAGAAGGCTCTGTTAGACTTGGGTGCCACTGGATTATTCATGAATGCCAAATACGCAAAGGAAAAAGGGTTTAGACTTATCCCTTTGACACGTCCCATTCAAGTACGGAATGTGGATGGTACAAATAACGAAGGAGGAATGATCACACACGAAGTAGATCTTCTACTTTCCTTTAAAGGTCATAAGGAACAAGCAACCTTCGAAATTTGCGAATTAGGCAAAACAAATGTAATCATTGGATCTACATGGTTACGAAAGCATAATCCAGAAATCAATTGGGAAACTGGACAAGTAAAGTTAACCCGATGCCCACGGTCATGTGGACATAGGCAAAGGGAGTGGACCAAACGCCGAGAAAAGAAAGTGCGCACAGCCGAACATTGGCAGGTGTTGCAATATTTGTGGGAACAGGAGAAGGAATTGGATTTCGCTCATTGGCTAGAGGAAAAAGAGGAAGAAGATCAGAACCTCACATACTTGGAACAGATGAAACACCCAAGGGAATACAAATATGGGGATAAATACCCCTTTTTACCTTTGTTCCCATCAGGATCTGCTGGACCAAAAGCAGGATCATCCTTACATGTGCAGGAACTAGCTAAAGTCACCGCTAGTGAAATGGTACCTAAACAGTATCATCAATATCTCCAAATCTTTGAAAAGAAAGCCTCGGAGAGGATGCCAATGTGGAAACCATGGGATCATGCGATAGAAACAAAGCCTGGATATCAACCAAAAAAGGCTAAAGCATATCCCTTATCTCCAGACGAACTGCAGGAAGTACGTAACTTTGTTGATGATCAGTTAAGCAAAGGGTACATACGACCTTCAAAGTCACCACAAACATCCCCGGTGTTCTTTGTGAGTAAGAAAGATGGAAAAAAGAGGATGGTACAAGATTATCGGTACCTTAATGAATGGACAGTTAAAAATAACTATCCATTACCGTTAATCTTGGAATTGGTGGATCGTGCAGGGAGTGCAAAGTACTTCACAAAGTTGGATCTTCGATGGGGGTACAACAATGTACGAATCAAAGAAGGAGATGAATGGAAAGCTGCCTTTACAACACCAGAAGGTTCTTTTGAACCAGTTGTAATGTTCTTTGGGCTTACCAATTCACCGGCTACTTTCCAAACTATGATGAACGACATTTTCCGAGATATGATTAATCAAGGAAAAGTAATAATCTACATCGATGATATCCTCATCTTTACCAAGACAAAAGAGGAGCATGATAAGATTGTTTTAGAAGTTCTCAAGAAATTGGAAGAGAATGATTTGTATGTTAAACCCGAAAAGTGCACATGGTGTGTGGAAGAAGTAGAATTCTTAGGCGTAATCATTGGCGCAAAAGGAATTCAAATGGATACGAAGAAAGTGGATGCCATTGTTCAGTGGCCCACACCAGGATGTGTCAAAGATGTGCAGCGATTCTTGGGATTGGCAAACTACTATCGAAGGTTTGTCCAAGACTTTGCAAAAGTGGCACGGCCACTGCACGACCTGGTACGCAAAGATAAAGCATGGGAGTGGGCAGAGCCCCAAGAAAATGCTTTTAACACCCTAAAAAAGATTTTTACGGAACAGCCGTTGTTGGTGGCACCAGACTCAGATCGGACGTTCCGCATTGAGTCTGACGCATCTGATTATGCCACAGGAGGAGTTCTCTCCATGCAATGTGATGATGAGAAATGGCGACCAGTTGCCTACCTCTCCAAATCCCTTAACGATACGGAACGTAATTATGATGTTCATGATAAAGAGATGTTGGGGATTATGCGCTGCCTGGAAACTTGGCGGCACTATTTGGAAGGTGCAAAAGAGACATTTGAGATCTGGACAGATCACAAAAACCTTGAGTATTTTATGGGTGCCAAAAAGCTCAATCGGCGCCAAGCTTGGTGGTCTCTTTACCTCAGTCGCTTCAATTTTGTGTTGTTGCATAAAGCTGGGAGTTCTATGGGGAAGGCGGATTCTCTGTCCAGGAGGCCAGATCACAAAAAGGGGGTGGATGATGATAACAAAAACGTCACCCTTTTGAAGCCTGATTTTTTCAAAATTGCTGCCTTACAGCATGGTCATGTGCTCATTGATAGTTCAGAAAAGGCATTACTGAACAAAATCAGAAAGTCGGAAGCACGAGATGAACAAGTAGTAAAAGCAGTGGAAGCAATGAAGAAAGCAGGTGTGAAAACCTTGAACAGCAGAGAATGGCAGTGGGAGCAAGGACTAATCCTCTGGCAAGGAAAAGTCTACGTTCCAAAAGATGAAAATTTACGGATGGAAATAGTCCGTTTACACCATGATACCCCCATTGCAGGACATGGAGGTCAATGGAAGACGATTGAACTCGTCACAAGAAATTATTGGTGGCCGGGTATCACCAAATACATTAAAAAATACGTTAGTGGATGTGATAAGTGTCAGCGGAACAAGAACTTCCCTGAGCCTCCGGCTGGAAAGCTAATGCCTAACTCGGCACCAGCAAGGCCTTGGACGCACATTTCTGCAGATTTTATTACGAAATTGCCAGAATCACATGGTCACAATGCGATTTTAGTAGTTTGTGATAGAATGTCTAAAATGGCGCATTTCATACCTACGTCAGAGGAAACATCAGCCCAGGGGTTGGCAAGCTTATTCAGGGATTACATATGGAAGTTACATGGACTCCCCGAATCAATTATCTCGGATAGAGGTCCGCAATTTGCAGCACAAATGATGAAGGAGTTAAATCAAATGCTGGGGATTTCAACAGACTTGTCCACTGCTTTCCATCCACAAACTGATGGACAAACCGAAAGGATGAATCAGGACTTGGAACAGTTCCTGAGAATTTTTGTAGACCACAGACAAGAAGATTGGTCGGGGTGGCTGTCTATTGCCGAATTCAGCTACAACAACAAAATACAGGCATCTACGAAACAGACACCGTTTTTCGTGAATTACGGAAAACACCCACGAATGGGAATAGAGCCTAGACGAGAAGGGAGTCATCCAGCAGCAGAAGAGTTTGCTCAAAAAATGAAGGAAATACATGAGGAAACTCAAGCTGCTCTTCGAAAATCACAGGATGAAATGAAGTTGTATGCGGATCGACATCGGTCAGAAGTTCCTGAATACAAAGTTGGTGACAAAGTATGGTTATCAACCAAAGATCTACGGTTAACAGACCGGCCAACCAGGAAATTAGCAGAACGATGGATTGGTCCGTATCCAATCAAAAGAATTATTTCACCAAATGCGGTTGAATTGGACCTTCCCTTCTCACAACAAATACACCCGGTTGTGAATGTGTCTAGAATACGTCCTTGGAAACGACCAATGAGAGGACAAAAGGCTCAACCACCTCCTCCAATAGAAATTGAAGGAGAAAAGGAATATGAAGTCGAAGAGGTATTGGATGTACGATTAAAACGGAATAAGTTGGAATATCTGGTCAGGTGGAAAGGATACACCGCAGAACATAATTCCTGGGAACCGAGGGACAATTTGAAAAATGCAAAAAAGAAAATAAAACATTTTTACGATAAAAACCCTGGAGCTATCAGAAGGCTTGATAAGGCCACCTTTGACGGATTAGCTTTCAAAACATATGAGAATTTCACAACCTCCTCGGACAAAGCAGTGTCCAGAATCGATATTAATGCAGTAGCACCAGCTGCAGAATGGGAAAGAAATTGGCGAAAGTGGAAAGGCAAAAAGGGCCTGGAAACCTTGACAACAGAACCTGGAGAGGAAAAGGGACCATGTACTTGTAGCATGTGTCTTCGACAACAGTTGCATGATATAGCGCAACGCGCTGAAACAACTGCCCAAAAACTCCATACCAAGTACAATTTGCCAGAAACACCACCGTCACGGCCATTATCACCCATCATCGAAGAAATCGAGGAAGAAGAGTCATCATCCATGATAGAGCGCGAGGCGCTGACAGATGATGATGAAGTTTAAATTTGTCTAGGAAGCCAAATTCTAAAAAAGGGGGTACTGTCATGACCGACTGAAAACTTCGTTTTCACTGAGTCATTTTATATTCATTTTCTTCTTTATTATATAATACTGGCTGACTAAGCAGGCGCCTATCAGTCAGCGCTTAGATAAACGTAGGGATTAGATAAGATTAGATAACGGATCGCGGCAAGGATGAGTCAGAGTCTTGACTCATTGCACAGCAATGCGCAGTATGCGCAGCGCCTCGCCG
Source organism: Amanita rimosa (assembly GCA_023014395.1). Taxonomy (NCBI): domain Eukaryota; kingdom Fungi; phylum Basidiomycota; class Agaricomycetes; order Agaricales; family Amanitaceae; genus Amanita; species Amanita rimosa. The sequence continues at coordinate 447,743 of JAEBUO010000031.1, read as the reverse complement.
TTACCTCGTGTAGTGTACGCACAGACCATGTACCTAGGTATATAAGGAGTGCAACTAGCACCCAGAGTCCTCAGCCAAGTTCTCTTGGGTTTCGTCCCTTCCTCCCCTCCTCTTCTCTTAAGTCTACTAGTGGGGCCCTGAGTCGTCTCGACGAAGGGATCCTGATAAGCAACGGCCGCCCATTGGCTCCCTGCTTGGGCAGTCAGCACCACCACTTTGTCATGAAATGCAACGACTCCCCGACACTGTTCTCACGGTTCGTCCGCTTTGCTACGGGCCATATGCCCTCTGCCGAATACCACTGCCGTTTCTTTCCTGATGCTCCGCTTCATTGCCGGCTCTGTCCTGGCCGTCACCCCGCGACCCGTTCTCACATCATCTGTGAGTGCCGTTTCTTTGCTCCTCCTTTCACCTCTTTCCCAGCTTTTCTCCGCCGCAACCGCAACTACATGGGCCTTATTGCCTTCCTGAAGGATAACCCTCGGGCTGCATCTTTCGACGCTCTGGTTCCATTTGCCCGCCACCCTACCCGTCGCCGCCCCTATCGGGCACTCTTTCTGGATTGAAAAGACTGCCTTCTGCTGGCTTTGTCTATACTTTCTCTTAGCATGTTCACTTACCACACAGAGGCCATTGTGGCCTTTTCACCGCCGTCATATTTACCTTGTCGTACTTAGTTTTGTCTCCAATATCATACCATTGCCATGTGAAAAAAAAAAAAAAAAAAAAAAAATTCAGCACTTACCGATAAATGAATCACGTGAGCTAGGCTAGTAAAGGTGTAACAATTGATGAGTGGTACCAGCTCATAGTCAGGAATGGCTGTAAATGGTAGGAGGTTTGGAAATGCAGAATCAGAGTTTGAAAAAAGGGCAGGTAACATAAGATAGGCCCACAATAATGTATGAATTAAGGGGGTTGGAGAAACCTTGCCAAGCAATTGTCCAACCATGGTTTTGAGGTCTACATTAATCCTGCTGTCTGCTGAACACAATCTTATCCAATCAAACATTCATTGTAATGATATACATTGATAGAAGAAATACAGACAGCAAATCAGACCTCAAGCAGAAACAGGAACAGATAAGGAAACAGAAACAGGATTGTTATCAGCCATGCTAGGTGCAGCACTCAATGCAATATCTGAATCACTGATCGGAGCCATGAGACCCTCACACCGAAGCCCACACTAGTGTGATAACTAACCAGTCAATTTCCTTCTCAGCCAATATGCGTGTACCATCTGGTGCAATCTTGCACGCTCTTCACGGGTATAAATGTATGCTCAGTGAGATAGAAAGGGAGACAACTTACGAGACAATTTGATCCCAATACAAGTCTGGCTCGAATTTAAAATCATTTTCACCCCCGAATTCACGGTCAAGGTGAGACAGGGGTATAAGTTCCTTCAAGTCCGGATTGAAGCGCATCTACGGCAGACAATTAATTGCGGAATGAATAAGAGGACAAAATGGGTACCTTGTCTCTGGTTACGGGATCAAGAAATGGTGAAATACCTTTGTAGAAGAATGCCAAGATAATGGGAAGATTAACGACAAGAGCTCGACCGAGTGTCTCTGCGTAATGTTGTTGTAGAATGCTTAACACCTAAAATACATTCAGATGCAATCTTCTTCCCTTAAGAGAGGATGCACACCTTGCGCGCCACGGATATAGACGGGTTCGTGCGAAGAGTGCAAGATTTGTAGTCAACTATGATCACGAGGGATTCTTGTCCTGGAGGCATCAGGTCCCTCGCACGTTCGCTTAAGGGCCCATCAATACATTATGAATTTAACGAAAAATATACACTTGCAGGCACCAGACGAGATGACGCAGTTGTCTGTTGCTCGTCTCTGTGTTCTCACGTCCAGGACGCATATAAAGGACCGGCCTGCCATCATTGTCGAATCCATTCAGAATGCTTATAAAAAGTCAATTGTGCTTAATGACGTCAAGAGTGGGCGTACATTTTACCTGTCACGCTCTCTATCTTTACTTCGTCTGGTGGGATTAGATCGGGCTGGAAGTCCCGCCTCCAGTCCAAGGTAGCTTTGATTCGCTTCTTGGCATCGTCCAGATCCCATTTTGCTGCGCGCATATACCGGCCTAATGTGTCCGGTTTGGTTAGCCATCGGAGCTCCCAGGGATGGTAGGGATCGGATTCTGGCAGGAGCTCTCCGTGGGCATACTAGTGAAATACGTTTAGCAGCTGAATCTGACTCATAAAGGGACATTACTATATGCACCTCTCGCAGGTCATGAATCAACGTTGATTGCCTGTCGTCGTATTGATGCAAAGGGCCTACTACGATGCCTGGAGCAGGAGTTGTGAATATTCTGCTAGTGGAAAGCATGGGACGCGACAGACATGTTTTCGGGTTCGGTTGTGCGATAAATCATGGGCAACTCGGGGTATTACGTGGCCGTGGTCAGACCCGTTCGCGAACGGCAAGACGGCATCGGAACGGTGAGATTGGTCAGCAGTCCGGTGATTGGTGATCCTTACACCCATGTCTCGCCCGGATGACATGCGGGCCCCGAACGGAAGTAAACTAGACGGACGGACATGTCTGCCAAGGTCAAAACATGGCTTGCATGTGCAGCATTGCTTTGTTGCACTCCTTAAAACCTTTCCTAGTTGGGCAGGGATGTTGTTGCCAGCAACCGTCGTTGACCACACGTGTGACACATGGTTGGCTCTATGTAGACGCTTGGGAGGGTACGTGACAGTAGCGTGACAGCAACTTTGCCCTGCAGACCGCTTCCAAGCCCACCCTTGTCTCATTTTTCCCGTCGCCGCCGTCCCCGACGTCTTTCACAATCCTTATTCTGACCAGGCTCACTCCATTCCTTACCTCCAATGGATAGCGCACGTCCGCCGCGCTCCGTACGCCCCGGTCGTCCTCGACAATCACATTCAACATCTCCCGCACCACCACCCGCCGAACAGACCCAGTATCAACAGCGGCCTCGTCTCGTGCACAGTGATAGTTCAGGAAATATTGTCTCTTTCCAAAATACTGAGCGTGGTGACCGCCAGGCAGCCATAGATGCCCAGCGACAACGCACCATACCCTCTGCCTACCAAAACCAGCTGAGCCCAACCTTTGATGCCGAAGCTGGAGAATATCTAGACCCAGGACGAGTTGGAAGGAGGAAGAGCCTTGTTAAACCCGACCGCGAGAGAATAGGACCTGACCACCGGCAATGGCACTATCGAGCGCACGCGGCTCAAGCAGTGGAGGGAAACGATGCTGTAGATCTTTTGCCATCCTGTATGTGTCATGTCTTGGGTCATTCTTGCTCGTGTTGAACGATCACCCTGTTCGTTTAAGCAACTGGAAATTATCCTCAAGGCCTAAAACGTGGCCGCTCAATCCTCGCTAGGGACCAAGACGTCCAAGAATCTGGCTTGGCGATTTTCAAGCGCGGCGCAACCTTGCGTAGGAAGAGAGCCCGTCCGTCAGATTCATCATTGCCATCCCTGGCTGCGTCGGAGAAAAAACAGCGAGGTTGCTGGCAAGGGCCAGGTCCCGGTGGTCCTTGGATGGTATACTGCTACATCCTTACGATCTGGATACCGCCCTTCTTGTTCGAGGCATGCGGTACGTTGATAAAATCAATGCTAAATGACTTTTCCATTGACCGTTGCTTTCAGGTATCAGAACGCCCGAACAGCAAAGAGCTTGGCGTGAAAAAGTCGGTCTTCTTTCCATCATCCTTTTCCTCATGGCTGGAGTCGGTTTTTTAACTTTCGGTTTCACACAAACGGTCTGTGGGAAACCCCCCAATCGCTACCACGGCGGTTCCATCCAAACTGGATCTGTTGTTATCCATGGTTACGACTACGATTTCAACACATTCAAGCATCCTGCCGTCGGACCATTCAATGGCTCCTCAAATCCCCTCACTAGTGGAGACTACAATGTCGCTGGAAACGACATCTCGTTCATGTTTCAAAATGTCAATCAGAACTGCTTCGGCATTATCACGAGAGCGAACAATTCAAGTATTACTGGCAGTGGTCAAAATCTAGACTGGTATTTCCCTTGCAACGTTATTCCTCAAACTGGTAACAATGGGCCAAATATGACGGGATATGACAGCTCAACATTTTGTCATGTGCAAAGTCAAGCTCGAACTATGTTGGCAGGAATACACCCGCAAGGCCAAGTATTCTATACTTGGGATGATGTGACGAGTCCGCGGCGGAATCTTGCAGTATTTGAATCGTACGACCTCATTTCTCGAGATTTCTGCCCTGTATTCACAATCGTCGCAGTAATGTCCTTGACTTGAACCTTCTACAGTGGCTTAGCGGGGCAGAAGTTAGCTACCCACCCCTCTTCGACGAATTGAAACAAGCAGATGGTACCTATAACGGCAAGGATCTCAGTATGATGTTCTTGCGCACGGGCCAACGCAAGATCGCGGCATGCTTGCAAGACACCATTACAATTGGCTTCATTGACAGCAATTCTATTGGATGTGTTGCTTCAGATGTCGTGTTATACCTTTCTTTGGTATTCATCATCGGTGTGGTCGCAATTAGATTTGTCATGGCAGTCCTCTTTTCATGGTTCTTTTCTTGGAAGTTGGGCAATTTTCCTCGAGAAACATACGAACAACGCATGCAACGTTCTGCCGAAATCGAGAACTGGTCAAGCGACATACACCGTTCTGCACCGAACGAATATCGACCAAACGTCAGCAAGAATGGATTGAACAAGGGCAAATCATTCGGTTCAAAGATACTCCCAAGATATTCTAGATTCACACCATCAGAGCCTGCGCTCAAGTCTCGTCCAGCGAGCTATGGAATGCTAGATTCTTCCTCTGCGTCAAACTGGAAACGCGCGACTTCTTACGCACCTTCTGCCAAGATATCACTTACGAAAGGGACAGACTCACCTAGTAATCGCTTTTCGAAGAGCATGTTGTCGCTTGTTGAGCGAAATGCTGCTTTTTCGGACAGCCCATGTCCTTTCCCGTTGCACAACGTTGTCCCACAACCTCCACCAGACTATGAACCCTTCAACTTCCCCCTCGTACATAGCATATGCCTCGTCACCGCATATTCTGAATCCATCGAGGGTTTAAGGACCACACTTGACTCCTTGGCGACAACCGATTATCCAAACAGCCATAAACTGATCTTGGTTATCGCTGATGGCATGGTCAAGGGTGCTGGCAACAATATGACAACGCCTGATATCTGTTTGAGCATGATGAAGGACTTTGTAACCCCGCCAAACGAGGTTGAAGCACATTCGTACGTTGCCATAGCGGATGGTCACAAGCGGCATAATATGGCAAAAGTGTATGCTGGATTTTACGCGTACGATAACACAACGACCGAGCGGTCAAAGCAACAACGCGTACCGATGGTGCTGGTTGCCAAAGTCGGCAATCCGCTTGAGGCGAACGAGGCCAAACCGGGTAACCGTGGCAAGCGTGACAGTCAGATCGTGTTGATGGCGTTTTTGCAAAAGGTCATGTTCGACGAGCGGATGACGACGTTTGAGTATGAGTTTTTCAACTCGATGTGGAGGGCAACGGGTGTAAGCCCAGATCGCTACGAGGTTGTGCTCTGCGTCGATGCGGATACAAAGGTGTTCCCGGATTCGCTAACAAGGATGGTGAGCTGCATGGTGCACGACGAGGAGATTATGGGACTGTGTGGGGAGACGAAGATTGCGAACAAGTCTCAGTCTTTTGTTACCATGATGCAAGGTGCGTGCCTGCTATTTTGTACTGCCTTGTGTCTGAGTTGAGGGTATGTTCCAGTGTTTGAGTATTATATCTCGCACCATATGACCAAGGCTTTTGAGTCCATGTTTGGAGGGGTTACCTGTTTACCCGGGTGTTTCAGCATGTACCGGATCAAGGCTCCTAAAGGTGACTCCGGATATTGGGTGCCGATCTTGGCAAACCCTGACATTGTCGAGCACTACTCGGAAAACGTGGTTGATACCCTGCATAAAAAGAATTTGTTACTGTTGGGAGAGGATCGATACCTGACGACGCTGATGCTCAAGACATTCCCGAAGCGCAAGAACGTGTTTTGTCCCCAGGCCGTTTGCAAGACCGTCGTACCGGATACGTTCCGTGTGCTGTTATCCCAGCGGCGACGATGGATCAATTCGACGATTCACAACTTGGCGGAACTGTTGCTCGTGCGGGATCTATGTGGAACGTTCTGCTTTTCGATGCAGTTTGTCGTCGGTATGGAGTTGGCGGGAACGCTCGTCCTTCCTGCTGCCATTTCATTTACGGCGTACCTGATTATCGACTCGATCATCCCCGGCCATACCAATACCACCATTCCCCTTGTGTTACTTGCTATTATTCTTGGACTTCCCGGTTTGTTGATTGTGGTCACGTCACGCAAGATTGCTTATGTTGGGTGGATGCTTGTGTATCTCCTTTCCCTGCCAATTTGGAACGGAATTTTACCTGCATATGCATTTTGGCACTTTGACGATTTCTCCTGGGGTCAGACGCGGAAGGTAGCTGGAGATAAGGGTGGAGGCCATGGAGATAAAGAGGGAGAGTTTGATTCATCTTATATTGTGATGAAGAGGTGGGCGGAGTTTGAACGGGAGAGGAGGTGGAAGAATGGTACTCAATCAAGGGACTCGGGGTACAAGTGCGCATCCCTGTTTTTTTCAATCGCTTACTGAATCGACGGCAGCAATCGTTATTCAATGGCATCCAATTCGGATGGTACTCACTTGTTGACCACTTACGACGCCAGCTCCAGCACAATGGATTCTTCAGGACACATGAGTGGAAGTCAGCGGCCGAAATACGACAGCAATGCCGTGCTCATGCTACCTGCGCCATTGGGTGCGAACAAACCAATGATGTCCTCTGCGTCGACTGTTGGAGCACGTACAAGCGAAGATAACTATATCTCGGATAGTGCGTCGTATTCCAACCAACGTCTCTTGGCGGATCAATACAGCGACTCGCATGAATCAATGTCGCCCGGGCTACTGTCACCCACACCTGCACAATACGAATCATATATACCTCGGGGGCGGAATGCGAGCCCACAATTACTTCCTCCTGCTGAAGTGAATCCATTTAGATCTGTACCTGGATCGCCGACGACGCACGAGTCTGAAGCATGGAATGCTGATTCCTCTGACGAAACGGTGGCATCTGCAAATCGACACGGCAGCAGCCATCATCATAATGGGGCATCTCGTGGAGTTCGCCTGGCGGACATGGGACCCGTTTCTGGGCCAGAGGGCGGTGTCCGTCGAGTTGCAAGACATAGTCGACAACGACCACCGTCGCAAGGACCACAGCAAAACAGGTATTCCCGGAATTCAGGGACATTTAATCTGCCTCCTGGCGCAGCGCCTCCGCAACCGCATGCGTATGGTGGTGGTGGGTACTGATACTTTTCTTGACATTCTTTATTTTTGTTTTTTTTTTTTCCCTGAGACTGTTGTGGACCTACGTACCTTGATAAGGTTATAATTCCTCTTCTCTATATCCTCAAGCCAAGAACCTTGTCTACCCGCAACGACGGATACAAAGCACGGACTGTTTATAGACTGCTTTTTCTGATAATTATTACTAGTCCTTCATTCTGACCATGGCATTGTACATGAAAGTTAAAGTAGCAACAGAGATATTTGGAACTGAGGGTGCAGCCAAACAGGTGATCAAATTTGGAGCCGACTTTTGGGTGGGCACGTTCCAAGGTGTAGCGCTCCTACATCCATGTCCGCTCCAGGTCCCTCCGCCTCGTCTCCCATCACCCAAGTCCAGCAAGGTCCTGCCAATGTCAATTTGCAACCCCAGCTGCTGACGAGACTCGTTCTCGACCTGCGCGGTCGCCGGTTTGAAGTGGACCGGGAGACCATTATGAACTTGCCCGAGTCGGTGCTGCTGTGTTTATTCCCGAATGGACTGGTGCTGAGTCGGCAAAATGGGGTTCCTGACGAGGATGGGAATGAGGAGGAGGAGGATGTTTATTCTGTTGACGTGAGTAAATGGCCGTTTTGTTGACAAACTTGCGGTTTGTTGGCGAGCGACGAGAGACTGGAACGTTGATTTTTATTAATGTGTTTTTTTTTTTTTTTGTGTGTGTGTGCTAGTTTGACCCCGAGTGTTTCCAATACGTGCTGACGTTTTTTCGGACTGCGTCTGATGCGTTTTATGGGACGGGTACGACGCCTGGGTTGCTCAGTGCGCAACAGCACTTGCTGGACATTTCGCCGACCGAGTATCAGATGAATGCGACGGTGCAGAATCCGTTGTTGACGAAGCAGGCTATCATTGTGTTGAGGGAGGAACTGGAGTACTTCTCCATTCCTTCGAAAGACTCGCAGGCGGCCACGGACAAGACTGGGATAGCGAATGAGGCGCTGGTGCAGATTAAGAGGCGGTCGGGGGACTATTTGATGGAAAAACGGAATATATTCACGGCGTTGCAGAGGAATGTGAACAAGGAGAACAACATGGCGGAGCAGCACTTGATCGACATGCTCTGTATGAGGTACGGACTCAGTTCAAGGGGGGTTGGGATGCGCTGGTGAACTTTATTTAGCGGATTCAACCGAGAAGACGAATGGGGCTTCCGTGCTCTGGAGCCTTCGCGATGTTGTATCTCGTCAATAGCGCTGGTGTTACTCAAGACTGGGATTATCCATTATCCCAATAACGAAAAACCGGTGGAGATTGATTATGGACAGATGGCAACTGCGCAGAAGCTACTTTTGTTTTGGCGAAAGCCCGCGGTGAGTGTGTTTGGTGCTTGGCGGGATGCGGTTGGCTAAAAGGGGCGTGTACAGCGCAAGTGCTGGTGGGATGGGAGTGAGGTTGAGCTTCCGGCAGTGAGTGGGCATTCCGGGCTTACGATCAAGCTGTGGGCGCGCAGAGTATGGACATTAGAGCTCAGCCTGGTAAGTCAGTGATGAACCGATGCAAAGTTGAACGTTCATGGCTGACAATTGAGCGGCAGGTGTAAAAGCGAGAAACAGGTAGGGGCGGTATGTGTCGGTAGCGTAACGTTATTGGATACCGTTTGCTAGCAGTATTTAAACGCCCCCTGACACGCCCCTGCTCATGGCCTTTCCCCTTCCTCCCTCCACTCCTGCCTCCTCTTCCTCCGCCTCCAGCTCACACAGTTCTCGCAAACTCCCACCCACAGATACCCCCCATGATCCTGAACTCAGATCCATCGCCAGTGCCCATTCCACTTCGACCTCCCATTCCCACTTGTCCAGGTCCGACACCCTTAAGCTTGCCATTCACACAGACTCCTCAGCCAACGATCACAAGGTTGTTCGTCGAGCCAAATGTCCCCCCGAGTTCTTGGAAGAGATAGCCAGGACAGGCGTCCCGCTGGGGTTCAAAACGCGTGCAGAATGCACCTTCAGGGTCGTCACGGGGCTCGATGCAGAGACGCTCTTCGAACAGTTTGTTGGGTGAGAGACATTACTTTCCCTGTTGGGCAGGTATTCATCGGTTGCTTTTTGTTTTTCCGCTTCTTGTTGATGCACATGTGTTGGCGATCTGCGCCTGCCCGCATGTATCCGCATGTTGATCTGTGGATGTGCATGGGCGTCCGTTGGGTTTTCTGATGTTCTGATTGTTGTGTGTGTGAGATAGGGAGCTGGACGCTGGTGACCACAAAAAGCCACTACGGCACCTTAGCCGGAAATATATATCGCACCCGGTGGTTTTTGCTTTCAGCCTTCTAACGGCAGGCAGAAAGGTGGTGGATTACTATATGACATGGAGAGGAAAAATTGTACTTGGCTGTTTTTTTTTTGTCTCCTCAGCAGTCACTCATTCCCCCCTCTAGCCTCGCACAAGAGATCGCAGAGGTACGCTTAAATTATTGATATTGATATATTTAACGTGACTCGGATGCCTAGACCGCCGACTTAGCTTTCTCGACTCGGAATTCCGACGCTTATCCAAATCGCTTGATAAGCACTACAAGTATGCCCCGATTATATTATTCATTCGCCGATTCACCGTATCTACAGGAGTTTAATATCCGTAGTTGACGCATCCTCACCCATCCTCGAACCTGTACGACTACCTGATACACCGAAACGCCACGAGCCATCTGGTATGCATCTTTACCCCTATCAGATGCTTGACCTTATGGGTTTTTAATTTAAGTTCATGAAGAGGAATCACCACAATTATCGGACGCAGCGTGAGTTTTGACTTCCAATTCAGTATCATTGGCGCTGACAGTCATATTCGTTAGGTCTGCGGCTGCAAGTGTTGTTTCCTTGCCCCTTCTGAACATGATCCGCAATGTGCCTTTTGGTAATCGGCGTAAGAGATTTTTGGTCACTCCGGCGTCAATACATTGCTAAATTTGTGCCGCTTAATCGCTAGTACCGCTGCGTGTTACGAATCCGGACACTGCTTCTATGTGGGTTGATTATCTACCTTATTTGTATCTGTCTGATGTTCCCATAGCATGTCTGATGATGGTGCGGCTATGTCCGCCCCACCTCCTCGGATTCTCGAGACGATTGCCGAAGCGAATGAAAGCACGACAGGTAAAGTAACGGAATTTAATGTGAAGAGCCAAATTTTCATCTATCTTTAGTTGCACCTTTGACCAGGTCTCCTACATCTGTCGACCGGCTCCCACAACCGAGCGGGAGCGACGCCAGAAAAAGCCCGAAAACACGGCATAGGTTGTTTCATCCAAACTTGCGACTTTAGAAATACTAATATGACGTCAAGATCCCCCAAAGATAGTCGCAACAGTAGCCACTCTGGTAGTTCTCCGACCAGCCCACCGGATGGAGAACAGAGCCGAGGTACTGAGGACGTGACATCAAAGTCAAGTCCCCTCAACAAGAGCGGCCATTCTCCCACAAACTCGCCGAATGAGGAAAAGAAAAGTCCGGGTACTGGGGATGAGCGTTCCAAAAGGAGACACTCATCACATAGCCACAAGCATAAACATGATGACGAGCGTAAACGGAGCGACGATGAAGCGTCTAGAAAGCATAGTTCAAGGAAGCATCATCATCACCACAGCAACGATAAGGACAAGGATAAGGACAAGGATAAGGACAAGAAAGATGACAGCGACAGCGACGTTGCGTCCGAGTTTACGATTGTCCTGCTAGATGACAATGCAGAAAGAGATCTCTTGTCCTGGCATGGGTAAGTTTCCTACTTTCTCCTTCTGGTCTAGGTTTGACAAGGCACATTAGACTAAACCGCACCGGCGTCGACGCCACGCCCCATTCTGCCATCACTCCCACAGATTCGCCTTGGACTGGTCCACTAGTCAATGCGAACAAGCTCATTTTCCATACTCGAGCACGACCATCGCACGTTCACGAACCCTTTTTCACAGATGACGAGGACGAATCTGACGAAGAGGATGCTGCGTACATCTATGAATATGGGTGGACACGTCACTCACCCGTTGTCCCCCATCCCAAGCTCTTTATGGACGGACCGCACCAGTTTGCATCGCCCGCACCATCCATGCCTATTCCTTTGACTTATACCCCATCCACTGCATCAAACTACAGCACGGCATCCACCGCATCAAGTTTCAGCGTAGCAGGCACCCCCATTCTTCGGCCTGCCTCGATTGCATACCAGACCGGGTACACTTACCCCGTCCACCATCGATCGTCACCCTCGCCGTACATCCCGGCATGGATCGACCCACGCCACTATGATACGCCACTGACGATATTGCAGTCGCCGTTGCCGTATCATACCACGACACCGTTTTGAAGCCATTTTGTTGCCCTATGCTTATTTTTCTTTTTTGCGGGCGGGGGAAATTGGAACGCTGTCACTTTCCTTTGTGCCGCAGTTTACCTGCTTCATCCCCTCTATTGCTGCTATAAAGTGTAGGGAGAGCTGTCTATGCTGCCGCCACAAGATCCGCGTTATCACGATGTATCATCTACTGCATTCTCATATGCCTTGTCATACCCAAACTCTTTTCCTTAATGCTCATTTTCTCAATGAGGTGTTGTATTAGGTTAGTTTTTTTTTGCCTTCAAGGCGTCAATATTCAATAATAGTGCATTGCATTTGTATGTGGACAATATCATCAGTCAATCATTTTCTACGACCATCAGAGTCTGGAATGTATCCCCAGTCATGTTTTTTTTTGAAGTATATTTGTGGCGACTACTTGTCGCTAGCGAAAGATGGATTTACTTCTCTATTACTTGGAGGGAGAGGTTGTAACAGTGGAGGGGATGTAGCTTTTAACCAATACCTTGGAGGTCTCCAAATGATTCTGCTGATATGTTGCATTTAAGGCTCGGCAAACAGAGGTCTCGCTTCATCACCCGGTGCGACGACTCCCTACAGCTCTTCTCCCGCTTCGTACGTTTTGCCACTGGCCACATGCCTTCCGCGGAATACCGGCGCCGCTTTTTCCCGGCTGCCCCAACCCATTGCGCCTATTGCCCATACCGCACCCCCGCGACCCGTTCCCACATCATCTGTGAGTGCCTTCAATTTCCTCCTCCGTTTACCTCCTTTCCAGCCTTTCTCCGCCGGGATAACAACTACGTGGGCCTCATCGCGTTTCTGAAAGCCCATCCCAGGGCTGCATCGTTTGACGCCTTACTTCCTTACGTTCACCGCCCTACACGCCGCCGATCTCATCGCGCGCTTTTCCCGGACTGACGGATCCTGACCTCGGTTAGCCTCCCCACATACCATTAGCTACCTGGGCTTATTACACAGGGGTCATTGTGATCTCTTCATCGCTGTCGTCTACTATGTCGTCGTACTTTGTTTCGTTAGTTTCAATATCACCCATTCCTATGCGAAAAAAAAAAAAAAAAAAATTGCATTTAAGGAAATTGGCTAATAAGCGGAAGTTGTTGCGCCGATAAGGCTTTTGCAATTCAATGTTTTTAAACGAAACGAAGAACGCTTCTTATACCTAATACGCTTACGCATTGAGGGTAGTCCGAGCATCCTGAGCAAAGCTTATGACTCTTGGAAGAACCAAATCCGAGTCCCAACGGCATGATGTAACCTACCTCTAGCTCTGGGGGTGTAAAAGCAAGCGTATGGCAATAAGTCCTGAACTTGAATTATTCTGGAACTCACTAATGAACAGCAGGCATGTACGACTATCATCGGTAAAGTTCAACAATAGTGATGAACAGCATACTCCTATGTTCTTATCTTCAATAGTTCTCATCTCCGCGAAAGAAAAGAAAAAAAGCAACACCTAAGTACAAAGTGTGGCCAGCGATCTCATTTTCGGTTGTGAAGTATCGCATGAGAGCCTGCAGCTTCTGGACTATTATCACCATCTCGGGCGAATGTCGAATGTCGAAAGCGCAGGAATGGACGAGCCAGTTACGGCAATGGTTAGCGCGGCGTGGGACATTGAAAATGTGTCTTTTTCTTTCCAACTTTCGCCCATGTCATGATGTCAAAACCTATTGACCTGAGGGTCTGAAATTCTCTGCCATGACACTAGAAAATCCAGTATTATCATCGTGTGTTCTGTTGCCCAAGACGGAGACCAAGCGCTAGGTCTCCTCGATGAACAAGTTACGGCGCAAGTGACCATACAGCCTCACCAAGCTGCATATATGATATAACCCAACATTGCGCAGCCGCTTACAATATGGATATCTGCATATTAGCGCTTAGCAGACAAATTTCCAAATTTATTGGTGAATAGTAGACGTTCCACGGTCGGTTAGGTTTGTTATTCGGTTTAACTGGGCGGTAGGACATGGGGTGTGATCTATCATGTGGGTCACGGTCCCCATCGCTACACTTCATGTAAAAATCATTTCATTGACGATTTCCGAGTGACGCTGATGATTTTTCTTCTCTAGCCAGTTATAGGAAGCGCAGAGACTTGCACTAGCCGCGACGGCACGGTATCACTCAGTGGCTCTGTGCGGCACGGGAGAAACGAGAATATCTTCGTTGCAGCAGCAAGGTGGTGAAGAGTCGATTTACTGGATTCCATCTATACGTCCAATAACCCGAGGAGTACATTGGATTCAATATCGGACAGAACCAAACTTCTTACAGTGGGTTGAAAAAATGCCTTTGACTGATTTTAACCCAGACGCAAAGTCGACATCGGGGAATCCCCTCTCGCTGACAAGAACGAAGAACAAGTCTATAGATTATCACACCAAACATCGACGTGAGTTTTACAAAATAGATAATAAGAACACGAGTTATCTGAGGAAAGGATTAGATATTTAATGCAGTGCTTTAACCAAGTCATACTTTGGATGCAGGCTCAACGGTCCAAGCCTGATATCATCAACAACATATTGTCTAAACTTCATCCAAGTCAGCAATTGCCTTATGTAAGTCGATGTGACACTGTGACACCTTCATGCTATCCCATGCAATAGACTATGCATTTAGCAAAGGCTAATATGTAACACGTAAGTGGTTTGATATGTCATTGGTTGGATGCTGTACTCACTTCTCGCCACGCGTGAGGACTGTCTGGATGTCGTCGCTGACGCAGGGAGGGATGGGAAACGCTATGAAGATAGGAAGACAAGCAGTATTGGTGTCAGACATATGAGCAAGGAAGGTGGAGGTCTCTGGAATATGCAAGTCTGGAGAGGAACTGAGTATTGAACGATGGACCCCCAGCTCGTTTTATCTGTTCTGGTCATGGCCCATTGCCTAGTTGGGCAGTGGCAAACCTGATACTATAGGTCGAACGTAATGGTATGGAAATCACAACTCGCCGATAGCGGAAGCGGGGCAAGCGTGATTCTCGGGTGTTGCAATTCATCTGCTTTAGAGTGGGACGACTTCATCGGAACTCGTTTCAAGATATCGTGGGGAAACAAAAACATATGACACGGATGACGCTCCGGCTCGAGTAGTATGGTCTGCGTTTGAAAAAGCCAGTGAAGTAATTTAACTTACATTTGCACTATAGTGCTTCAAAACGGTTGTGGGACATCACAGGTGACTTCTATGGAGCTCGCACAAATATCATTGAAGGGTTCAAGCTTCTACAGCTCAAATGCCGCGGTGGCCTGAGATACGGCGTGCTCGGACCACCCCCTTGACGCGCAACTACATTGCATAGATGCATTAGGTATAAGAAGCGCTGTTTTTTGCCTTTTCATATCACTACCCTTGAAAACATAAATATCACACAAAACCCGTATCTATAAATGAAACTAACGTACTTTTTCTTTGCATAGAAATGTTTGTATTGACAATATTTGAAGGTAAACTAACGCTGTTCATTTATTGTAGTAATGGACAGACACTATGCAGGCACGTTTCGTAAATGCACAATCCTGCTAGACTGAAGCGATCGCAGAGCGGGCTTGGCGTAAATCGAGCAGTGACTCAACAACAGCTTGTGGTGGGGAATATGGTTTTCTGGTTTGTTTCATCAGGTGCGTTTGCGATAACATCTTCCTACGGTGAGATTTTTAGATTCCACAAGTATTGAACTTGAGGCAGAGACGGTTTGCCGGATCGTCACATAAACACGAGACATGGAGAACTTCGAAGTTCATTTGAACAGATTTAATTTACCGGCGATAGAATTCGTCTTAACCCAGCGCCACGGTGTGATATACTACCGGCTTCATTATCGGGCAGAACGGAACTTCTCACAGAGTGGGTTGATTGAAAAAAAAAACATCTTTGACGGATTTAAACCAGACATCGGTAAATCTCTCACTGACAAGAACGAACAAGTTCATTGTATATTATCACAATCATCAGCGTGAGTTTTACAAAAATAAATAACATATAACGAAAAAAGAATATGAGTTATCTAGAAAAGAAATTAGAGATTTAACACAATAGTGTTTCGGCCGAGTCGTACTTTGAATGCAGGCTCAACGGTTTAAGCCTGATATCGTCAACAACCCACTGTCTCATGCATTCAGCAGAGGCTAATACGTAGCACGTAAGTGGTTTGAAATATCATTGGTTGGATATTGTACTCACTTCTCGCCACGCGTGAGGACTGTCTGGATGTCGTCGCTGACGCAGGGAGGGATAGGAAATGCTATGAATATAGGAAGGCAAGAAGTATTGATGTCAGACATGTGAGCGAGGTCTCTGGAAGATTCAAGTTCGGATGGGGAACTGAGTATTGAACGATGGGCTCCCCCAGCTCGTTCAATTTATCTGTCCTGGTCATGGCCCCCATTACCTAGTTGGGCATTAGAGGCAAACCTGATGCTATTAGGTCGAAGGAAAGAAAAAAGAAAAATTTGACGTAATGTTATGGAAATCAACAACTCGCCGATGGCGGAAGCGGGGGCAAGCGTGATTCTCGGGTGCTGCGATTCATCTGGTTTAGAGCGGGGCGACTTCGTCGCAATGAACTCTTATCATGTAGGAAACGAAAGAAGTTCTGGGGAAAAAAACATACGACACAAATGACGCCCTGACTCGTATAATTTACGTCGGAAAAAAAAAAAAGAAAAAAAGCAGCACTTCAAAACAAACACTGGTGACTACTTTGGAGCTCGCGCGAATATCAAGGGTTGAAGCATCTGCTGCTCAAATGCCGCAGTAAACTTCAGAGATACGGGGTGTTCGGATGCGCCACCAAAACAAAGGTATAAAGAAGTGTTTTCCATTTCACCCAACGTAACTTTTCTTTGTTCTTTTCTTTTTTTTGCAGAGAAATGTGTTCATCAACTGACTCCGTCCATTGTTTCTTGCAGACTCAAGTTTGAACCCCGTTCACACTTACACTTGGTAAATTCTTGTGGGTAACAGACGCGAGGTTTGCTTGGCAGGCCGGATTCATCGGTGCGCTTGTGAAACCATGTATGATTTTGCGTTCCAAAAGTATTGAACTTGGCGCAGCACCGACTTGTCTGGAACAGTTGTGTATCCGGGCGGGACGCTCAGTGATCTTGCGTTCATTCTGCATCTTTTAATACCTCGTCCTACTGCGCAACGGCATGTTTCAAACTTCGAGACAAGACAAAAATGTCAGCAAGCGGATAACGAATCTCCAACCCAACGTGGTGCATTACATGTAATGTAGACAGTGTCATTGGTCAAGCTTCAATCTTCGAGTGCCAAGTAAAGTGATAGAAGTCCTATTATCTATTAAAAATGGAAAATACGCCTAATATCATCAACGCAATTGTTGTCATGAAGTGTTCAAATGTCCACTACCAGTGCTCCGCACAAGAAGTGGTAGGCAAGTCCAGTGTAGGTATGGGTGTGTCCATGTGTACGGAAAGTGCATCTTCTAGTATACTTGACATCGTCATCCAATGTGACAATCAGAGTCCAAAATGTATCCCTAAGGCAAGTGCAAGGATAAAAATAATGTTCAAGCGTTTGCCAGGATCTTTTTATAGGCGGCCCATTACACCAACGACGCCCAAAATGACGCCAACCAGGCCTATCAGGAGCGATAACGGTAGGCCGGGAGAGAACATGGGTGCAGCGCCATTAAAAGGGACAAATGTAGAACTGGATCCACCCGAGGAAGTGAGATTGGCGCTAGAATCGCCACCTGTCAGATTAGCGCCGTTGGGCTGTTGGACACAATAGTTAGTATGGCCACGATGCATATCTAGCGAATCGGTCATACCCCAATCGGCCTTGTGCTATCTACGAAAGCGCAGGTAGAAGACGTGCATATACATTTGCCTTGAATAGGATCCCAAAAGGGCGTAGAGCAGTTTGCAGGGACTGGTCAAGGCCGTGAGCGACAAATAATGAAGTAATAGCGAAAGAACACGAACGGCGGTATCGTGAGTTCTGCTGACCACTAACAGATACTTGAGGCGGGTTCGGGTCGCTCGGCGTCGGCGGCGTTTGCGGGCAGCCATACTGGATGTAACGTGTCACAACGCGTCTCAATTGTCAAACAACTCATCAGACATACGCAGGTGAAAAACGGAAAGTCCGAAAAGTCACAGCGCTCTACCAGGCCGTTCTCGTTCTGGGGAATGCCGTTGCAGATCTGGAGCGAGGGACTAACATCGGGTGTGGAGCACCCGAGTGCCGCGACTTGGTTAAGCTGGGATACAGGGACAGGATTCTTAACCCAAGCAAGTAGTTGTTCTGTCGACACGATCCACACTGGAACAAGTCAGAAATTACAAGAGAAAATATGGATGATGATATATACCGTTCTGCTGCTCCTGAGCCCAATCCAAAAAGGAATTGATCATAGCGATCATGTTGGGATCAGGATTGACACCAGGGTAAGTCATCTACTCTTAAATCAATGAAATGGTCCAATTTTACTCAAAGGAACGCACGGAGAGATGAACGGGATGAGTGTAGAGACCAATGGGTTGGCGATTTCCGTTGTAGTGATCGGTAAACGTGCTTTTCATGTATTCTAACGTTGCGGTGTTGTTGACTGCACTTGCGCCGTTCGCAGCGTCTCTGTCAAACCGCCCACATCAATAAAATTTGCCAGAATCCACGAACTGCAAACACTCACAACCAAGGATCCATTAGGTGTGGGCCACTCACTCCACGTTCATCAAAGAAAGCATACATGGGGACTTCCCAGAAACCAGGCAATTTAGGTTCACCCTTGCAAGTGTTAGGAACAGTAAGACAATTGTTCGCCATACCATAATCCATGGTGTACGGCCAAAATGCGTCGGTATTTGGGTCCGTGACAGGAATGGAGGCGGCAGCAGACGAATCATAAGTGAATTCCGCATTGTACAACATTGTAAGGGTATCTGCCGTGTAATCTAGGTATGGTGTCCGGAAACCCTGGATTGCTGTAAATGGGATTCCAGCAAGCGCATTCAGAGCTATGATGTTGCCATCGATCTCATCAGAGGGAGGTACGCCGACATGGGTCATGCTGGTTTTATTCTCAGCGAATATCAAGAATAGTCAAGCGATTATTAAACTCACGTGTGGTCAGCGATCTCATTACCGGCAACGTACCAATCTATTGGCCATGTCAGCCTTATGGTCGAACAATCGCCGCAGACAAGATCAGCATACCGGTAACGAGCGTATAGTTGGTATAGTTAAGGGAGGTGAAATAAGTGATCTTGGGCCTGCATCCATTGGGGTTTTGGCGATGGGCGAGGAACTGGTTTACAGCATCGAGCGTGTACGATTGGATGGCATCATCAGCAGTGAAGACGATAAACTGAGGAACCTCCGACTAATAGTCCAGGCGAAGCGCATCGCCGAGTCGAAAAATAATCCAAAGAAAATACAAGAACTTGAAGTCAGATACCTGGAAAATATTATCCGTGCAAAACCGGAGACGTACCGGGCTTAGTCCGCCTGGCGGGCTGGTGCTGGCGCAGTTACAGTGGGGTAACTTGCATTGGGAGGCGTCACACGAGTAGCCTGCAGCCTGCGCACTAGACGTTGGCCCGGAAAGACTCCCATCTTGGGCGAGTGCCAAAAGCGATCCCGCTGTCATAAAAAAGGCAGCACAGAACGCATTTTTTAACATGGCGATGGAATGCGGCAAAGGCTTGGTAAATAGAAAATGTTGCCGCCAAGATCCAAGAGAGATACCTCCAGAAACGGAAAACGAAGGAGAAATGGGTTGAGTAAATGAGGGTGAGGAGGCAAGCAGCCAGGGGGTGGGAAACGAGCAGAAGAAGGGGGAGAATGGTGCTGCTGCCAGCTGGGGCAGCAGACTGCCGCTGACTAATCGAATGGCGCGTCTATATTTAGCCTGTTATTTTTGTACAAAAATAGCGCGTCATTCTCTCGCGCGGCGATCTGTCCGCCGTGCCTACCCCTACCCGTCTCTCGAGGCGCTCACAGCATTGGATCACAGTGTCCCAACGCGCTCTCCAGCAGACAGACGTATGCCCCGCTATTGCTGCGCCATTTGCCATGTGCAAGCTTTTGACTGTTTATACCGTGTTTTAGGTCATGCCTTTATGGAAACTAGTAATAGACCCTTACGCGAACGGCATTTAGCGGCCGCGGCGTTATCATAATGCGCAGCTGCGCATTGTGCGGGTGGTGAGCTGAGCTGTGCCAATCAGGCTCTGACACTGAACCTCCAGATTGGATAAGATGGTTAACATGTACATTCGATGAACTCACACGCAACGGTCAACAAACAATATGTTACCGTTTCTCACGCCGGAACTTGGTGGCGTGCAAGGAACAAGTCCGTTATTCTCTGATTATTACCGTATTATAACTAACACTCGTACTTATAAAAATCAGCGTCAAGATCGCAACAAGACATGCATTCACACCGTCCACCTCAAGGCCTACGCGCCATCCAACTCAGGCAAATGGACCGCACCCAACCATGCCAACACGATTTCAACCCTGGGACCATGCAGCGGGATATTAATTGGCACTGGCTTCTTCTTGTTCCCGCCTGCTGTTCCAAGTGTCGCCGCAGCCTTATCCAAGGCAGGTTTCTCATTTCTTTCCTTCTGCCTCCGGGCCGCAGGCGCCAGCAAGATCCTCGAGCAATCCAGCTCATCCTCTGCACCAGGCCTCAGCGAGACATTCATTTGAGCCTTTTCATCACTATCGTCCCGGTCCGCTGTTTGGCTGCTGCTTCCTCTTTGAAACGACGATGAACTTCCTTCCCGGCCCGCAAACCGGGGCGGCGTCGCTCGGCCCTCCTCTACCCCCGACGACAATGTCGGTGACCCTAGAGCCACATTGGCTAGCCTTCCTTTCCCCCTTTCAGACGACAGCGAATGTGGCATGATTCCTTTCTTCCACCCATTTGCAAGCCGTTCCAATATCTCCACAAATTCGGCCTGTCCCATGGATCTAGGAGGTAAGAACACAGGATATCCTTCTAAGCCGTCTACCAGCGCCGCGGTCCTCACAAACGTGGGTAAAACCGCACCAAATTCTGCCAACATTAGCTGGCATATCAGAATACTATAATGAGATTCAACCAAGAGAGGATGATACGTGGTGAAAATGGCAGGGGCGTCCAATGTAGAGTTAGCCTGGTTGATCTGGTTCCCAGGTCTGATAGATTCAGAGAGCGAGAAGGCATGATCAACTGCTTGAGCAATGTCACCTTCAGGAATGGCACCCGGACACTCGACCGAGTCAAAATGGCCCAGAAACTTTTCGTGATCTCGGATGCTTTTCTTGAGCAGAGTTGTGATCTGTTCCCTAAAGTTGGGCTCCGCGAGAATCTTCCGATACGCAATTAGCTTGTCTCCATTCCTATTTCCCAAAGGCCCATCCGGATTACCCATCTCAACCCCACCATACTTCCCATTCTCGATACAAGACAAACGCAGCTCCGTGTTGTCAATCGGTGGAACCTTGGTAATACCTTCCAATTTAAGAATGGCATTCTCAATCATAAATATAGCTTGTTGCAAATAAGCTGCACCGCGAAGGAAGAGTAATTGAGGCTCGATTGGATCGGGAGCATCAGGAAGCACCGAGGGGTGCAACTTGAGTGCATCTGCTTCCGTATCCTCTCCATTCTCGATAGGACTGTTGCCATCAGGTGGAGCCTGCGAATTCTGGCCGGTACACCCTTTCCTCTTCCGATTTCTGTTCTTGTGGGGTCGCGACTCGGTTTGAACGTTGTTATTAGCTCGATGCGCTATTTTGGCCTTGCGGACCGCGCGGGCTTCTTTAAGCGCATACGTGAAATCTTTAGTAGCTTGAGGATATTCATCCCGAAAACAATGGACTATGCCACGTGTACGATAGAATTCTAGCCGTTGGGGCTGAGATGCGATAAGCTCGTCTAGAACTTTGGTAGTCGTCGATTCGGCTAACTGCCTGCAAAAATGGATGAGTCACCATAGTCGTCCCGGAACAATCAAGCGAGACAGACCGTGAGGGTATCTTCTGGTGGAAAAAGTGCACATATTTCGCATCAATATCATTTGGGTCTGGATATCCTCCGATTCAAATCTGGCCAGACGAACGCAGCCCCGAAAACGCACCGACTTTGAGAACTCGCTCCGCGACGTCATCAAAGACGCTTCCTCCCTGCATAACCATGACACTTGATGCGATCTCGTCTGCTTTGTAAGCTTGCGCTAGTTTTTGCACTGCCAGGGCACGAAGTCGGTGTATGCGCATGGCTGACATGGCCACGTTCCTTCCATTGCCATTGTTGCCCAAAGGGTGAATCCCCAAAGATTGTGCGGCCCAAGGCAAATTAAGTCCCGATGATGCACCACGCATGAATCCTAATTCCACGGTGGATAGACCAGAAGAGGCGCGAACACATAGTTCGGCTGCTTCATCTATGAGCCGTCGGATAGACGTCACGGACCGGAACACGCCAGGGTCGATGGGCGGAGGCGTCGGCTTATCGTTCGTAGAAAGAGGGAACGACGGAGGTGTTGGTAAACTGGTATAACTATGCTTGGGTGAATCAATAGTCGAATTGTCGCCGAGCGAGTGATATCCACGATCCCGTATTCTAATAGATGACATATTGACTGGCGCAGACGACATACGCGTTTCCGAGGATGCAAGAGTCGTCGGATCGGAATTAAGGCGGAGGAGTGAGTCCAATAGTTCCAGTGGTAGTTGCAACCACGGTCCCTGCCCAAGTTGAGACACGAGCCGAACAGATATTTTTCAATGACACGTACGTGGTAGGAGCTGATATATTTCCAATGCTTGTTACGGCTGATGCACAACACGGGAGGCTTTCCCTCTACATCTGTTGCCTGTGCTTGACCAGCAGAGGCCTCTTTCACCTTCGCGTTTTTCTTCGCCTTCTTCTTTTTCTTCTTCTTCTGGTTCGTCGACAAGACCGCGTTTGTTGGAATAGACTCGTCCTCCACAAGAGAAGTATCTCCAGAGTGGGAAAATGGCGTAGGAGCTTCCGACGTGGCGTTGACCAAATCCTCGCTTTCCGAGAGAGATGTCACAGGCTCGTCAAGTAGCGACGCGGATTCTGTGGTGTTAGAAGGGTCATTATTGCCCATCTGTCGCGAGAAAAGGGAAGCTTCAGAGACGAGATTTAAGTAAGGATGATGACGCGATGACAAGCCACCGCACGTCGGGAACCGCTTCCGTTTGCGAGAAATTTAGAATCAAACATTCGCACGCCCAGACTCAGGGGTGCAAGACTCTGTTCAGGGTACTTTATATCATACGGGTACATATGAGTGCGATATGGGTATCAAGATGTATAGTGCAATAACGGTGAAGATCTCCAAGAATCAAGAAACCAAAAAAAAATATGCATTTTACATGTGTCCGACGTCGTGCCACCACCATGTTAGAACGGATTATTATCTGTCGGGACCAAGGCCCTCAGCGAAGATAAAGACATGGCTTTCATCTCATCGAATATGCGTGTAGAAGATGCATACCCATCTGGAGATGATTTAACCTTGATATCGCATACCGCGCCAAACGCAACGGTGAGCGCAAATTGAACACTGAGGCTACAGGCATAAGATGCCTTGAGCTGTTCTACGTTTTGCAGGAAGCAAACATCTGGACCTTCTTTGTATACGCGGGCGACCTTCAACATGACATCTTCTCCAACCTCGCGGGACCTGCGTTGTCTATTTTGTCGAGATCTAACCGTCTCTTTACTCTTTCGACAAACGGATAGCCACTCATTATGTGCTCTATTGACATGATCCATGATCATGAGCATCTCTTCGCGGAACACGGCATCGTTACGCTCCGCTTCAAATCGCCGCGCCATCGCAAAGGCATCTTCCCACGGTGTCTTCAGGTCTTCAAGCATATCTCTCGCTTCGATTTTGTCATAATCGCATAGCAGCTCCTCTCCCTTTCTAAATGCTGCAGCCTTGAGATGATTCAGGATAAATTTTGCGTTTGATGGGATTTCGCCACTGAATTTAGCTCGATGCTTTTTAAAGACCTCAGGCTTTACGCGAAGTCCAGTTTTACCGGCGTCCAAAGTTACGGAAAACCTGTGCAAAAGAAAAAGTGAGCTAAAAGTGAATAGTATACCTGACAATCACATACATATACGCCATCTTGATGGTCTCTTTGTGCCGATACCCATATTTGAACGTTGCGTACTCATGAAAGTTGGAATAAAGCCCCTTTGAGAACTCAGCCAATCCGGAAAGGAGAGCGCGCAAGAATTCCCGTTGAGATTCCCCTGGAGAGAGGATAACAGTCCGTTGGATGAAACTATCAAGCGTTTCGGCATCGACGTTGAAACACTCTGCCCGCAAGTTCTTCGGCTCCGGTGTGAAGGGCTTATTATCAAACGGCTCGACAAGGGGCGCCTCCCGAATAACGAAGAGTTGATCTGAGAAAAATAAATGAGCTAAATAGCGTATGATCAAGTGATACAAGTACCTCCATCGTAGTCTATCTGCTCGTCAGCACATGTTATTCATAGGGGGAACGAAAATAAACACACCTCCACCACTTAAAACGCTCGCCGGGCTCTGTTGGCCTTTGGTAGAGACGATTACGACGTCTGACCACTCCGATAACGCAGGCTTGTCAACAGCAATCACCTAAAGCCCGTTCAACAGACCCGTCCATATGGGGTATAATACCTACCTTTTGCATGTCACAGTCGAGACGCACGGGATACCTAATTCACATCAATAAACTCATATCAGGAATTACTTAACTCCGCACCGCCCAATCTAAAGTCAAATGCGATTCAACATCATGCAAATATTGAATCAGAGTAAGTCTGCATACCAGTACAGGACCAGTTAACACAAAGAACATCGTTTCTGTCTCTGGATCCTTCAATGCCTGTGAGGAACGATAATAGATTTCGCCTTCTTCGAGGACGTTACACGGATCTTATAAATAAAGTAAGCATTTGGAGCGCCCATCAATCGAGCACAGAAACTTACCCGGAATGACTAGTGCATTGATAGACTCTTGTAGTTTAATGCGGTAATCTTCAACCGCGGCATCAATGACATTCTCAACAATGAAGCGGATCTTATTCCGTAAGGGTTCCAACTCGGTGGGCTTGAAACCAGCTTGAATGAGCTCCGCTGCGCATTCCTGCGATGATAATGGCACTATGAGAAATCATGAGATCAAGGAAACCATGTAATTTTATCAACTCACTTCCACTGTATTTGTTACGACCACTATATACCCCACCAGTGAGATCAACATCAATATCCACATCCATCATATCATTGAGCGCCCGTTCTTCTGCTAGTACCTCATCGTTCTTCAAAAACTTTGGCCCCCACTCTTGGCGCGACAATCCGAGCGCGCGACTCTTTCCCGCAGCGGCATACCGCTGAGCACGTGCGCTGGAAACATGACCAGCCTTACAAATCGCATCCCACAGATACACCATAGGTTTCGACCAATCCATCAACGGATCTACTTCATCTGCAATGCTTTTCTCCAAGAGTTTGATCAACGTGGCCTCTGGCACCCCATTGAAGGACATATTTAATATGGGCTGCGATGTGATCGCGATAGGTGGCGATGGTTGCGAAACGCTAAGCAGCTCAAAGATTCGATGTGATCTGTCTTTGAGGTTTTCATACTTGATTTTATTTTGAGAATCGCGGATCCAGATGCGTGGCAGGTGATCTTGGTCATAGGAGGGATCAATAACCCACAAACCTTTTGCTCCTCCAATACGACCTTGTACTGCCGTGGGACGACTACCATATTTCATTCTGCGCGTGATCTCTACCATCCCTGCACGGTTGATATAACCACATCCGTCTGTCATGATCTTTTCCGACGGAGCTTTGATATTCTTGTCCCAACCTGACGCAACTGTGGGCCATAGTCAGCTTCGCAGGCAGACGGGAAACGTGAGTTTATTACGGATATCGTCCATAAATTGGATGTGGTCCTCTTGAAACTCTATCACAGGAACAGAGTTTGACAGACCCAGACCAAACCGATTAGCATATTTGTTAATGACCTACCACCTTCTGTCAGGATCAGGGATTCGTCCAAAGGTTCTCTACTATACCTGGGATTTGTTTCTATCCAATGGGTTGTGCCAATTGATAAAGTCCACAAATGGAGACCGATGCTGGTCGCCACATTCGTTCCGGGGCCGTCGTTGATAATTTTCATTTATCTCTACCATGTAAACGGTACCTTCTTTCGAGTGGAATGGCACAAATACGCGGCCACAGAGCACAAACTTGTGAGTCAAGAAATTCCGGACATCTTCACTGTCTCCGATGTCGTCGGGAATACGCGCTTGCAGGATGCGCCGCGACCCGCAGTAACGCGCGAATCGGTGTGATTTTCGTATTTCCATAGGCTCGAGCTTAATGCGAATCTGGTCGTTCTCCTTGTACAACCTTACGACCTGTTGAATTCGACCTCCGTACCAGTCGGGATCACCTTGCCAAGGACCCATGAGACCCAAACCCCTTCCCTTGCCTTCCATGATGGCATCTTGCTCTCTGTCAAGTTCTACCCTGGCAACAGTTTCAGCAGAAGGCATAAAAACGCCTCGTTTACGAAACATACCACAAAGGAAGGGCCTTTCTGTCGTTAATAGGGTGGTTTCGCATGATGTAAGATACCCTGTAAGCAGCTTGGGTGTTCGTTCCTTGTAGTTTTCCCAACTTGTCACGAACGTCTGCCCATGACCACGAGCCTAGCGTGACGCCTCTAGCTAGCTCATACTGGACGCCCCAAGAGATGTTCAGGGCATCCATTTGTTGCTGAATCTCCTGGTCATGAGCGATGATTTTGACATCAAGTTCCGTACCGAGAGCGTAAACAAAGGAATTACTAGATGGACGGGAAGGTGTTCCAAAGAGGGGCAGCGTTTCAGAGCGACGAGGCAAAGGTGATTTCTGTGGTGTGTGGAAAGTCGCCGATTTCATGCTTACATCAGATCTTGGAGAAGGTGATGCCATCATAACATCAGGCCTCTTAGTTGGCGACTGGGGTTGACGAGTTGGTGAAGGTTGGGAGATCCCTGTGATGATAGAAGAGAAGGAGCCTTCTGACTTGAGGCGCAAGTTGAATGACGTGCTGGATGGCAAAACCATTGGGGAATCATGACTTGACTCGGTATCTGTCAAGACTAGAATAGGGTTAATAAAACTCAATATAGTCATCGAGCGGAACAATCGCACTCATGGAAACTGACAAGTTCACATGAGCGGGCTAGAGACCGAAACAAAACGAGGCGTCATGGCTTACCTTCATTTTCTTCATCAATATCGTCGAAAGGATCAGTGCGTGACTGTATTTAATCTTGAACAACAGGAAAAAAAAAGAGAAATCACAAAGAGTTTACGAACTCGAACGAGTGGCTGGTTATTCTTCTTTGTTCTTGTTGGAGTCAGAGGCGGCTGGGTCCCTGGACGACATCAGACTCGAGGCCTAGGTTTCTGGGGAAATCATACAGTCACTCAATGATGTTTCCTCGCAAGCCTTTAAGATGTGTTTTCGTCGGCTTTCAGGCGTGTTTGGGGCATGATCGCTTGAGGAAGGTGACCTGAAGGAGTTTGAAAATCCTGAGGCATATCTCCTTTTAGCACGTAGTTTTCACGACAAGGTAAGAGACGATAATAACCGGTAGATACCCCAAGCCTATTTTTCTGTGGCAATTGGCTGTATGGAGTTTCTGTGAAATCAGAGATGAGGATTGAGGTAACAGCGAGAGAAAACGTCTTCCGACCACGTTGTTTTTTGACAGCAGGGGGAGTCATGGATACACCGGGCATGCGTGTTCCGGATCTCAAAGATGAAGCAGAGGACGGCATATCTGGAGATCGTTATTGACCAACAGACGGAGTATGGTTACCCACTAGACCCACCAGATCCACTAGTTTCGCCGTTTTTATCATCATCTCCCCAGTACCCATCATTGGTGTCCTGTACATGGCATGAGCAGGAAAAAGAGCACAAGGATAAATAGGACAGACAATATCCGCGTAATCCATCAAAAGGCGGTTAAGGTGAGGAGGAAGTGGGCAACATACCTTCTAAATATAGCCAGAACACGCGTCAACGTGACTTTCTCAAATTCCCGCACGCGCACGATTCGCCATGTACACTTCCTCAGCAGCTTCAAAGGCCAAACGACGGGCACATACGCGTCCAGAAATCACAGATGACCAGAAGCAAGAGATAAAAGAGGCCTTCGAGCTCTTTGACACCGACAAGGACGGATGCATCGACTATCACGAACTCAAGGTCGCCATGAGGGCTTTGGGCTTTGATTTGAAAAAGGCAGAGGTCTTGAAGATACTCAGAGACCATGACAAGGCAGGTCATGGGCTAATGGACTTTGAGGACTTTGCCAAAATCAGTACGTTGTTTTGTACCCAGCCCCATCGACGCGTCAATATCCCTCTGGTATTTCCATGGACTCTGCTTCCTTCATCATCTCCAATCAACTTTTATCTGAACACGACTAGTAACGCGTACTGATCTCCCCTTTTCTTAGTGAGTGAAAGAATTCTCTCTCGCGACCCAATGGAAGAGATCAGACGTGCCTTTCAACTGTTTGACGACGACAACACGGGGAAAATCAGCCTTCGCAATCTGCGGAGAGTAGCAAAAGATATCGGAGACCGACTAGAAGACGATGAGCTGTACGTGGCACCAATCACGCGCTTTCACGTCGAATTGAGTACTAATAAAACTCTCAAGGCAAGCCATGATCGACGAATTCGATTTAGACCAAGACGGCGAGATAAACGAGGAAGAGTTCATTGCTATTATGACTGGCGAGTCATCATAGCTTCCATCTCATTGACTTATTTCTTAGCTACGGTTTACTACTTATCCGTTATATGCTTATTCCTCTCCACCTTAGCTTCCTGTCAATCTTTCCTTTTGGCTTATATGTAGGTACTCAAACTCTTTCGATTACCGTTATCCCGTCTGATAGCCCCGAGTAGAGTTTTTACATAGTTACCCGATATACTGCGCCCGCTATACGATAGTCATGTAATATCATGGAACAAGCAGAATATCCATCCATCCATTTCAAATTGACCCGTGTCTTCGTGCAAAGCGACTGCCGTCAGGTCACTAACGCCACAACGTCCGCCGCAAGTGATGGCCAACGCAATGTGCCACACAACACGAGCGAGAAGCACCGCTTTCCGTCAAACTGTTTGACAAGAATGGAATCGTCTGGAAGTCCGCCCATGTCCAAGCATGAGCCAGCAAACCAGGCCGTATCCACGTTTATCTCAACATGGATGGGCAGCCAACGCGGCGATAGCAACTGACGCCGAAAAAAAATCGTCATGCCGACTGAGCATAACTGTGAACTCGAGGCTTGGCCCAACAACATGCCTCTTAGTAGCTCTCCAAACGAAACTCCGCCCGCCTGTCCCCCAGACATTCCAAATTGTTTGCCGTAAGACACGCACGCACGCGCAGGTCATACACGAAACACAAACAGAATACCCCGTCCAAAAGCAGGCAACGGGGCTAAATCCCGAGGAAAAAAAAAACGTTATGCGTGAGGCCCATGATGGGACCCTTTACGCAACCGAGAAGTAGCCACTCGGCGAGACGCTCCCGCTTCGCCGGCCTCTTTCCCTTCACAAAAGAGGTCAATGATTGATTCCATTTCAAAGAAGCTCCGTTTCAAAAAAGCAAAGAAGGAAAGAAGGAAAGAAAGAAAGAAAAAAAAAAAAACAAAGATCCAGAATCCAAGATATCACTCTTTCCATTTCTTGTCCCTCCTCCATGATGCATGATGTTTGTCCGTTTATAGCCCGAGGAACTCGCACACACCCACGCCCCAATCCAATCTCCGCAACTTGATGAAAAGAGCAGGTTACCCGATTGATGATGGAATTCGTAATCAGGCTTATGAATAACGCGTGGCGCTTTGAGTTGCTCGAGATCCATATGCCAATGGACCCCCGCTCATTAAAAGCACTTGGTTCGGAAATAAGCAACACCTGTCCCATAACCCCCAATCCCCATCCCCATAACCTATCCCATTACCTGACTCTCTCTCTCTCTCTCAACTCTCTCAAGTGTCAGTGACACAACTTGGCGCTGTCTTTTTTTCTTTTTCTTTTTTTTTTGGCATCATATACAATATAAATATAAATATAAATATAAATATGCCGTCCTCGCTGCGAAGGCAACCCGACCATTCCCGATAGAGTAGTCATCCCCTTTCCCCCTCCCCAGGGCTGATGCACGCACCTAACCCACCACCACCACACAACCCACAACCCATAGTCATGGTACATTAAAACTTGCCAACCATGTTTTGTTTTGTTTTTTTTTCCTTCTTCTCCCAGGGTACGGCTCCGTTCCCTGACCTCATGTCCTTCATATCAGGTGATAATGTAACGTGTTTTTTCTTTTTTCTTTTCTTTTTTTTTTTTTTTTTTTGGGCGATAAGCCCTCTAAGGGCCCTGCCATACCAGTACGTGTTCTGTCCCGTTCCCCCGCCCATCTCATCAAGTTGAAACGAATGAAACGAAGTGAGCAGCTAGCTAATCTGGATGCCCACGAGCGTCCATTTTTTATTATTATGATGAAGACAACACCCCAACCGCATGTCCCTCTCACACACACAGTGTCTCTCACTCTCACTTCTCACTCTCACTCTCACTTGAAGACGTGAACAATGGTCGTTATGTAAAAAATTTTGAGATATCTTGATAAGTAGAAAACATACATACACTACCACTAATGAGAAAAATAACGTAAAAGAAATAAAGGCGACACCGGGCGTGCGAGCGGTTTGGCAGCCTCTATGCCCGGTTGATGACACGTCGTGGGGTCGTGAGGGAGATACAAATAACCCATCGCTTTCGTAAGCTCCATGTCCAGCGGGGCATAGGTGGGAAGGGATGAACGTAACCGGAAAGACGCAAACTGCGCGTGAGGGAAGGCGAGGCGAGGCGAGGAAGGTATGTATACAAAAAAAAAAAAAAAAGAAACTTGAAAAAGACAAAATTCGTGTGTGTGTCCCAGATATCATGAAGCAAGAAAATATGTATCAAACTTTTTGTGTTTTCTTTGGTCTCGTTTTTTCTTTTTTTTTTTTTCTTTTTTTTGCTCTTTTCATACCAACGTGCACCGGCCCAAATGAAGGCATGAAGAAAACATGAGAAAGTTGTGGAAGCGAGAAATAAGGTTCTAAATCCAATCAAGTACGATATCACCAAATCCGTGATTCACAAAAGGTGAACCGTGACCGAGCCCTCGCAGTACCATTTTGGGAGATCCGTAAATGAACGAGAGAAACAAGTAGAGCCTGAAATGAAGCAGCAGTGTCCGTGGGGGGGAGGTTTTGCTGGTATGATTTATGAATTGGCTTCAAATGGAGTATCCAATGTATATATATTGATGGCGTTGGAGTAAATAATGCATGCATGCAATCCGAGTATGTGGGATATGAATGTTTTAATGAAGATGCGTGGTAAGCTTGAGTCTTGCGTGATGATTTTGCAGGGGGATTAGAGCGGATAAGATAGTGGGAAACAACGTATAAATGACTTGTTGGCCGCACGGCATGTGGATGATGATGGCACAGAGAAAAGCCAGAGAGAAGCGCCGGGGCTCCTTCAGTCGTTTAAGTATAACATAGTTTGCATAACTTGAAGTAGAGGCAAGGTTTACAGTGACGAAGTGAATCCGACATTCCGTCACTACGGCAATACGATGACCAAAGGGGGAAGAGATATGGAACGGGGGTTGAAGCGATAAGCGCCACTGAGAGATAACAGCGAGGATCAAGGTTTATTCTTGTCTTCTGCGTCCTTCGGCGGAATATAGTCCTTGTGAACGCGCATGTGCTGTCCAAGGTTATCATGACGGCTGAAGAATTTTCCGCATTGAGGATAAGGACATTGATGTGCTGTAAGGCATGTCAGGCGACAAGAGAATAATGAGTAAAACAATGACTCACGCTTCTCATACGTATGTATGCTCCGCACATGCCTCTTCAAATGCTCTCCACGAGCAAAACACTTGCCACATCCGTCCACTTCACACAGGTACATTCTGCTGTTCTTCCCACTGGTACCTTTCTTTTTCCCAACAGTTGTAGCGAGGTCCTCTAGAGAAGATACTGTGGGAACTCTCCGGCCGCGCGACTTTTTGGTAAGGTGAGGTACGGGAACAGGTACAGGCAGGGAGCTCAGCGCACGCGAACGTCTGCGACAGGAGGGATTAGGTGTAGACGTGGCGACGGCAGTGCCGGACTCGCTTCCGGTGGCGAGGGTCAAGAACGTCACGGATGCGGACGACGGCCCTGAATGATACCGACGAACACGGTACGTTTGGCGGTGGTTAGTCGTCGAGTCACTCTTTGCGGTGTCGGCCAACGAGGTGGTATGAGAGCCATGATCGGACGATGACGAGGCCGTGGAATAGGTCAGGTATCTAGACGACACCCGCTGGCGCAACTGCCGTTCTATCGATAGAGTAAAGACGGGCATGATCACCGAAACTGAAACCCGCTTACCGTCCAGATATTTAGAGTGGGAACGCTTGCGTGAGGATGACGGAAAAAACTCTTCGTCGCTGGGAGCATACTCCTCGTCCTCTTCTACGGAATCAATCTCACTCTCTCCGTAGTCGTCAGCGTACGGTCTTGGAAAAGACTCTTGAACCAACGCATTACTACCATCGACATCAGAAGGATGACTGCTCCACGTTGATCCGTCTTCTCGACCCTTGAGACCACGTAATCGCGCTCGAGGGCCTTCTAGGCTATTCAAATCCTCATCCGCATCACCTTCTGCATCCAGATCTTCTCCTTGTGGTACAACATTATCTGGACACTTGAGCGGTGTGGCGCCACCGTTGGCCCAAACGCCGGCATACTCAGATTGATGATGGTTAGGGCTGGCGTCAGAACTGTCCGGATTGCTCACTTGGCCCTCGAGAGGACCGATGCCGTTCACAAGCTGTGGGTCACAAACCTCACCAGAATAACCACTCAAAGCGGAGGAGGATGTAAGGGGAGCGCTGTGATCGCTCTGAGATAACTCCGCACCATAGACATTTGACTGTGACTGTACAGAAAATGACTGGTTGTGATGGGCGGAATAATCCTGGTGATGACTGGAGTGCTGCGGCAGTTGATGGGCATGGTGATGGTGATGCTGGGTGCTATGATACATGCCTGCTGAGTAAGGGGAGGGCTCCTGGGTGAGGTAGCTAGCGACAAGAGTGTTCTGTGCAGCGAAATTCAAAGCCGCTGAATCATCGCCCAGGATTGGAGTGGAGGAGTGCCTGTGCGACCTTGGATAATTCGATCTATCGCCTGAAAAATCGTGTCTGCGTGTGTAGGCCATGATATCATCATGTTTTAAATTTTGGGGGGGAAAGGGCAGGCAGGATGATGATGAGGGACCAGCCGATACTGAAGAATCTGAGGAGCTAGAGTAGACATGGGGATAGATCAGTTGGGAGTCGAGGTCGGCAGAGGGAGCTGGATTCCAGGAGCGAACGTCGACGTCAAGCCTAAGAAGAGGTTGTTGTTGTTGGGGCTGAATCCTGAGCCTGTTTTGAGCGGGATGTGGAGCAGCAGCAGCAGTAGGAGGGAGGCAAGAGGGAGGTTCGTGGGGAAGAAAGGGATTGGCAAAGGGAGAGGGATGGATGTGAAGTTGCTGCTTCTTGGGATCGGGCGCCCAGGCGAAGAGATAGTCTGGGACGGGGACGAAGGAAAAGTCAGAAGCCATGGGGAGAGGACTGTCAGAGGGAGAAGAGAAGGGCGAGGGAGAGGGAGGAGGTCTGGATATGGCGGTATACATTTGGAGAGGGAGAAGCTGACATTGGGCGTGGATGAATAAAGGTTCTTGTTGTAACAGGAATCAGACGGATCGTACCTTGGCACGGCAGTGATCGACGGGGCGGACGAGGAGGCGGACCACAGACGGCCGGATTGTCTGACTGCCATCTCAGATTCTGCCACCGACGCCCAACCCAACCCAGCCCAACTCATCCGGCCCTGCTCTCCCCGCCCGCCCCTCCCGCCCGGCCCGGTCCCGCCCTTTAGCTTTCATTCATACATGGCGGGGGTATGCCTGACCGTACCACACTCATTCCATCCTCTTCCACTCTTTCAAATAATAATAATAATAATAACCCATGGATTTGGGCACCCTTTAATCGTGTGGCCGCTGCTCAGCCCCTTAGCCCCTCCCGGCCGTCCCGCTCTGTCACACTGATCAACGATCAGTCTCAGAGACAAAATAATTTTGAGAGAGAACCTTCTCCAGAAGTTTTCTGTCCCCATTGTATTATTATTGGAAAGATAACGCATGTGTCTTGATGACACGTTTCATATGACATTGGCTAGATGATAGACACTTCAGCCCATGTTGGCCACTAACAAACTAATCAACGTTCAACAATAATTCCGATCATTCAATGAACCCGACAAACAAACCGCTGCAGATGCAGATGCCCCTTGGATCCCGTCTGAACTGAACACAAGGTAACGCTTGCGCAAGCGGTTCAACGAGCCTGACCAGTGAAATGATAATGAAGATCGCATGTTCGCCACACCGGGTCGCTTGCCCGGTTGAACCACACGGGTTGCCTCCGACGTTAAACTAACTCAAGATGGGACGAGGCTACCATGCCCATCTATCACGCGCAAGTGCGCGGGGGATCTAGCCGCGTACGTCCCCAGCTCTTTTCTTTTCTTTCATCGATGACCGGTACTCTCCGGCTCGACGCCATCACCATCGACCACTTTGATTTATGGTAGGTAAGGCTAAACTGGCGTGGCATTGCATCATTGACCGTGCATAAAATGCACAGGTTTAGTCCTCTTTCATGTGATACTGATTATCCACGATCCTCGCGTGCTTGACTCTGCCATTGAACCTTTCCTTCACTATGCCCTTCCACACCATGAGTAGCGCTAAATGAACAGGCAACGAGGACGGTCCACTCCGACAAAAAGGATATACAGCTCCCGCTCAGGGCGGATCTAGCTCCCATGATTTCCCGCCAACGGCTGCCTCCGAGTCGCAACTCGAGCCAACCCATCGTACCATCAGAACGAAACGGCAGGTACATAATCTAAACTAGCTAGCACGCGCACCGCTAGAAGTCTTCTTG
Organism: Amanita rimosa; assembly: GCA_023014395.1. NCBI lineage: Eukaryota > Fungi > Basidiomycota > Agaricomycetes > Agaricales > Amanitaceae > Amanita > Amanita rimosa. Next base: position 412,817 of record JAEBUO010000031.1, on the reverse strand, counting down.
CCAAGCCTTCCTTAGGAAGGCGATGCACGAAACCTGGTGGTTAATCCCAATTTTGCACTATTAATGCCAACTGAAAACCCCGAAGAAGAGGACGATCAGACACCCTTTGGCGTACCCCTTCTCGGTAGGCATCGTCGCACTCGAACACAATATGCGCTTAAGGATGTCCCGCAAATCTCCGGGAACGTCTCGGCTGGTCATGCAACGGTATTGTGGAGCTATAGCTGCTTGCATGCCTGCTGCCTGACCTTCACTCTTGTGGCTTGCTGCGACCATGAAACTAAAAGGCTAAATCGGATCCCTCTCATTTCAGATTTTGCTGCCTTCTTCTTCTCGCTCTATTGAGTTTGACTTTCGACTGCGTCCTGCCATACAGGCTCTCCCCAAACACAGAAAACCATGAGCATGGATTCCCTTGCGCGCACAAAAGGTAAGCCCAACTAGGAATAACCAGTGGACTCTCGGTTCTTCAGCATCCCCGCCCACACGCAGACGGAACGTGATGTGTTTCTCAGTCCATCATTCCGTTTTAGTAACTCAGTTATTCATTAATCGACTGCCCGCCACGCACTAATGAGGCCTGGGGACCCAGGGTTGCTTGGTGAGCACCCGCAAGAAGTCGGCCGCAGTGTGCCAGCATCTCAGGGTATTAATTTCCCTCTCGCACCCTCGATATCAGTTACCTTTTCCCCGCTTGCGTATCGAAGTATCCCAGGACGTGCGAACGTATCAACAAGACCCCAATGTCGAGTCTTCCGAATCACCGTTTAATCAATCCTTGTCCTTTCTGGGCCATCATAACACAGGAACCGAGCTTGTAAGGAAAGTTTCTCCCACGTAAGTTTCATTTCAAGAATTGCCGACGTGCCGCCGACAATATGAGTAGCTTCTGGTCTGGCCTTGCATCTGCTATTCGGTTCAATCCAGAACAGAGGACACCGGAAGCTCGCAATTTATCCGTACACATCGAATGGCACCAGGGGCGACTATCACGGAAGACTCCAGAACGTAACACACGGCCTTCTCACCTAAAGCGTCAGTTAAAATGAATTGTACGATATGAATCTGATGCCTGCCTTTGGTGGACGTTCCAATAGGAAAATTCTCCACTTTGGTAAGAGAATTGATTGATCATCACTGTTCGAGCATGTTTTCTGGTGTGTGACGACAAATGCCTCAAACGTTCGTATCTGGGGTGCGCGCGTGGATTTTATCAGTCGCAAAGTAATATATCACACCTGATACAATAAGTAAACACAAGGCAACGCTATATCCGGATGGTTCGCCAAAGCAATTGAGCTTATCCCAGTTGTTTGCATCGCGCCCAAATCGCCCACACTCCACCGGGAAAGCGGGAGATCAGGGCCGAGATGTCCCGTCTTCGACCCAATGAAGCAATAGCGTCGGGCTTAAGTTTGGTAGCAGCCTTAATCGCGCGAATAGTACTGTAGCCATATCGTACCAAGCGTGTCCGAGTCTTTAGGAGAGAAGGTTTTCAAAGAGCAAGTCAAAATAAAGTGAATCAAAAAAGCATCTTCTGTTGCCAAACATCAGACGTTGTTGGTTCATCGTGTTATAAGCAAAAGTGCCACTTGCTGCGCAGCTTACGTAGAAGGCTGGTTCGCGGCAGAAGCAGAAGGATGTTGGGTGACCATCTCGCACGCATCTTCTGCGGCCATCACCCTTCCTCTCCTCGGACATGCTTGCTTGGACAGTTTGGCAGAAGTGAATGCTTTTTTCTGTCGTACCGTACCGTAACGATACCGCCACTAAACTTAAACCAGTACAGTTGATATGGCAATAGCGTGGAGCGGCCACCGTAGCCTCTTTGGGCGGCGTTGCAAACGGTTCTGTTGGATCACAAGGTACGTGTCAGCAGTGGAACTGTCTTGATGTTCATAACCATATTGACTCACCATCTTAGGTAAAACTCCAGCGATGCGATCACGTCCTCACTAGGTTTGACCGGTAAACTGTATAGAAAGATATCATGCTCTGCCGCAGCTCCATTAGTCAGACTTGGGTAGGATACTGGCAAGTATGGCTAGTCTGAGCTTGCGATACGCCAAAGGCATGAGACATGATGCGATATGGGCGGGGCATCCATGCGTTTCCAGTTATCAGCATGGATAACGCGTTGGTATCGTTTTGCAACTTGACCATCAGGAATCAAGTGAACCGCTCGACATGCACCGGAATATGGTTAAGCCCATTGTCGGATTTGCGGTATCGTAGGGCTGGGTTCCGGAATACAGGGTCGAAAGTCCATGTTCGACGAATCTTTCGAATAGATCCCTTTAATAGGGTATATTAAATAATTCTTTACCATGAAGGCTAGGCGTGAACAGGATTGATCTTCTACGATTTTTTTTTTCATATTGTGAAGTAGCCGAGGAACGTGCTGTGACAAACCGTCAATGATAATCTGAAAGTAAGTTATTATTATTAAGGTGCATTACACGGTGGCTGTTGATGTCGGAGTAACATCAGACGTAGCTTTTCCACATGTCGACCTGCCCAGCCATGTTCTCCTTACGTAACCATTTCAATGGGAGATCAAAGATGTCTGGAACAAACCTGCAGCTCATTAAATTGGCAGTTAATTTCCGGTTACATCATGAAAACTAATGGGATGGGCAGAATATCTGAGAAGGCCAAATTAGTAGAGAAAAGGCACGTCTATGAGGTAATAAAGCATGGCCTAAAGGGCCTGGCTGGCTGGCTGGCTGGCTGGTACATGACTCATGGCACGCAGCAACTTGGCGACGATGTTGTTGCGTTCTAACCTGTAATAGATGGGTTACATTGATATGACCAGATCAGCGAGCTAACGAAAACCACGCCTTGATCTTATTCATGGGGCATTCCGTGATCATCCATGGGTGACGCTGGAAGCTCTGCGCATATAAAGGTACCCCAGGCTATACTGTCTCGTAACCTTAATGAGATGAGGCTAATTCATCCTCAATAAAAGCTTGAAGGATCAAGGTGGAACCACGGTCTGCCTTCCATCGTGACGTGGTATCGCGATGTTGCTTGCAATCCTTGGATCATGGAGCGAGGAGAGAACGGTTCATATAAATGCCACCGTTTGTGCGTCATGTAGGGTGCGTGGTCCTGAGTATTTGCACTTGTTTGATGGTTTCCCCGCAACCAAACAGGACAAAGCTGATGGCTTTGTCCTAACAAATGACTGCGATTTCTGCCAGTACGCATGCCCTGACTGTAGATATTGGAGGTGTTATGAATAGAGTTGTAATCCATTATGCATTAATGGTGAAGCTGACAGACCGCAGTGCGACTGACGAACGGGCCGCACCTACCGCGTCACCACACGTGGCATTGTGGGAGGAAAAAAAATTGCATCCGGGCCAATAACGCGCTACTCAGGGGCTATAGTGCAGCGTTTGGTAGTTGGACCCCCTCAGTTCTCTTCCTGTTGTCCTCCTCATTCCAATCCCGCTATTTCAGGGCAAGACAAGGTACTATACATACTATTTATTCTTTGTTGTTATCTATCTTCTAACCTTTTTCAATTGTGTGCTTCAGACAAAAAGCATCTCCTGTCTCTGACTTTTGCGCGGTTTATCCCAATGGTTCTCATTCACAAGCTCAAACAGGTGGAGGGGATAGACGTCCAGCAGCTACGTGAACAGAGATATGATCCTAATTCAACGGCGGAGGACGGCGAGCACGAAGCGCAGGTAAGGAAGGCTCCAAATGTTTTGACTCTCCTTTTTTGTATTCAACCCATTGTCGTTATCTTGTCACAGGATCAGACAAGCACAGCTGAAGAGGCACAAGATTCACAGACAGAGTCCCAGACAACATCCACCCGTGCGATATCGCCTCCACGTAGACCCCTCACTCGGTCGCAAACCGGCTACGTCCCCAAACGTAGGCCGCGCGACGACAGTCCAGTGCGAACCAACAGGTCCACTCCAGTAGTGCCAAGGAAACGGCCAAAGGCCGCCAGTCCACGAAAGCAAACCATCGACGATCCAGAACTGACCGAAGATGAATTGGCCCCTGAGGACGTCACTCATGCTGCAGATGACCCATTGGACAGCCCAACTCAATCACAACCGCCATCAAACGCGGATTCTTCAGTGCACCTCACCTTCCTAAACAGCAATGCAGATGGATCTATTGCGTCGGACGCTGCTCGACGTACTCCGCGGTCACGCGTAGTGCTCCCTGTTCCCGTACCCAACTTGACCAAGAAGAGCCGGGGGAGACGTGTTCCCACCACGTCTTCTTCCGACACGAGCGGGGATGTCAAAGATGGTAGACTCTATGTGTGCAAAGTGGAAGGCTGTGGAAAATGCTTTTATCGTGGAGAGCATCTCAAACGACACATTCGTTCAATTCATACCCATGAAAAACGTATGTCCCATTCTTTAATAAATCAAAGCCACTAATTAACTCACGTACATTGACGTACATAGCTTTCAAATGCACATATCCCCAATGTGAAAAACTATTTAACCGGCATGATAACCTTCTTCAGCACCTAAAGGTACACAGAGAACCTATCAAACGCATCCGTCAATCCTCATCAGGCTTATCTTTCGACACGGAGCACGATGACGCAGTTGATGATGCTGTAACTAGCAAGAGCGTTAGCCCTCCTGTTTCAAAGCCTGTGACTCATCAAACGCATCACTTACCGGACCTTCACAAGCCAACGCCGACACAATCCGTCGCTCGTGCACCGCTGCCTACCACAATTATTTCATATTCCTCAATTACGTCGTATCCTGCTTCTTCGTTGCTATCGTCTGAACCGCTGGGATTCTCAACGAACATGGCGGTGTCATCTATGCGCACAGAAATACCTGCTTCTCCCCGTTAGCAGGCTTCCATGGCCAGCAGAAGATGATATCTTCTCTGTGTGCTTCGATTATACTAACGGCACGGTTACTAATCATTTTCGTTTTTTTTCTTTCTTTCGATATCCATGCATTTCTGGTATGACGTATTCTTACACATACTGTATCCTCACTTGTTGTAGGTGCTCCTCGTCTCTTTAATACCTCGACTCGTCAATTTTTCCCCCATGCGCTTATCTTTTATACCGCTTTAGCTCACGCCTTTAGTACGAGTTTTATCGCTTTGGTTTAGAAGTTTATCCCTTTTTCTTTACGCATATGATACTGACCACGCGTACAATAGTTCATGGAATGGTATTTATTAGAGGAAACGACGCGCTTCGCGAAGTCCTCCGATGGCAGGAAGTTGCAGGCTTCGGAGCATTCCTAATCTGACAAGGGCAATCAACCAGGAACGTATTATAAGCGTGAATTGTATTGCGTATGTAAAATCTGCGTGCGTGCGATTGTATCGGCGACACCGAGCACCATGGGCCATGGTGCTTGTGCACACAGGTTTCTGAAGTTTTCAGGTTGGTTGAAGAGCCACGTCTTCTCGCCAGCGGGCTAATCTCATTGCACGCTCATTCTGCATCTGTTCTCTCTCTGCTTCCTCTTCTTGTAAGTATCTTGTAAGCTCCTTCATCCATATTGGACTGTCGTGCGCCAGCATGATCAGCTCGTCTCGCATAGTCGCATCCGCATCCTCCGCATCCTCATCGACATCTTCAAGAGCCAGGAGTCCTACGCCGTAGATCGACTCGACAGAAACTGGCTCTAGCCCTGCCCCAGCTGCCTTCTCACTCCCTCCATTGGTGGTCGACAGTAGGTATTTTCTGTAATTGTCAATGCGGAATAACTCTGAGACAGGTATGACAAGGGGAGGGTCCATTCGTTTAAACTGGACTCAATAGTAATCAAAAAAAATTTAAAATTTTAAAAAAGAGCCTATGATCAAACAAAAGACTTACCAACGTCTTCGTAGGAAAAGTCAGCCGCCTAGGAATAACATGAAGGAATGAGTCTTTGTAGGTTGACCAATTTCCAATATCAAGTGGTTTTCCAAAAGCGCCAGGCGTAGGGTGTCTGGATGACAAAGGCAGGAGCGGGAGAAGTGCTGCTTTGGCAGTGGCATCGCTCATGTTATGATAAGTGGCATTGAGAAGAGCTCCACCAGTATTGGTAGTAGTGAAGGAAAGCACTGGGTGTTAAAAGATACATAGTAAATGTATTCACTTAATACTCATCCGTTTCACTTCTTATCTTATCTTATCTTATCTCGACTAATCAATATCTTATCTGAGTATTATATAATCGTTGATTGGCGATTAGATAACGATTAACGGATTAGATATGAGCAAGATAATGAATTAATAGTGAATATTTAGTGTGTTTCATATTTAACTGTTATTATATTCATGGTCTAGAACATCTATTGATAGAGATGACATCATAAGGCACCATATGATATCATCAGGTACATAATGAAGTCATAGTGACATCATTAAGATAATTATCAGTAGATTATGAAGTCATAAAGAACTTTATGATATCATATAGAACATATTAGAAGGAATATAATAAGACAAGGTACAGAATGACCTCATCCACAGCAATGCTCAGTCATCTGCTGTGCAATGTACAGCAATCACACTACATTAGGATAGCTTTTACACAGCTATAGCTGTGTGTACATAGCCTCATAGTTACTCCATTGGTAGAATAATGTGTATGTAAGCTAGGGTTCCAAAATGCATAAAAGGAGGGCATTCTGGATGACTGTCCCTCAGTTCCAAGAACTACAAAGTCAATAGTAAGGCTAAACAGTACTAACAAAGAGTAAGTAGTTAAATCCTTACTTAGTTCTGTCCTGTGCTGCTCTCCCCTGATTTAACACTGGGAGACTTCAAGCCTGAGAGATCTATGTGGCTGCAGGTGCACCTTGCGGATGAAGGCTAGATATAAATGTTGTGGACCTGATCCACCAGTCAAAACGGGTAGAAGATCTGTTCCAGTGGTGGGGGTCACTCTGTGTTGTTCATCAAAATCATACCCTTCTACTTGAATATTTTCGGGGATTCTGTGTTACGATTCGACGGTTGTTGGTCAAAGCGGGTGACATGAGTGACGGACAGGCGCCCATGGAAGCGCCCTAGCTTATATCAGCAGGGCATGTGGTTAAGGGGAGGCAGACATGAGGGGACCATGAGGCGAGGGGTATATAGTAGTAGTTGGAGCCTGAGAACCCCCAGGCTCTTGATAGTCACTGTCGTAGACAGTCCTACAGAGTTTCTTGTTTTCTTCTCTTCTCCTCGCTGATTGTGCGACTTGGTCTACCGACCTCGTAACATAATCAAGAGCCTCGAAGACCACCTTGTACAGGTATCGACTACCGACTATGAAACACGATCGCTATGCCAGCGTCACAGGCAACTCAGAACACAGGCGCTAACAGCGCTACCCCTCAAGGCGTCGTCAACGCAATTTCTCAAGTTGCTCAGCAGAGCACATCAGTCAACGGATCCGGTATGGAGTCTGTTTCTATTTCTTTCTCACAGGTCGCAGCTACTCAGGCGACACAACTGCGCTCAGTGCAAGTGCCATCCTGTCCCGGGATAGTGGGTCAGGAGGGATGGCAGCTGGTGCAGCGGAAGAGGGTGGGAAAACACCCGAAGACAACACAGGGGGTGCCGTGTATCAAGGATGCACAGTGTCAGGATACCAATCACGTATCGGGGCTAGTTCCCTGAGCACGAGGACACCTGACTGAAGACCCGGGCACCACCTCCCTGTGTCACATGGTGGAATTAAATCGAAGAGTTCTGCGGGGGTGCGGGCTGATCATGCCATATTGACCCCGAGAGCAGGTGGATATTCCTCTGGCGACATCCCTGTAAGGGCGTCTCAGCAGAAGAATGGAAAGGCTCCTTACGTCAGATCGGTGTGGGATCTGAGTAAAACGGAGTTTTTGTTACAGGGGCTCATCGAGAGCCGTATCGAGGACGAGTGGCGCGCTCGTGAAAACGCAAACTATGCATGGTGGCAAGCCTATGAACAACAATGGCTTGCACGACTGGCACATCAGCCAGCACCTGCCGACCACAACATGCACGTGTGTCGGTGGATAATGCACAAGGCCGCAGAGCGCTGTAGGCACGAGGCAGAGGAGACACGCCGTCTTCTTGCCGAAACCGACAGAGTGGCTCGGGCCAAACAGTTCGAAGCGTGGGAGGCGCTACTCAGGGAGCGTAAGGAACGTGATGAGGCGGCGCATCTCGAAAGAGAAAAGGTGCAAGCTCCACGTGTCCGAGAAAGGGCGCAGAAGGCGCATCAGATAAAGCCGGTTGTACTAAAGAAGGTAGTGGAGGTTAAGCCTTCGACACCGGCAGTAACGATGACAGGCGGAACCAAGCAGGTTCCCAATTTTAAGTTCACGGCCGACGAGCTTGTCGGCAGATTTATCCCTAAAGCGAGTTGGGATAACAAACGAAAGTCAGCAGTGGCGTTATACGAGCAGGTGTACGCCAAATATGACGAAATGATCAACCGGCTAGAGAACATGCCGGGTGTTCGTATCGAGCTGGGCGACCAGGAGCAGTCGCTCTATAACAGGGTTCACATGCAGAAGTGTAACAAGTGGATCTGTGATGAAAAATCAAAGTGGTCCCAGTCCACTTTCATTAATCTAAAGAAAGTCGGCGGGCAGGGATTCAACGACGAACAGAACTTGGTATTTGAAATTGAGTTAGATTTCCAAGTTCTGGCCAGTTATGTTAGGCGCGCATTTGATTGCACGCAATGAGATCTGGTATTGGTGGGCCGTCACTGGCATATGTCGCAAAAAGCCATGAACAGACTGGTTCATGCGCTCAACGGGAACATAAAGAACTCAGCGCATTACTTGTGAGTTCAGCGGTATGATCCGTTGAGAATGACAAAACCGTGGAATATGGCACCGCCGCCAATGCCAAATGAGTACGAAGGAGAGGGAGTCCTTGACGGATCCGTTGGACTCAGCATGACCATGTTCCTACGGGAAATGGGAGAGGAGTCGCTAAAGGAGCAGCATACCCGCACCAGAGAGTGGAGGAAGACAGTCGAGACGGTATTCCCTGGTCCCACAAAAACCAAAGCGGATTTTGCACAAACAAAATGAACTGCAAGGATGTCAGTCAAAATCCCGAAGCATATGATCCGTGGATGGTGTTATCTACAGTTATTCAAGAGGGAATTCTGGGACAAGTTTGAATGGCCCAAATACCCTATGTTATATGATATTTCCACTTGGGAAATCGAAATGCGGGATGAAACAACATGGTTCAAGTTGCAAGACAGACCAGAGCAAGGGATCTTTCATGTAGTGTTAGCGCAACCTGAGGAGGTTGACGACATTGACACCTATACATGGAAAGATATCGACGAACTGACTCATTGGAGCGTGGGTGCAGGATGGAGAACAGTGCGCTTAGGCGCGGAACCCGAGGAGCGGGTGGTGTATCCTCGAAGAGTATTACAGGACGTTACCAACGTTCCTATTCAAAGGAGATCATCAGATACGCACTCCCACAACGAGGACACAAGGATGTATCCCCAAACACACCGGGATACTGCTACTTGTGGTTATTCAAATCACAGTACTGGTCAAGTTTTGCATGGAAGGCAAACCCATCATGGGTAGAAATATCTCTCTATGAGAAGGACATGCGAAACGAGGAAATCCGAGTGAGGGTTGGCTTCACAGTTACAGACGCCTTCATGTCTGCAGTGCTCATGTTAGTAACTGCATACATTGCGGTGTTTGGAACTACAGCAGAAAACACGACCTGGGAAGGACGGTCAGACAATGACCGTCGAAACAGAGTCCGGCCATTTGCGGAAGGGATTGGTACAGTGGCGGAAACGCTATTCTGACCACCCAGAGAAGAGACAGCGCCCACTGTCAAGTTGGATATGCCGGACTACTACGAAGGACAACCAGAGTTAATTGCCAACTGGTTTAGAAGTATGGCAATATACTTCCACTTGACAAAGCAGAGGACGGTTTCGCGTCAAGTGACAATGTCACTTCAGTGAATCCGAGGCGGATCAGCAAACCGCGCCGGGAATTGGGCAGGAGTAAAGCTCCAACAAATATTGGAAAACGCGTTGGAGCGCGAGGAACGAAGGGCGCTAGGAACCTGGAGAGCAGGAACCACCTTAGCGCAAGAACGACATGGTATAATGTCGTTATTAGAAGGAGAGGTGAACATCAAGCAAACGGCGTTCGTTCATAAGCCACCTTTCACAAGCTGGCAGGAATTCGACACGGAAGCACACGAGTTCTTCCTGACAACAGAAACCCGGGATGATGCAATTTGCAAAATCCAGGGACTACAACAGGGAAAACGCAATGTAGAGGACTACATTGTCGATTTCAGAGGACTGGCCCAACTTACGGGCTACAACGAGATTGTGCTCATCGCGCAATTTAGAAGAGGATTACATCCACAGCTAGGTCTGCAGATCGTTGAAACAGGAGCGCCGGGAGATGGAACCACTGTAGGAGATTTGGAAAAGTGGTACACGAAGGCAATGGAGTTGAACAAGGCTTGGCGGGATGCCAAGAAGTTCTATAATGTAAATCCAGGGCAAGGGTCGCACCAACCCCAGGCATTGACAACGAGGACGCAGGGTACCCATAACAGGGTTTCACCAACACCTGCGACTCAGACTGGTGGAGCAACACAAGGCCCACCACCAGCAGCAGCAACAATGTCGAACGCCAGGGACCCCAACGCCATGGATGTAGATAGAAAGAGGTGCGCAATTATATGTTATAATTGCGGCGAACCCGGGCATATGAGCAGAGATTGCAAAAAGCCCAAGAATTGGAAAGGGAAGACCCATGTACGGGAAATGGGCTGGAAGGAGTGGCTTGACGATGCCACTGAAGACAATAAAAAGGCCATTAGCGAGGCCTTGGGTTTTTGAAGAAGCCAACCGGAAACCATTCCGACCAGAAGGCTTGTAGTTCTAGTTTGACCTCATGTAATATTAGCCATGCAATCCAATCTACTAAGTTAAATTGCATTGACTATGAACTAAGAACAACGAAAATAAGGAATGAGCCCGTTATAACGGGAAAAGATCGCTTGAAGCCCTGGCAGACTCCATGGATGGTGAGGCGCATATGGGAACGACCCATTGCCCAAGCCCTTCAAACCCTTCGATCCTGGAGTCATGACTCCAGGATGACGGAGGTAACGGAAGCTCTGGTACAGAGTTTGAATAATGCGACAGAAGAACAAGTGGCCTGGTATTTGAACCACTTATGAAACAGGCCTAAGCAGGTGATAGGAACTGGAAAGAGACAATTAAACGTACCCATGACAGTTACTGATGTCACAACGGGACAATCCGTTATGATATCGGCTTTGTTGGACTCAGGGTGTACGGGTTCGTGCGTGAATAGGAATTTCGTGAAGAGGAACAACCTCAACACAAGAAAACTCCCCCACCCGATTCCTGTATACAATGCCGATGGATCGGAAAACATTGACGAGCGATTGTCAGAAATGGTGCAGTTGAAAGTAAAAATCAACACGCACGAGGAAACTTGGGAGTTCGGTGTCTCGAACCTTGGGAAAACAGATCTGTTCCTAGGGCATGACTGGTTAAAATTCCACAACCCAGATGTTGATTGGAGTAAGAACGTACTCTGATTCAGTCGTTGCCCAGGCGCATGCCATCCAGACTCGAAAGCCCAGGAGCCCGAGGATGAAGACACTGAGGAGGAGCAAGAAATAGGCGGCGTGCATTGGGATGAAGGGGATCAACTACTGGCGGTACAAAGGGAAGATGTGGATTCAGAATGGATCAGGGCTTATGAGTCTATGGCAACCAAAATTGCCGCAGAAAATAAAATTACCTGGACCCTGGAGGAAGTCGTACCTGTACACTACTTAGGTTACCGGAAGGTCTTTGAGAAGCAGACTTTCGATGAATTACCACCACGTCGACCCTGGGATCATGCAATCGAATTGGTACCTGGAGCCAAGATGTTGGATTGCAAGATCTATCCCCTTAGCCGCGTAGAACAGGAGGAACTTGAGAAGTTCCTCAAGGACAATTTGGAAACAGGACGCATCCGGTCAAGTAAATCGGCGATGGCGTCTCCCTTTTTCTTTGTCAAAAAGAAGGACAGCTCACTCTGACTGGTTCAGGATTACTGGAAGCTTAACGAGATGACAATCAAGAATCGGTATCCACTACCGCTCATCTCTGAACTTGTCAATAAACTGTCACATGCGAAGGTCTTCTCGAAGATGGACATCCGATGGGGATACAACAACGTTCGCATAAAAGATGGTGACGAACATAAAGCCACCTTTAGAACTAATCGGGGCCTCTTTGAACCTTTGGTCATGTTCTTTGGCCTCACCAATTCTCCAGCAATGTTCCAAACCATGATGAACGATATCTTTCGAGAAGAAATCGCCAAAGGCTGGGTTGTCATTTACATGGATGACATTTTAGTGTTCTCTATGGATCAGAAGAGTCATACAGTCCATGTTAATCGAATCCTGGCAAAATTGCAGGAGCACAAGCTGTCGCTCAAACCGGAGAAGTGTTGGTTTGACAAATCCACTATCGAGTTCTTGGGCTTGATCATTTCCCACGATTCAATCAGTATGGATAAGGCTAAAGTCAACGCAATTGTGGACTGGCCTGTCCCTACTTGCAAGAAACATGTTCAGCAGTTTCTTGGATTTGTTAACTTTTACCGTCGCTTCATGAAGGGGTTTGCATCTATATCCAAACCATTAACCCTTCTTACGGGAAACACCGAGTGGCAGTGGACGCCGGCTCAGCAGCAGGCATTTGACAGCCTCAAACAGCACATTGCGGACAAAGTGGTGTTAGCCATTCCCACCAACAAAGGTCAATTCTGGGTGGAAACAGATGCGTCCAATTTTGCCCTTGGCGGTATTCTCTCGCAACAGCAGACGGATGGCCTGTGGCGACCTGTGGCTTTTATTTCTAAGTCTCTTAATCCAGCGGAACGCAATTACGAGATTTACAACAAGGAAATGTTGGCGGTGATGCATGCCTTTTACGAATGGTCTCATTATCTGAAAGGCACTGCTGTTCTGGTCAAAGTCTTGACAGATCATCAGAATCTCACGTACTTCCGGAAGCCTCAAAACATTAATTGCCGACAGGCGCGTTGGATTCTGGACTTACAGGAGTTCAACTTCATGATCAAGCATCGCTCGGGCAAGTCCAACAGCAAGGCCGATCTTCTGTCACGGAGGACAGATCATAAGGGGGAGGAAATTGACAACAAAGGCGTCATTCTTCTGAAAGAGGACCTTTTTGTTCATCTTTATGATGATGACAATGCGTTGACGGAGTTAGAGGAAAAGATTGCCAAGATCAACAAGCAGCAATGGGAGTCACAAGTGGTGGAAGGACTCAAGAATGAGGATCCTGACTTCAAGTTAGAACGAGGAATTGTAACATGGAAAGGTCGAGTCTATGTTCCAACCAACAGTAGGGTACGAGAATCTATTCTCAACATCCATCACAAGTGGGGACATTATGGAATCGACAAGACTTTGGAGGTTATCACACGGAACTACTGGTGGCCAAGAATGGCTAGGGACGTTAAACTGTATGTCACAGGGTGCAGGACATGCCAAACTGTCAAACCAGACAGAACAAAGAGAGCAGCGCCGCTATGACCAAACAGTGTACCTGGCCAACCGTGGCAAAATGTGTCTGTAGACCTGATGGGACCGTTCCCAGAATCGCGAGGCTTCAATATGATAATGGTAGTAGTGGATCGTTTTACCAAGAAAGCGTATTTCTTGCCAACAAATTCCACAATCACATCATTAGGAGTTGCCAGACTCTTCCGCGATAACGTGTTCAGGGATCATGGACCACCTCAGAAGGTCATCAGCAACAGGGGGTCTCAGTTTGTATCCCAGTTCATGAAAGAACTATTCCGGTTGCTGGACATAGAGGGAAATCCCTCCACGGCGTATCACCCACAGACTGATGGTCAGATGGAACGGGTCAACCAAGAAGTGCGCGAGTTTCTCGCAATGTACACGAATGACAAGCAAGATGATTGGAGCGAGCATTTGGCGCTTGCTCAATTTTGTCATAATGACAGAGAAAACTCGGCCACAGGTTTCACCCCGTTCTACCTGAACAATGGGAAACACCCACGAAAGTGGAGCGATCCAAAACTGACCACCAAGGTAGCGGACGTACAGAAGTTCGTGGAGAACGCACGTGGAGCGTGCGATGTAGCAGCAGAAAATCTGGAGAAAGTGGCCGAACGTATGGCCAAACAGTACGACAAGGGAAAATGTCCCGCTAGGGAGTATCAGGTCGGTGACAAGGTCTACGTCAATGCGGAGCATCTTCCACATGTACGAGCATCCAAGAAGCTTGACGGCAAGTTTTATGGACCGTATAAGGTGTTAGAAAAAATCGGTTCTGCCACATACCGACTGGATCTTCCTAAGTCGTGGAAAGTGTACAATGTGTTCAACGAAGTACTGTTGAAACCCTACGTACAACCGGCTTTTCCAGATCAGAAACGGAAAGATGAGGAATTAAGCGCAAAGAGAGCGGAGGAGGAGGCGAAGATACAGGGCAAAGAGTATGAAGTCGAAGAAGTCTTGGACAGCCGTGTGCAAGGACGAGGCATTCAATACCTCGTCAAATGGAAAGGATTTCCAGTTGAAGAGTCCACATGGGAACCAGTCAAGAATCTGGAGAATGCAGGAGAAGCAATCCAGGAGTTTCATCAGAAGCATCCTAACGCTCCTGCCTCCCGGAGGTTACCTAAGGACACCTTTCGGCGGTATCAAAATCACACCAGCATGCATGTTCCAAAACGGCTATTTGGCTGGGAAGATGGAAAGTTCGAATGTGACTACTGGGAACGCTTGGAGCGTAAATGGCGAAAGTGGAAGGGCAAGCGAGCGGCCCTTTACACTCTCCCGGATGACGACCCCGACATGGTTTGTGTGGAACCGAACCCTTGAAGGGGGGGTAATGTTACGATTCGACAGTTGTTGGTCAAAGCGGGTGACATGAGTGACGGACAGGTGCCCATGGAAGCGCCCTAGCTTATATCAGCAGGGCATGTGGTTAAGGGGAGGCAGACATGAGGGGACCATGAGGCGAGGGGTATATAGTAGTAGTTGGAGCCTGAGAACCCCCAGGCTCTTGATAGTCACTGTCGTAGACAGTCCTACAGAGTTTCTTGTTTTCTTCTCTTCTCCTCGCTGATTGTGCGACTTGGTCTACCGACCTCGTAACATTCTGATAAGAATACATTCCCCGATGGCAAAGAGAGGCGCTCCGCGATCCAGCAAAACAGAGGGTCCCAGGCGGTACGTTGATTGTATAGAATCGCTCTCCATTGAACTTCAGTCTTCAGGCTCCAAGCTCCAAGCGTTAAAGTTGAACATTGAAAAAAAAGAGAAACTGTAGTCAGAATTCCCGCTCACTCACCTCCAGGAAGGGGCTATTTGTGTTTATTTATGTTTGTCTATTCTACCTTAGTAGCGAAAAAGCGGTGCTGTTCGTTGGACGAGTACCAGCAGATCCAGGATTCAGGAGACTTGAAGTTGGCACATCATTAAAGATCGAACCTAGGAGACGCCTGCCAGCAGAAATTGTATGGCGATACTAGAATTTCATTTTATCTCTTGATATTAATCATATGATTTCATACATCTACTAGGGTCTGGTTCGACAATCGATTTCTATGCTTAAAAAAAAAAATACTGCTCAAGAAATCCACACACGAGACTACATTGGCAAATGTATTTGCAAATCGAATTTAGCAGTGACGGCGCTTTACATTAAATCTAGCGGTATGCTTTATGAAGGCTCGCCCGATTTGACGCAAATGGTTGATCCAATCCTTCATAGTAGGAAAACCAAGGGTGCGATGGCGACCAACCACTTCTGATGTTCTTAGATGGATTGTTGTCTCGAATTTGAGGACTAGGCCGGGGCTTCCATTTCAAGTTGGACACCGCTTTCTCCAAGGCATCCCTGTCCATCATATCACGTATGTTTGTGCGGAGGCCCAGCGTCTGCGTGCGGATCAAATGTTAGCGCTCGTTCCAAAGATGCAAATACTGACCGATTTATCAAATGTGATAAATTTGCCAAGGATGGTCCGGTCGAGAAGTGTCGATTGTACAATAGCAAAATAGGCGCTTTGGAATGCGCAAATCAACTTTCCTAAGGTCTCTTGGTTGACTGCCTTGGCTACGTTGTGTTCTTTTCAAAATCAGGGCATATCTGTTGAAAGCTCGACAGCTCAACACACCGGGGTGGATAAGGCATTGTACAGTCATCCGCTTTTGCACATCTGGATTAAGCCAACCGTCAAGGTCCAAATTAGGGTATTTTTTCCCGTCTTTTGCAGAAATCACTGCGGTGGTATATGGAAAATTGCTTGAGAAATGCCACAAAAAGTCGGATAATAAGGCGCCTAATGAATGCGACGCATATGGGATATCAAAATAGCTTTGTGGACGTTTGGATGGGTTCGCCTATCAAGCTTGATCAACAATATGGCGCGAAGGAAGGAGAAAACACGATACATTAATGAAGTATATGCACATGCAAGTGATGGCATAACTTCCCAGACCCGAGTTCGCCATATTATTCAGTTCATGTTTAGCAACAAGTGCCTTGATGGCTAGAACTAGCGGCCGCAGAACGGGCATTTTGGCGAGATGGTCCTTGATGATATCTTTCCCCTGAACCCCGTCTGTATGGTTGATACTGATGTCTACGCTAAAGTGCCCTAATATTTGCTCAGCAAATGCAAATGGAGTACGCGGTTGCAAAATCTCACCTAGATCTGGTCGAGTAACAAATTTGAGGATAGGAACCTTTGTGTCGAACATCGCCGTTACAAGTTTCGTCAATCGTGTCTGCTTGAGAAGATGGCTCAACTGTGTAAAAACCTTGTTTAGATGATCATAACATCCTGCTTTGGTAGTTACGACTATATCAATATTCCTGGACGCAAGGGAAGTGATTCCAGTCGACAGATAGTAACATTGATCGGAACATACGAAGTCGGCAAGCATAGTCCGGTCGCGGAACTACCAAACATCTCTACCTTGGCGTCACGTATGTGTCCCTTGACAATCGCTTCCACGTATTCAAAGATGATACGCCGAGCCACGGTCTCTTGCTCTGATTGGCGGACCCAGAAGTCGTAAGCTACAAGTTCGGCGTGAAGTCTAGTAAGAACCGGTTTGAGAAATATCTTGTTGCACTGATATTGCGCTGATAGCTTATACATACTTGGCTTCTATGCATTTATATTGTGCCTTCTGTATTATCGATACCCAAGGAGTAAAAGTAGTCTGTCGCAGTTTGCGTGGCGGGGTAGTCGTCGTAGACTGTTCACTGTTTAATTCTTGGAGTCCAGCTCCAGTAACCTCTTTCTTTACGTTCACTTGAGCCGCTGTCGTCCTTGCTTTATATTTATCTTTAATATGATTGTAATAATATGGCGTGGTTTGAGCTTGAACACGGTTCATCCGAATCAGCGTTTCAGAGGTCGAGGCTCCCATCTTGCCAATCCCCAGAATGCAGATCCAAGAAACTCGCCTTGAACACAATGACTTGTTCTTGTTTGACCAGCGGCGAGGAACGATTGTCGTTGAACGAAAGAAAGAGGACGCGTCGGGTGGTTATCGGTTATCGCCGTGACTTATGGAATACCCATATTAAGTCAATATCATCCAGCTGCCTACCTCTGACTGTGCACCCCATCAATATTCAATATTCAATATTCAATATTCAATGGCTGTTGATCCCATCGCCATACAACATCCACCTGCAGGTCTGCGCCATTCCTCATTGTTGTTCATATGGACAAACCATATTACATATAACTAACCCGTTGCACAATGGAACAGTTAAAGTCGCCGGTCGTCGTCTGTCCCTTTCAGGACGTCACGCCTCGCGTCCTGCTCACAATACAACGTACGCACTGCGACCCTTACGCCCATGCCTATGATCGAGTTTGAGGTTATCGTCTTTTGTAGATCCTCGGCGAGACGTCACTCAGCCGGGCATAACAGTCCTATCCCGGACTATCCCCGCCCTGCACCTCCCGGTGAAGAGCACCCTGATCCCCTGCATACAGGACCAGAAGAGGAGGTTCCAAAGAAGGAGAAGAAACGCAATATGCACGATAATGACAAGAAGATCAGGGAATCACCATCCTGGAAAGCAGGGATGACACAGCCCACAAGGGATACAGGCGCCGGTAAGATGGGATTAGCTGGATTTGGAGCGGGTGGGAGAATTGGCCAGCCTGCTGGCAAGGGATTGGGCGCTTGAAAAACAAACCGTTAAGTTGTACTTTTAACCTTGTATCAACGAAAGAATACAAAGTATCAAAAATACCCTCTTATGCCTTGCTTGCTGCAGCCGCCTTCTTCCCTCTCAGCTTCCTCGGTCGGGCTGGCTTGGGCTCCTTTTGAGTGCTGACCAGTGTAGAGACCCGAGCAAGAGTGGCCTGCAAAGAAACAACGATCAGTATATCATAAATAGATAAAGTTGCATAACAAGGAGGGGAAAAAAAATGCAATATGAAAGCAATATGAGCACCTATACGTCGGGTCACCGCGAGGTGCATCAAACGGGACCCGATAGCGATGGTGCGCTCTCTACCAGAGTTTGATCGGCTCTGGTAAAGGCTATTCGTCTTGCACATACGTCCACGCTCGACCGTTCATACACCATCCCTCTCTTAGCGAAAGAGAGGGCGAGTCAGGCGAGTTCTAGCTAATGCATTCACGAATCCAAGCGGGGAAAAATAGGATGAAATGGATGTAAATCTCTCACTCGACGCAAATCAGGCCTGTAACCTCTCCTTGCAAAGCCTGCTGCAATACCCAGTGCGCGTCGTGGTCCTGTCCGTGCCTTGATCGTTGTTGTGGTGAACCCTGACTTGACCTGATGAGGCGACGCTTTTGTCTTGCGAGTTCGGATCTGGATGCCGTTTTTCGAGTCTTGGATGTCGATAACCTGCATGAGATTCTTTCTTCTGAATGGTACATACAGAGCGTTGTGACATGAAACAAACCTTTGCGTTTGCCAATCCGGAGTATTTGTGTGAGTGGAGGCTGAGAAGGTTTCCCTGTGTACGCAGAAATAAGACGTCAGTAGCCGTATAATTGGCAATTATTTGAAGACTGACCGGTTCCCTGGAAAAAATCGGTCCCTCAGGAATCCTCTTGACCTGGTAAGAGCTGTTTTTCTAGTCACATTATAAGTTCCTTCAGAGTGAGAACGAAGGAGAGAACTAACGAACACGGAGAAGGAGCCATTGGAGATCGTATGACATGTCGGGCAACGAGGTTTGGATTCCAACACACGGTGGCTGAGGTGAGCTGTATAGTTGATGGGTACAAACAGGTACATACATAATAAAGGCTGCAGCACAATAGAGACAAATATATGCGGTAATCCGCGGTGTTAATGAATTAAAGGGGGAAGCAATTCTCACGCACCTCACAGCTTGCGGAGGATTTGTTGCTAAGCGATCGCGAACCCCTCTCCGTCCTTACCTCGACGTTATGGGACGTTGGACCCAGTATGATGAGGTACGTCTCCCCCTTGTTCAGCCTAGAGTGGACAACTGTAGTCATCATTTTTGTGTTCCACCAGGACGAATATAACCTCCCCGAGGGAATGAAACGGATTGGGTACGACGCCGATACCCAGTGCTACTACTTTAAGGACAAGGACGGCTCGATATGGCGTGGTACTGCAGGAGCAAATTTCAGCGAAATGACAAGAGGTTTGTAGCTGCACTTCAATCAACGGTGTTCATGGGCGCTGATTGAGCATGTGTTCCAGTTTCAAGTTCTCATGAGGAGCGGGATATTGAAGAGGCCGGGGTACGCACCGGCGCCTCTAGAAGGGATGGATACCAGTTACTTTCTCCGGACGGGGTATGTCATCGTCCTCACGTTATCCTTTTCGTTCACCAAGACAACCTGTGGACCACAGCCCACGATGGCTCATAAAACGGACATTAATGCTAGTGCATACCGTACATTGTTCCCTTTTTTCCTTCTCATTGCCGCCGTTCTGTTGCTGGTTTGGCGACTGGTGCTTTCGCCTACACTTTCTACTGCGCCTACCAAACTGTGTCCCAAACCACATACCGTTCCTTACCTGATTCAACCTGGAGATACTTGCTGGGAGATATCAAAAGCACAGGGCTGTTCGTTGGAAGAGCTGAAAGAATTGAATACCAAAGTGCACTGCGAGAAGCTTATGCCGGGGAGTATTGTTTGTGTACCTGGGGAGAAGATCAAGGTAAAACCGGCTAGTTTGAGGAGGTCGGCTAGGAATTAAATAGGCGTTCGGATATACATAAGTACTTTGGAGACGCCGTTCTAATGATGCTTGCATTTGTTGCTTTCATCTCAAATTTCGTATCATCTTGAAACCCTGTATCATAGAGCATACCACCTCTACGTAGGGATATACAAACTGTACGTAGACGTACTTTGGCTTTGGTCCGGTTGGAGAGACCTTAATTATAAAGTTCAGTACGATCCGTTCCTGTATACGCAAGACCATGACAACATGAAAGATTGGTATCGGCCATTCATATGCCTAATTGCATGGATCATTCAACAGGTACTTATATCAATACCTTCCCCCCGGGCGCCACTTTTTCATCTTACTCCTCATCGTCTTCTTCTTCACTCTCCTCATCTAGAGAAATCGGTTACATTCTACTCTGCTTTGAACAGTAGAG
The DNA here is from genome assembly GCA_023014395.1 of Amanita rimosa. Taxonomy (NCBI): domain Eukaryota; kingdom Fungi; phylum Basidiomycota; class Agaricomycetes; order Agaricales; family Amanitaceae; genus Amanita; species Amanita rimosa. Next base: position 392,126 of record JAEBUO010000031.1, on the reverse strand, counting down.
ACAGCTTACCAACAACAGAGCCAATGTTCATGGCCTCCATTTCCCTGAACATGTCCAGCGTCTCCTTGTCATTTGCAGGCACCATTTCTTTTGGTATTCTGCCCGATTTATCTCTTATCCTATACCACACGCGTGTCACCGCTGACTCGAAATAAACTTCGTTCAGAATACGCACTTGATATCAGCTCCTGCTGCGAGCAGAGCGCTGACCATGCTGGACCTCAATATTTGACTATCGAATTGCGCGGCGAGGTGAAGCGGGGTTGCCCCCATTCTGTTGGTGAGGTCCACATCGCAGCCATCGACCTCGATGATGTGTTCCAACACATCGGTAGATCCGTGCGACGTACTCTCCATCATTATTGTGATGAATCAATCACCAAAGGCGGAGTGTGCTCACGCATAGTGCAATGCTGCGCGCAGGTCCACATAGGCAAAAATTGTCCAAGCGTAGTTAAGCGAGACGCACCAGTGTTTCCTAATCTACTCGCGGAGAGGTTCGTCAGCTGTGTTAAGCAACACACGACAGAAGACCCACTTGTCTCTATTGTTGATATCGCGATCGGCATCTTGAAGGGCCTCCTGCAGCAAGTCTTCATTGTTTTCTCTTGCGGCTCTGCACAGTAATTCGTCTGAGCTGGGTGAGTACAGGAGATACAGAGGACAAGCGGGCACACACGGTGCGAAGCAGTGTCTGACATGGCGGGAGATAAGATCGATTAAATCGACCTTCATACCCAGTTTTTCCCGCGGCGTGGCAAACCCTTCCCCTCTCCCTCCTGCGTCGGTTAGTGCATTTTCCTGCCCATCGATATACTCTCGAGGTTCGCTCGAGTCATATATACTTTGGAGACGCCGTTCTAATGATGCTTGCATTTGTTGCTTTCATCTCATCTTGAAACCTTCCACCTCCTCTACGTAGTAGTATACAAACTGTACGTAGACGTACTTTGGCTTTGGTCTGGGTTCGGTGGTGGATCGACGGTTATGGACTAATTGGCTGGCCATATCAACGACTTTATCAATATATTTTTGGCATTCAGTACATGGAAGATTGGTATCAGCCATTCATATGGCTAATTGCATTGGAACATTCAACAGGTACTTATAGCGTTGATCCTTCGGCCGCCGCTTTTTCATCTTACTCCTCCTCTTCTTCCTCTTCACTCTCCTCCTCATCATACTCCTCATCTAGACGACGGTTCAGTCACATTTCTACTCTGCTTTGAACAGTGCAAACAGCTTACCATCAGCAATGTCGTCAGAGTCGATGCTGTTCATAGCCTCCATTCTCCTGAACAAGCTCAGCGTCTCCTCGTCATCTGGAGGTACCATTTCTCCCGGTGTTCTGCCCGATTTATCTCTTATGCTAATGATCCCACGCGCATCAGCAGCTGACTCGGGGTAAAAAATTCCCGGGATTTGTTAAGAATACGCACGTGATATCAGCTCCTGCGTCGAGCAGACTGCCCACGATGAAGGACCTCAACTCTTCGTCGTCCAGTTGCGCGGCGAGGTGAAGCGGTGTCGCTCTCTCTATGACGTTGATGGGGTCCACGTCGCAGTCTACATGGCAGAGGATGTATTCCAACACATTGGTCGATCCGTGCGACGTGCTGTCCATCATTATTGTGATGAATCAATCAGCCATTACACCAAAGGCGGAGTGTGCTCACGCATAGTGCAGTGCTGCGCGCGCGGGTCCACATATAGGCAAAAATGGTTCCAAGCGCAGTTAAGCGAGACGCACCAGTGTTTCCCAATCTAGACTTGCAGAGAGGATCGTCAGCTGTGTTCAACACACGGCGAAAGACCCACCCGTCTGCATGGTTGATGTTGCAATTGGGTTCTTCAAGGACAGTCAGCAGCAATTCTTCATCGTCTTCTCTCGCGGCTGCGCGCAGCCTTTCGTCTGAGCTGGGTAAGTGCAAGGAGATACAGAGGACAAGCGGGCACCCACGGCATGAGGCACCCGTGTCTGACATGGCGGGAGATGGAAATCAGCTCACTCAGCTCAGTCCATACCTGATCAGGCAGGACTCCGGTCTCTCAAATATGACGGTAAGCACGATTGCGGCCACGGTGCTTGACGACGACGACGGGGATGCAGACGATTTCGTCCTCGTAGAGCGGGGACTCCTGTCCACCGTTCGCAAGGCGTGGAGGATGGGATTTGGGGACCAGCCAGACGTGTGCCAGTGGATTGCGGTCAAAACCGCCACCACTCACCGCCGCTTTTCTAAACAGCCGCATGATGTAGTCAAGGAAGTCAGGTTGCTCGCAAGTCTCTCTCATCCCAACGTTCGTCCTTTACTCAATTGGTCACCCGCAGGTCAATACTGACCATCTATCTCTACCAGGTCATTCCATTGTTTGACCACACACTTGACCAGGCGTCATCCTCCATGCATCTCTGGATGCCCTTCATCCCCCTCTCGTTTGCCGACGTCCTCGACTCGCCAAGCTTTTCCCCCTCCAGTCTCACTACCGGCTTCCTCGTCCTCGCCAAGTCACTCACGTTCCAAATCATCTCAGCCATCGCCTACCTACACAGCCCACCACAAAGTATTGCGCACAGGGATATCAAACCAAGGAACGTGCTCTTGACGGAAGACGGATGTGCAAAATTGATCGATTTTGGGATATCATGGAAAAGCGACGAAACGGAGGAACAGAGACGATTCGATTTATGGCCAGAGGGACCAGAGGAAATGTGTACGGCGGTATCAACAGGGTATGTTTTCGTCCATAACCTTCTTTCTTTTCGCATTTTGTGTTTTTTTTTTATTTTTATAAAAATTTATTAAAGAAAAGGCTAATGTATCTGCAGCCCCTACCGTGCGCCCGAACTTCTCTTTGGGCCCAAGTCTTACAACGCCTTCGCCACCGACCTATGGAGCCTCGGGGCTACCCTCGCCGAGCTTTTCACTCCACTCGAACTGATCCGTTCTTCGTCAACCCCTTCTGATTGTGATACCGACTCTTCCGCAGAGTCCGAGAAAGAAGATATCTCCAATGAGCCAAAGCCCTTTATTATCCCTTCCAAAGCGCATAACGCACTAGATGACCCTGATCACGAATGGAAATGGGTGCGCAAGTCACTTTTCGATGGGACGAGGGGCGAGCTAGGTCTGCTGTGGAGTATATTCAAAATAATGGGAACGCCGAATGATCAGACTTGGCCCGTGAGTCGACTCTTTTTTTTTTGGCTTTCTGCTGAGACTTGGGGGTTATGTAGGAGTTTAAAGTCCTTTCAGACGCGCGGAGTGTATCGTTCAACCAGGTCCCACCAGTCCTGCTCGACTCCAAGTTTCCCAACTTACCTCCTCAGACTACCCACCCCAACGTGCGGTCTCGCGCGTTGGACTTTATATCCAAGCTCTTATTATACCCGCCTGAGAACCGACTCCGCGCACAAGACGCGTTGTCCCATCCTTTCCTAGCGTCTGATGAAGTTCCGCTTTTATCACCGCCTGACTACACCCAGCCTCGAGAAGGACATGATCATCTAGAGACACAGGTTGTTTTTGACTGGGATGGTATGTCATTGGGTGGCTTATTGAAGCAAATTCTGGCATTGAGTAGTCACCAGGGTGTCAAAGGAGAATAGGGACATGATGTATATTTGTATGCTTCCAGATGTTACGAAGAAGGATGAAATGGCAAAGACAAGATGTAAACATGTTGCAACAGAGTCTGACATTAGTGACTTTTTGTTATAAAGCTCTAGCACTCATTAATATCCTTGCCTTAGAACACATTGTCAATGCAAGAGTTTTCTTTATGAGATACCTTGTTATCACATGTCATTCAGTTTATCACATGTCAGTTACTTTATACATACATGTTGATGCATCTTCCTGTATGATAAACCTGGAATCCATACACTGAAGTGGTTAAACCTTTATTTGCTTAAAGAAATAGTGATAGTAAACTATCAACTTGCATTAAATATTGTGGGCTAGTATGAGATGGCCAAAATAATTGTAGATCATGGGTTATTGGTAGTACACATAAATCTATCAAAGAACATATTCAAGAAACAACTATCCTTCCTACTCTTGCTCACTCTTGCTCCCACCATCTCATTGAATAAAGTCAGGCATTTTCAAGACAAGGATATGATATTGCCTACCTTGGATTTGTGGATGCAATTCATCCAAACTTTGTGATACTCTCATGCCTTGTTCCATTAACATTATTGCATTAGCTAACTTAACCTCTGCTTCACTCTGCTCTCCCTGAGTTGCTGCCAATTTATCCATACTTCTGGGAGTATCTAGGTGATCTGATTCAGACTTTGGTTGCAATACATCCATCACATCTGGCTGCAGCTTCCTTGCTTTTTTCCACCTTTCCTGAAAAATGTCTGTCTTTGCTAAAAGTTGCATGTCTCTGAGAGTATCTTCCATATTTTTTTCTGCCATTGTATTCATCATATTTATCTGCAGTTTCTGTGCTTTATTCCCCCTTCCCTGAGATCTGTATGTGTTTGCCATTTTGTCTATGCTTCTGAGAGTGTCTGGGTGATCTGATCCCAGCTTTGCTTTAAATGCATTTATCTGTGGTTTCTGTGTTTCATTCCACCTTCCCTGAGAATTGTATGTCTCTGCCATGCCTCTGAGAGTGTCTGAGTGATCTGATCCCAGCTTTGATTTGAATGCATTTATCACATCCACCTGCAGTTTCTCTGCTTCATTCAACCTTCCTTGAGAACTGTATGTCTCTGCTAAATTGTTCATGCTTTCAAGAGTGTATGGGTGATCTGATCCCAGCTTTGCTTTGAATGCATTTATCACATCCACCTGCAGTTTCTCTGCTTCATTCAACCTTCCTTGAGAACTGTATGTCTCTGCTAAATTGTTCATGCTTTCAAGAGTGTATGGGTGATCTGATCCCAGCTTTGCTTTGAATGCATTTATCACATCCACCTGCAGTTTCTCTGCTTCATTCAACCTTCCCTGAGACCTGTATGTCTCTGCCAATTTGTTCATGCTTTTGAGAGTATCAGGGTGATCTGATCCCAGCTTTGCTTTCAATGCATTTATCACATCCACATGCAGTTTTTCTACTTCATTCCATCTTCCCTGAGCACTGTATGTCTCTGCCAATTTGTTTATGCTTCTGAGAGTATCTGGGTGATCTGATCCCAGCTTTGCTTTCAATGCATTTATCACATCCACCTGCAGTCTCTCTACTTCATTCCACCTTTTCTGAGATCTGTATGTCATTGCCAATTGGCCCATGCTGCTGAGAGTGTCTGGGTGATCTGATCCCATATCTGCTTTAAATGTGTTTATCACACCAATATGCAGTTTCTCTGCTTCATCCCACCTTTTCTGAGATCTGTATGTAATTGCTAATTTGTCCATGCTGCTGAGAGTATCTGGGTGTCCTGATCCCAGCTTTGCTTTGAATGCATTTAGCACATCTACCTGCAGTTTCTCTGCTTCATTCCACATTCCCTGAGCACTGTATATCTCTGCCAAATCATTCATGCTTTTGAGAGTGTATATGCAATCTGATCCCAGCTTTGCTTTAAATGCATTTATCACACCCACTTGCAGTTTTTCTGCTTCATCCCAACTTCCCTCAGAACTGTATGTCATTACCAATTTGTCCATGCTTCTAAGAGTGTCTGGGTGATCTGATCCCAGCTCTGCTTTCCCCTGTGCACTGTAGGTCTCTGCCAATTTGTTCATGTGTCTGAGAGTATCTGGGTGATCTGCTCCAAGTTACGCTTTCAAGACATCAATCTGATCTACATGCAGTTTCTCTGCTTCATTCCACCTTTCTTGAGAAATGTATGCCATTTCCAAATTGTCCATGGTTAGGTGATCTGATCCTGACTTTGCTTTAAATGCTTTAAATGTACTCATGGCATTGTTTGCTTTATTCCATTTATCTTCAGCTCCTTTATCCAAGAGCAACTTGATATTCTCTAAGTTTCCCTCAAGTGTTGCAACCTGAAGCATATTGTAGTACCCACCCTGAACATTGTTTGGATGAACAGTTGAATGACTGGTTTCAATCATGGATCTATCTTTACCAGTGCATTTTAGGTCTAATGCTAGAGCTTGCATCAGTATAGTAGGCTAACAATAGAAGAGGCATACTTGGACTTAATATATCCTCTTGTGACATATCTTTTCTGATAAGGAAGGCAGAAACTAATAAAACATAAGAATATTTTTCATAGCAAGTATCAAGCAACCTACAATGCTCATCAACCATTATGTCATGAGAAATAAAGATTTTCTTTAAAAAATATGTGGTAGAGATGGCATCATTGAATGGTAGGTTGAATTTGGAATCCTAATAAGGCAGTTAATAAGGGAATCAGTCATATTAATAATAAAAAATGTACTTCAAATTGAATGTCACACCAATCATCATCATGAGTGATAGCCATTTTTGCATGTGGCACCTAGAAAAATGTTTTCATGGTATTACTTGGAAAAGTGTTTGAATTTACTAATTGCAAAAGTGTATGATTGATGTAGGTTGATGGATGTACCTGACATTGATTATAATGACAACAACAAAATGAAGCCATTGGTACATACAGTATGAATGACATCTGACACATGATCATCTTTAATTTTGACATGCTTCATGTTATTATCATTTAATTGCACATTCTGACCACCAAAGATGGCCTGTTGTGAAGGATTCTCTTGCAGGCCAGTGGAACCAGTTACAGGAACATGGACAGGTTCAACTAATTGCTCTGATGTCTTTTCAGACAGTGTGATAACATAGCCTTGCAGGAATGTGCATTGATTCAATATTTCATCCCCATCATCAGCAATAATACCCTCCAACCTTGGTCCTGTCCATGCAGTGGCAGCACCAACCTGCTTCCACTCATACTTTCTGCCTGACTTCTTTGACATACATTCTGGATGCTCTGATGGCACACTAGTTGCCAAGAATTGAAGGTAGTCATCAGGCTGTGACTGTCTATCAAATGTTGCAATGCCCCAGCTTTCAGACTTGATGCAAGCTGTGACAATATAGAATGAGCCATCCCCATCAGGTCCTGGCTGCCAATCAAAAAAACTGTATAACTCTTCTGCATGATGGCTGGCAAACTCCCTGAAGGGCTTGGGGTTTTTTGCTTCATAAAGAATGGCACCATCTGGTAACACTAGGACAGCACCTTCAGATGCAGTACAGCAGAATGATTCTGGTCTGCATACATGATTCAGGTGGTCAATGGAAAGTGATTGTATACTGACATTGTCCTAATATTTTTAATGCTTTCACTCATCAGATATGAAGCTGGATCATATAGGGGAAATTTTGATATTTTCACATTTTCGATAGGCTTATATCCATCCGGGAGAACCGAAGGGTTGGCAGGGTGATCCACTGGTAAACAGGCATTGAAGAGAAAGATAAATGCTCCATCACGTGTTATCCTGCCAACATCTCCTATTTGAACACCCTTCTTTCGACATTCAAGCGAAAGCTCAAGATCTGGGCCTGGCAGGTAGAGTGGATGGCCTAGTTGGTGACATAGTTGAAGACGCATGTAACGTTTAGCGGACGAAGTTGAAGACTTCAAATCTGCAGATCCAAGCTTGCGTGCAACATTATCAATCGCTTCCTATTTGAAATGAAAATGGCATGTTCTAAAAGAGAAAACTACTTACCTGAGACACAGGCTGAACCACCTTCTTGCACCTTTTTGATGGAGGCTCCTCGTTTGATAAAACAGCATTGAAATCCTCAACGATCGTTGACTACAATCACCGAAGTTGCAACTTGTACCATGCATGCACCATCTATGTATTAAAGTAAGTATGAAATTGAGGTTCGAAAGGCAAGGGGACCCTACCAGCTTGATGCTCGGCGCTTCGACGTCTCTTGGAAGCTCTGAGGTCGTCACAAGTAGCACCTGAGGGGAAGACGTGAACCAATGGACGGTGGCCAGTCCAACAACATACCAACTTCCGTTATTTGACCACCCAATTTACCTCCTGTGATAGTTGATGACGTATCGACCGGAGCCATAGTGATGTTGACTGTGAATGCGACCATATCACCACCAATGCTATTGAAGTTGCTTCGATTGATTGCAGTACCTGTTGAACTAGAAAGCACAGAAGATACGGCTGCATGGCCTTTTTCAATGACCTCAGTGCCCTTTTCTTTTTTCTCCATGTGTAGTTGATGTTCTGTTGCGCGAGTGCGATGGAACGACCAATTACCAAAACAACCGCAAATATAGCTTATGACGGTAAACTCGATCGGCTCGGTGACGACAATTTCGTCCTCGTAGAGCGTGGACTCCTGTACACCGTTCGTAAAACATGAAGAGACGTGTGCTAGTGGATTGTGGTCAAGGCTCAAAACTGCCACCACTCACCGCCGCTTTTCTCGACAGCCGCATGATGTAGTCAAGGAAGTCAGGTTGCTCGCAAGTCTCTCTCATCCCTTTACGCAGTGACAACTCGCAGGTCAATACTGACCATCTACCTCTGCCAGGTCGTTCGGTTGTTTGACCATGGCACACTTGACCAGGCGTAATCCTCAATGCATTTCTGGATTCCTCGTCCTCGCCAAGCCACTCACGTTCCAAATCATCTCAGCTATCGCCTATCTCCACAGCCCACCACAAAGTATTGCGCACAGGGATATCAAACCAAGGAACGTGCTCTTGACGGAGGACGGTTGTGCAAAATTGATCGATTTTGGGATATCATGGAAAAGCGACGAAACGGAGGAACAGAGACGATTCGATTTATGGCCAGAGGGACCGGAGGACATGTGTACGGCGGTATCAACAGGGTATTTTTTTCGTCCATAACCTCTTTCTTTTCGCATTTTGTGTTTTTTTTTTTTAATTTATTAAAGAAAAAGTGTATCTGCAGCCCCTACCGTGCGCCCGAACTTCTCTTTGGGCCCAAGTCTTACAACGCCTTCGCCACCGACCTATGGAGCCTCGGGGCTACCCTCGCCGAGCTTTTTACTCCACTCGAACTTATCCGTTCTTCGTCAACCCCTTCTGATTGTGATACCGACTCTTCCGGAGAGTCGGAGAAAGAAGATCCTTCCAATGAGCCAAAGCCTTTCATCATCCCTCCCAAAGCGCATAACGCACTAGATGACCCTGATCACGAATGGAAATGGGTGCGCCGGTCACTTTTCGATGGGACGAGGGGCGAGCTAGGTCTGCTGTGGAGTATATTCAAAATAATGGGAACGCCGAATGATCAGACTTGGCCCGTGAGTCGACTTTTTTTTTTGGCTTTCTGCTGAGACTTGGGGGTTATGTAGGAGTTTAAAGTCCTTTCAGACGCGCGGAGTGTATCGTTCAACCAGGTCCCACCAGTCCTGCTCGACTCCAAGTTTCCCAACTTACCTCCTCAGACTACCCACCCCAACGTGCGGTCTCGCGCGTTGGACTTTATATCCAAGCTCTTATTATACCCGCCTGAGAACCGACTCCGCGCACAAGACGCGTTGTCCCATCCTTTCCTAGCGTCTGATGAAGTTCCGCTTTTATCACCGCCTGACTACACCCAGTGGCGAGAGGGACATGATCATCCAGAAACACAAATTGTTTTTGACTGGGAAGGTATGTTGTTGGGTGGTTTATTGAAGCAAAATCTGGTGTCGGTAGTCACCAGGGCATCGAGTGACATCATTTAATTTGGATGGTAGTGGTTGTAACCTTCCAGATGTTCTAAAGAAGGACGAAATGGCAAAGACAAGATGTAAACATATTGCAACAGAGTTTTGACTTTTTGTTATAGATGAGTGTAAATATCCTTGCCTTACAACCCATGGTTGATGCAAGAGTCTTGCTTTATGACATACCTTATTATCACATGCCATCCAGTTTATCACATGTCAGTTGCTTTATTACATGTTGATGAATCTTCTTGTATGATAAACCTGGAATTCATAGACTGGACAGGTTAAACCTTTATTTGCTTAAAAAGATAGTGATAGTAAACTATCAACTTGAAGCATTGCTGCCATTGTGTTGAGAAGCACCATATGTACCTCTTGAGTGGCATGGATGCACTAACAAGCTCAAAGCCTAGCACAATGTGCAGCTGGGGCTGAGTGAGTGGAAGTGGCCAAGCTGTGCTCTAAGCTGCATGCTATGGCTAGGGACTCCTAGTGGAGGAGTGCTCACTTACATGCCAAGGAGCAAGAAAGAGTGTCATGACTGATTGAAAAGCTTTGGCTTTTTCACCAAGTCATTTCCATTTTATTATTTATTTTCTTCATATTATATAAACATGTGCTGACTAAGCAGGCGCCTATCACTTGGCGCTTAGATAAAGTAGTAGATAAGATACCAGAGCACGGTGCGGATGACTCATTACCATTACTACATGCGCAGTCATCTTACTCATACACGTACTATATTTAGAGTAGGGCTTAGGGTAGTGCACAGACCACCTGTCATAGTATATAAGGAGTGCAATTCAGCACCCAGAGTCCTCAGTTGAGTTCTCTTGGGTTTCATCCCTCCCTTCCTCTCCTCTCCTCAGTCCTCTGTTGGGGCTCCTAGGCATCACGCCGGGGGGTTCCTGATAGTAGAACTCGACTACTCCTCTAGCAGCCCCAACGCTTGTTATACCCGGACCACAGGGTTAAGTGGATGAGAACTGGGGGATCACACAGTCGTATGCCGACTATAAAATTGCAGTACTGGTTGCCAGACACCATTCAAAACTGCACACCTGTGGCTCTGCATCACAGCCCTTAACTAGCTTTGCATTACATTCCTGGTCTATGCAAACCAAAGAACCTAACCCGGTTGATAGGGTTACCTGTGCACAGGATACCAGTGCTGGGCTGATCACACAATACATGATCCGTATCTAGGGATAAGGCTTGCCACCCCCCTAGCGCGTTAAATTGCCCTGGCCTAGGCCTCTGAAGGCTATAGTTTTAGTTTACGTAAATACCCCTTTCCCGTACCCCTTGAGAGTAGCCGCCGCTTGGTCATGGGCTCTTGAGAAAGGCCTGCACCCATACGGTGTAGTGGCAACTGGACAACCATTTGGACCCAGTTTAGATAGACCCTTTCAAATTAAATAAACCAGTAGTCAGTATTGTATATTGTAGCACTGCAGGGGTGGTTGCAGACCCTGAGTGCACGTTTCTGTATCTATGTCCCCAAGCAGGTGACAGGCCAAGACCTCCCTCACCTTTACGTACAAAATAGGAGATACAAACAATAATGATACTTTTTGGGATGCCGTCACTGGCGATCTTGATCTAAATGACACGGGTTTTAGTTCATCTGAAGGAGAATCTACATCCTCATCATCATCACATTCAACAAACTCTATCACAGAGGAACCACATCAGTGGGAAGCAGCACCGTTTCCCATTCTAGTACCTAATCCAGCAACCCTAAATCCAAACCTCCTTTTCAACTCCGATGCCGATTTTATCGGAGAACCTGCACCACCATTTTCATCACCACCACCTCCGCTTACACCATCACCTACTGTTACGGTTGATGTCCACAACGTCATTCAGTGTCCAAGTCTACAGCGACAAACAGAGTCTCGGTCTGTTCCCAATCACTGGACAAGGGTTCTAGGCACTAAGTCTGACAATGACAAAGGCTAGAGAGAGAGAGCAAGAAGAGCGGTTGAGACGACGAGCAAAAGAGCATTCAAGTTATGGATAAGATTCGACTAAGTTGGAACTAAAGAACTACTGTACATGAGAGGGGTTTATATACGTTGAGAGAACAATAGAAGCTAAAAGGGGAAAGAACATAGCTATCTGGAAAAGGAAAGGTGAAGGTAGCTATTAAAAGGAGATAACGTCCAAGCATAACTATGGGTTTGTAACAAGTAAATGTAGTCCGTTTAACAAAGGGAAAAGAGAACTGTAACATTACCCCTTTGTATGCGAGAAGTCACCGACTTCTACCAGCCAGAAGTTGTCCAGCCATGATCTGTTCTCGATTCTGCCCATTTGACGGCGTTATCGAGTTCTTTTGTAGATGTTTCTACCTTCCATTTGAGCGCTTCAGCAGCGCAGTGCAGATTTTGAGTGTTGCGTAGGAAGGAGTCACGTTCCTCGTATGTCATTTCATGTGGGTCGATGGTGAGGGTGAGGGCGGCAAGGTTGTCAGTGGCAGAGGTGAGGTTGGTGATTGAGCAGGTGGCAGCGGCGAGGGCGTTGGCAACGACGGTGAGCGTGGTGTTCCTTTTGATAAACTGGGCGAAGTGGGGAAGGTGGTGATCGTCGGGGTGTACCTGGGGAAATAAATCGGCTGGGTGAACATGAAGGTTGTCATCCTCAAAGTGGATGACTGTGTCGTTTTCAATGAATACCTCGAGCAGGAGGTCTGGGATGGCGAGGAAGGGTGAGAGGGCGGCGGTCACTTCGTCGATGCGCCAATGAGTGCAGGAGAGGAGGACCAGGGCGATGAAATAGGCGGCGAGGGCGAAGAAGGTGAACATGGTTACTATAATGCGTTTATTGGTGTTAGGTGCCGATGCCTGGAGAGTTTATACGTGCTCCGGATCGCTGATTTCCGTGTCGGAGTCCCAATTTTCTGTGTTCAACGGGTCTTCGATTGCAGGGTCAGTGAGAAGGTCTTGTTCTTCCCTGAGGAATATGGTTAATGAATTCAAATGTTCAATCCCTGGTGTCGTTGTCGGTGTAATTCGGAATTTTCTGATTTGCCTAATAATATTCGCTATTACCTGTACCATTGCAATAGACAGATAATCAAGTTCGTCAAGGATGTCTTCCATGAGAATGCGAGGCCTTCCCGGTATTCTGATTCTTCGGCTGATTAACCAGATCTGTGCGCTACACTCCCGCGTCTGTTTGGTGATTTCATCCATTTGTTTATATTCTTCTGGGCAAAGCAATCTTCCATGAGCGCTTTTATAAACATCACTGCTTCTGACGGCTAAAAGTTGGTAGGCAGGTGGATCTCTGTTGTAGAGAGGTAGATCGTCGGTCGAAAATCGTAGGTTGTGGTACTTGGGAAGATAATTCTGGGCATCATTGCAGGGGAATTCCGTTATCCCTGAAGGGTTCCTCTGGTGATGGTGATCAAGTCGAGGGGTGCGATAGTATCGTGTGACTAATGCCATAGTTCGGGTAAGTTTTCCTGATGGGGTCGGTACTCTACGAGCGTGTTGGAAGGGGAGATATTGTATGTGGGTATAGACGGTTTTTTCTTTGAGAGCTATAGTGTATCGAGAAAGTGTTGAGCAGTTCCGTTTTGTATAGTGGTAGTTTTGTTTCAAGACGTGGCGGTTTCTATATCACGTCATGGTTCAGAGGTGTCGGCGTTGTTGATATTCTGATAGGATATCAGTGGCGTTTGCAAGATTGCGAGCGGGTTCCCAAGAGTTATCGTTCGATCCGTAGCCTTTCCATTTAACTAGGTAATGGTAGCCTGCGCCTCGCTTCCTGTGGGCTAAAATTGCCTCTACCTCGAATTCCTCTTGTCCATTTACGAGATCAGGGGGTGGTTTCACATAATTCGGACCATGCGCAGTCGTTTCCCTGTACGGGGTAAGGAGTGACGCGTGAAACACGGGGTGAATGTGCCATTGTTTTGGAAGTTTCAATTTGTATGTCACTGGTCCCATCACTTGTTCGATTTCAAAGGGTCCTTCTCGTTTTGGTGCTAGCTTTCTGGACTGATATGGTATGTGAAGATTTCGGTTTTCAAGCCATACTTTGGTACCCTTTTCAAATCGTATTGCTTTGTCCTTGCGTCGTCTTGCCACTAGTTGTCTTGCTAGTTCATGTGCTGCTAATGCTTCTTCTCTGGCTTTCCTTAGGAACTGAAGGCGCTCCTCTGCTGCTGGTGTGGTCATTTGTGTAGCAGCTGTGGGAAGCGCAACAGGGTCCATTCCATACATTAGTCTGAATGGAGAAGTTTTGATCGTGTCGTGATGTCGGTTATTGTGAGCAAATTCAGCTATTGGGAGAAGCGGTTTCCATAGGTGCGGTTCATTGGAACAGAACATTCGGAGATAGACTTCTAGTTCCTGGTTGACTCGTTCTGTTTCCCCATCTGTCTGAGGATGATAGGCTGTGCTCATTCTATGGTCGATTCCTAATGCTTTTCGTATTTCTTGAAATACTTTTGCAGAGAACTGTGGTCCTCGATCTGAAATTAAGACGTCTGGTAGGCCAAACCGTTTGAAAATTTCGGAGACATAGAGTTCTGCTGTGCCTAAAGCGTCGATTGTCTTCTTGCAAGGTGTGAAAATTACCCCCTTTGTAAGACCGTGGTCCACCGTGACCAGGATCGAGTCAAAACCATCAGAAAGGGGTAGGTCGGTAATGAAATCAAGGGTTACTTGTTGAAATGGGCAGGTTGCTTTTGACGGAATCGGATGAAGGGCTGGTATGTTTGGGTGTGTGTTAATTTTCATCTGCTGGCAGAGGGCACATCCTTCTATCCATTCTCTGACATGTTTGAACATTCCGGGCCACCAGTAGTCACGCTTAAGGAGTTCAAGGGTCTTTAATCGTCCAGGGTGACCAGATGATCGTGCTTCATGTGTTTCTTTGATCAATCTGGTTCGTAATCCGTCTTGATCGGGGATATAGGTTTTCCCGAGATAATGAACAATGCCGTTTGTATAAGACCAATCCTGTATATTTGATTTGATTGGTGGAGCGCGATGCGCGGTGATAACTTCAATTAGAATTCATCCGAAATCATCTTTTGACATTGCCTTCTGAATTTCCGTGACCAGATCTTCTGCAATAAGATGAATAAAACAATCTTCTGGTAGGACTATGACATCTTCTTGTAATTCACTGTTTCCCATATGATCGGGGCATCAGGATAGGGCATCCGCTTCAAACATTTTTGTACCAGGGACGTGCTCGATACGTAGGTCAAATTCTGATAATAAGGATGACCATCTAGCTTGTCTGGGTGTTAAGCGTTGGGCCATTCGGTAGTAGGATAAATTCTTGTGATCGCAGTGCACTATAGTAGTGTGGGGTGATCCATGCAGTAAATGTCGCCAAGTCATCAATCCTTTGATGATTGCCAAGAGTTCTCGATTGTAGATCTGGTAATTCTGTTCCGTTTGTGTTAATGCATGTGAAATAAATCCACAGGGGTGCAGGGATCCTGTTTCATCTGCTTGTTTCAGTACTGCTCCTATCGCCTTATTTGATGCATCGGTCTGAAGGATAAAGGGTCGAGTAGGATCCGGCATTAATAATACTGGCATAGATGCGAATCGTTTCTTTAGTATTTCAAAAGCATTGTTTCGTTCCGTAGTCCAGTCAAATGGTTCAGCTTTCTTAGTGAGGTCGGTGAGCGGTTTAGCAATTGCAGCAAAGTTTCCAATGAAACGTCGGTAAAAATTCCCAAATCCGAGGAAGGATCGGACCTGTTTGACTGTGGTAGGGACTGGCCAATCGGCGATTCCTGCTAACTTTATTGGGTCCATCTGAATGCGTCCAGGGGTGATGATCATTCCTAAAAATTCAACTTCCTGCGTGGCGAACTTGCATTTTTCTAATTTCAGGAATAGATCGTTATCTTGTAGCTGTTGTAAAATACGTTTTGTCTGCTCTTCCAGTTGTTCCAGTGTTTCTGTGCAAATTAGCATGTCATCCATATAGATGACTAACCATCCTTCATTGATCATGTCTTTAAAGTATTCATTCATCATAGTTTGAAAGGTTGACAGCGAGTTGCATAATCCAAAGAACATCACTGTGGGTTCGTAGAGTCCTCGATTGGTGATAAAGGCTGCTTTCCATTCGTCTCCCTTTTTGATGCGAACATTATTGTATCCCCATCGGAGGTCTAGTTTGGTGAAGTACTTGGCGCCTCGTATTTTAGTCATGAGATCAGAAACTAAGGGAAGGGGGTATGCGTTTTTGACGGTCCATTCATTGAGATATCGATAATCCTGACAGGGTCGGAGTGCTCCGCTTTCCTTCTTTGCTACAAAGAAGAACGGTGATGCCTGCGGTGATGTAGATGGTTTAATGTATCCTTTCTTGAGCTGTTCATCAATCCATTCGTCTAACAATCCCTGTTCTTTGACGGATAGAGGGTAGAGTTTACTAGCCTTCGGGACAAAGCCTTCTTTTGTGTTAATTGCATGATCCCATGGTCGACTGGATGGGAAGCGTTCTGACGCCTTTTCGTCAAAGATGGTGCGCCATTGCTCATATTCTGTCGGTAGAGTGGTAGATGGTTCATCTTTCTTTAGCCTATGCTCTAATTCCTGTGATGCCGATGTTTTAACTCTGATCCAGTAGTCATCTTCACCCCATTGCTGGGAGTCAAGGGCTAACTGCCAAATTGCTTTTGGCGATGCATCCGGATCTTCAATTTTCAGAGTTTTTTCTCGCCAATTGATGATCGGGTTATTCTCTTCCAACCAAGGTATCCCTAGGATCATTCATTGATCGCCTAGCTTAGTGATCCAGAACCAATTGATAAACTGTTGTCCTTCGATCATGTAGCATATCTTGGTCCGATGTGTGATCATTCCTTTCGCATTTACTGTTCCATCTGCATTTCTGACTTTAATTGGTTTCTTAAGTCGTTCTTTCCTGAGCTCCTTTACTGCTTCTTCGTCTACGAAATTTCCTTCTGCTCCACAATCGATTAGGGCAGATGTTCCAGCGGGTAAATCAGTCAATTTGATAGTTAATGAAATGCGCTTGTCATTGTTGGATAGTACTATTACAGAATCAAGCACTAACTGTTCAGATCTCGATAATAAGGAAGGGCCAACCGCTGAGTGACGCTTCCTAACTAAAAACCCTCGTTTTCGAATTTGTTTAAGAGGGCGTTCTTCTCTTCAGTAGACATTGCTGAAAAGATGGCTCTAATTTTCTTTGCTGGTTCGTCTTCTTCCTTCTGTTGTTCTTCAGTGACGGAACGGACAGCCTTATTCTGGTAAGAAGACCTGGATGAAGACACATCATTGCGTTTCGGGCAGTTCCTGGAGATGTGTCCCTGTGTTCCACATCTGAAACACTTGCCAGTCTTTCGGTATTCCTCTTTTTGATCATCTGTCAATCGGCTAGGGATCGTGGTATTTATAGCTCTGATTGCTCCAGATTGATTATTATTGTTTCGATTGAAACGTGTTCCGGATCCATCATTGGTTCTCCTGTTTCCTTGTCCTGTCATGTCCCAAGCATTATGGTGATCCTCGGCCTTATCATAGGCTTCTTGCATCGTCTTGATCTTCCTTTGATCCTGTAAGATCGTTCTAGCAAGTTCTAATGGTAGTCCTTTGACGAATGCCTGCAATTGAGCGGGTATCCCAGTGAGTCCAGAGGTTCCTATATCCATACAAAATTTTCTGATGTATTCTGGGACTGAAACGCCGTTTCCAACTCTTAATTTGGATAGATTGTTCAGGGCTCTAAGGGCGCTATTGACTTCTCCCCAATCATTGATGAAACGTGTTTCAAATGCTTCATAGTTGCTCCATTTGAACGTGGCTGTGGTACTGCCTCTGTTGTCATTCAATTCGCTTCGGATGATCGTTTTCCAATCGTCTAACTCTGGTCCCATGCATGCAAGCGCGTATCTAACTTTCTTCTCATCTTTTCCTTCATAGTTCTGTTCATTGAGGGTAAAGTAATCCTCAAGCTGTCCTAAAAATGACCTTGCTTCGATTCGTTTGCCTGTGAAGGGTTGTATAGGCTGCGGTTTGATATCTCCTTTAGAGCTAGCACTGGTTTCAGACGCCATTCTTGGTCCAGGAGTGATCGGTGGTTCAGGGGTTGGTGTTCTGGTAATCGGTTTCGGTTCAGGAGTAGGGTTTCTACTTGGGGTTCTGGGTTTCGGAGATGGGGGTGGTCCTTGTTTCGAGTAATCTGTATCAAATGGGTTTTCCTCAAGCTTGGCTTGTTCAATTTGTAGTAATTCCTCCCACTCTGCTAAAAGATTAGCTGCGATTCCGTATTGGTCATTGTCTCCAAGGAATTCCTTATAGAGGGTCCTTCCTGGTTCGTTTTCTGGTTCCTTGACAAGGTAGAGTGGTTCTCCTTGTACTTCACTACCCCAGTCTAGGTAGGGTTGATCTGGTAAATCGAATTCAAAGGCTCCTGAGTAGAAGTCTCCTGAAAAATATTGGTCTGGGACTGGTTCGTTTCGTTTCCGTCCTTCAGTAACAAAGTACCAAGTTTGTTGATAGAGAAAAACTTCTCGTCGTCTGAGGTAAGTTTTCCCCTTATAGGTGACGGATCCATTCGGGGGTCGTTCCTGAGAGCTGCGGGTCTCAATGGTGTCGGCTAGGGATGATACCCTGAGCTAGTCCTGAGTTCCAACTTATGTTACGGTTGATGTCCACAACGTCGTTCAGTGTCCAAGTCTACAGCGACAAACAGAGTCTCGGTCTGTTCCCAATCACTGGACAAGGGTTCTAGGCACTAAGTCTGACGATGACGAAGGCTAGAGAGAGAGAGCAAGAAGAGCAGTTGAGACGACGAGCAAAAGAGCATTCAAGTTATGGATAAGATTCGACTAAGTTGGAACTAAAGAACTACTGTACATGAGAGGGGTTTATATACGTTGAGAGAACAATAGAAGCTAAAAGGGGAAAGAACATAGCTATCTGGAAAAGGAAAGGTGAAGGTAGCTATTAAAAGGAGATAACGTCCAAGCGTAACTATGGGTTTGTAACAAGTAAATGTAGTCCGTTTAACAAAGGGAAAAGAGAACTGTAACACCTACATTGCCACTGCCAAACTATCACAGTATGGCGGCACCCCAAGAAATGACCTCAGCAGAATTGCTGAACCTCCTCAATGTGCAAGCCGTGACCATCCAAGCCCTCCAAAATTAGCTGACACAGCTGCAAACAAACGCTGCACAGGCTGCCGTGGCTGCAGTAGCACATACCCCTCCCCCCGCCAATATTGTCAATATACCACCAGGAACGGTATTCAATATTCCTGGGACCAGTGGATCATCTAGAATAGATGTAGCCAAGCCACCGGTCTTCTCCAGAAAAATGTCCGAAGTGACAAATTTCATAAACGCATGCAGACTTTACATTCAATTGAAGATGCCGGAATCCGATGAGGAGGAGCAGATCTTATTGATCATCTCATACATGACGGAAGGCTTTGCTGCAGATTGGAAGGACAATCTGTTGGAGCAGATGGCCAATGATGAAGAAGGAATTCTGCAAATGGCAGAACAATTGTTCAGGCAGATCAGAAGGGACTTCGGTGACACTGATGAGCAGTCATCAAAAATCTTGGAAATGCGGACCATGACACAAGGGTCCAGTATGTGTGAGGAACATGTGCAAAAGTTTAAAAAGGTATCATGAGGCACTGGATACCTAGGGAGAGCTCTTATCAAAGAGTTCAAATGCAGTTTGAATACCGGACTCCGAAAAAGGATAATGGAGGCCAATGAAGTACCTGAGACCATAGAAGGATGGTACCAAAAAGCAGTGAGATTGGATCGCCAGTGGAGACAGGTGAAAGCCGAAGAGAAGTATTACTCCTCGTGGACCAGTAACTCTGCCAATAGGAGTGAAGGAGCATCCAAAGGCCCGGATACGGCGAAGCCAGTAGCCCCTGCCCGGCCAAAACCCCAATGGAGATTTGGATTGGGATCAGTGAGTCAGGGACGATTGGGAGCTGGAGCCTCTGCAAGTTCAAGTAGTACGGCAAATCGGCCGGACCCTAATGCAATGGACGTCGATCAAAATCAAAGACCGCCCCTCAGATGTTACAAATGCAGCAAGATTGGACACATTTCCAGGAACTGCAGATCAGGACTTGATATTTGTACTATGACATTTGACGAAATGAAGGAGTACTTCAAGAAAGGAGAAGAGCATTTAAAAGAGGAAGAGAGTCAGTAGGTCCTGTACTGGACTCTCATAATAGATACGCTGTACTAGATAGATTAGATAGTGCACAGCCCCTTGATATAGTGCCTAGCACTGACCGGGTTGATGCAAGGACCATCTCGGAAGTCTCAAGGACTTCTGAGACGTTCCCACAAGAGGCAAACTCCCAGGTGAAACACCATGATATAGTGCACAGCGCTGAAAGTGTCACTCCCAAGGAGCGCAGCAGGGCGGTACAACCTGTGCTTAATTCCTCGTTACCAAATACAGTAGTACAAGTATCTACAAAGGGACAAAAGGACTTAAAAGGAAAGCAGCGTGATATAGCGCCTAGTGCTGAAACTGCTTGTCTGAAGAGGATGTTGAAGAAAGGGGAAAAAGAGTTTTTAGTTAGGTCGATAGGACAAAAGGACAAGATCTTGATGGAGATCGGGTTGGAAAGGTTGGACACACATGAACAAACCCAACAAACCGCGTTGCTCGATTCAGGAGCAACAGGATTGTTCATGCATGCTGCATATGCAAAAAGGATGGGTTTTAAACTCATACCCTTGGAATGTCCCATTCAAGTTCGGAATGTGGATGGAACCAACAATGAAGGAGGAATGATCACCCATGAGGTTGATCTCCTCTTATCTTATCAAGGACATAAGGAACGAGCCACCTTCAAGATATGCAAGCTGGGAAAGACCAACGTAATCATTGGATCAACATGGTTACGAAAACACAATCCTGAAATCAATTGGGAAACCGGTCAAGTCAAATTGACATGTTGTCCACAGAGCTGTGGACATAGGCAAAGGGAGTGGACCAAGAAGCGGGAGCAGAAGGTCCAATCAGTGGAACACTGGTGTGTTCTGGAGTATCTGTGGGAACAGGAAAAGGAATTAGACTTCGCACACTGGCTCGAAGAAAAAGAGGAAAGTGAGAAGCATCTCACGTACATGGAACAGATGAAACACCTGGGTCAATACAAATATGGGGATAAGTACCCATTTTTGCTGGTGTTCCCATCTGCATCCGCCGGACCAAAGGCTGGATCAATGAGACATGTACGAGAATTGGCAAAACTCACAGCCAAAGAAATGGTACCTGAACAGTACCACCAATTCCTCAAAATCTTTGAAAAAGGAGCATCGGAGCGAATGCCGGCCAGAAAGCCTTGGGATCACGCAATCGATACCAAACCAGGCTATCAACCCCAGAAAGGAAAGGTCTATCCCCTATCCCCAGATGAGCTTCAAGAAGTACGGAACTTTGTGGATGATCAACTATCAAAAGGGTATATTCAACCCTCCAAATCACCACAGACATCACCCGTCTTCTTTGTAAGCAAGAAAGATGGAAAGAAGCGTATGGTTCAGGACTACCGATACCTGAACGAGTGGACGGCTAAAAATAATTACCCATTACCACTCATATCGGAGCTTGTAGATCAAGCAGGCAGTGCCAAATACTTCACCAAGCTAGATCTTAGGTGGGGTTATAACAATGTATGGATCAAAGAAGGCAATGAATGGAAAGCCACATTCACTACCCCTGAAGGTTCTTTTGAACTGGTAGTAATGTTCTTTGGGCTGACCAATTCACCAGCCACCTTCCAAGCAATGATGAATGACATTTTCCATGACATGATCAACGCAGGAAAAGTCATCGTGTACATTGATGACATACTCATCTTTACTAAGACAAAAGAGGAGCATGACGCAATCATACAACAAGTCTTGCAACGATTGGAAGAGAATGATCTATACGTAAAACCAGAAAAATGCATATGGTGTGTAGAAGAGGTCGAATTCCTAGGGGTGGTCCTTGGACCCAAAGGAATTCAGATGGACACAAAAAAGGTCGAAGCCATTATTAGCTGGCCTACACCGTCATGTGTCAAAGACGTACAAAGGTTCCTGGGCCTTGCCAATTATTATAGGTGCTTTGTACAAGACTTCGCAAAAATCGCATGACCACTGCATGACCTGGTCAGAAAAGAAAAAACATGGGAATGGACGGAAGTCCAAGATAAGGCTTTCCAAAGCCTGAAAAAGATATTCACAGAGCAACCTTTGTTAGTTGCCCTGGATTTGGACAGAAAGTTCAGGGTAGAGTCAGACGCATCAGATTATGCTACGGGTGGCGTTTTATCTATGCTCTGCAAAGATGACAAATGGAGGCCTGTGGCCTACCTATCAAAGTCGCTCAACAATACTGAGTGCAATTATGACGTCCATGACAAAGAAATGCTAGGGATCATGCATTGTCTGGAAACATGGCGTCACTATTTAGAGGGAGCACATGAACAGTTCGAAATCTGGACTGATCATAAAAACCTTGAGTACTTTATGAGTGCAAAAAAGTTGAATTGCAGACAGGCCAGATGGGCTTTGTACCTTAGTCAGTTTAATTTTGTATTGCATCATAAAGCTGGTGTTACTATGGGAAAGGCTGATTCTCTGTCCAGGAGGCCAGACCATAGAAAGGGGGTGGATGATGACAACAAGGACATCACGCTCCTCAAACCGGACTTTTTCAGAATTGCTGCACTATGTCATGGACACATATTCATTCACAGCTCAGAAAAAGAACTATTAAACAAAATTTGACACTCTGAAGCACGTGATGAAGCAGTAGTAAAGGCAGTAGAAGCCATGAAAAAGGCCAGTGTTAAAACACTAAACACTCGAGAATGGGAAATGGAGCAGGGACTTATCCTCTGGCAAGGAAAAGTCTATGTACCTAAGGATGAGAAGCTGTGGATGGAGATAGTCCGCTTACACCATGATACGCCCATTGCTGGACATGGAGGACAGTGGAAGATGATTGAACTCATCACAAGAAACTACTGGTGGCCTGGAATCACCAGATTTATTAAAAAATACATTAGTGGGTGTGACAAATGCCAATGGAATAAGAATTTCCCAGAGCCTCCCACTGGAAAGCTAATGCCAAACTCGGCACCAGCAAGGCCTTGGACGCACATCTCTGCTGACTTTATCACAAAACTACCAGAATCACATGGTCACAATGCGATCTTGGTAGTCTGTGACCAAATGTCGAAAATGGCACATTTCATCCCCACATCAGAAGAGACGTCGGCTCAAGGGTTAGCCACATTATTTAGAGACCATGTTTGGAAACTTCATGGACTCCCCGAGTCTATAATCTCAGACTGCAATCCACAGTTTGCCACGCAAATGATGAAGGAACTAAATCAAATGTTGGGCATCAGCACAGACTTGTCCACAGCATTTCATCCACAAACGGATGGACAAACAGAATGAATGAATCAGGACTTGGAACAGTACCTGAGGATTTTCGTAGATCATAGACAAGAAACATGGTCCGGATGGTTAGCCATTGCCAAATTTAGTTACAATAACAAAATTCAGG
The DNA here is from genome assembly GCA_023014395.1 of Amanita rimosa. Lineage (NCBI taxonomy): Eukaryota > Fungi > Basidiomycota > Agaricomycetes > Agaricales > Amanitaceae > Amanita > Amanita rimosa. Next base: position 368,913 of record JAEBUO010000031.1, on the reverse strand, counting down.
CATCCACCAAACAGACCCCCTTCTTTGTCAACTATGGCAAACACCCCAGGATGGGAATAGAACCGAGAAGGGAAGGTAGTCACCTGGCAGCATCAGAGTTTGCTCAAAAAATGAAGGAAATTCATGAGGAAACTCAGGCAGCCTTATTAAAATTGCAGGGTGATATGAAGCTATATGCAGATAGACACCAATCAGATGCACCAGAATATAAAGTTGGAGATAAAGTCTGGTTGTCAACAAAGGATTTGAGGTTGACAGGATGACCAACTAGAAAACTGGTGGAAAGATGGATTGGCCCATACCCAATCAAGAAAATAGTGTCGCCAAATGCAGTAGAGCTGGACCTACCCTTTTCCCAACAAATCCACCCTGTGGTAAATGTCTCATGAGTTCGCCCTTGGAAACGACCAATGAGAGGGCAAAAAGCACAACCCCCACCGCCAATCAAGATAGACGGAGAAAAGGAATATGAAGTGGAGGAGATGATAGATGTAAGATTAAAGAGGAATAACATGGAATACTTAGTCAGATGGAAAGGATACACCGCTGAACACAATTCCTGGGAACCATTGGAAAATCTACAAAATGCAAAAAGAAAAATAAAAAACTTTTACAATAAAAACCCTGGAGCAATCAGAAGGCTTGACAAAGCAACCTTTAAAGGGCTGACTTTCAGACCTTACGAAAACTTCACACAATCCTCGGACAAAGTAGTGTCCAAGATCGATGTTAATGCAGTAGCACCAGCTGCAAAATGGGAACAAAACTGGAAAAAATGGAAAGGAAGAAAGGGGTTAGACACCCTTACAGAGCCAGGAGATGCGGAAGGGCCATGTCAATGTAACATGTGCCTATGTCAATCACATGATATAGCACCTAGCGCTGAAATGATTGAAGACCTCACCCCACCTTCACGCCCACTCTCACCCATCATCGAGGAAATAGAAGGATCATCTATGATAGAGCACGATGCGCTGAAGGATGATAAAGCCAAATCCTAGAAAGGGGGTACTGTCATGACCGATTGAAAAGCTTCGGCTTTTTCACCAAGTCATTTCCATTTTATTATTTATTTTCTTCATATTATATAAACATGTGCTGACTAAGCAGGCGCCTATCACTTGGCGCTTAGATAAAGTAGTAGATAAGATACCGGAGCATGGCGCGGATGACTCATTACCATTACTACATGCGCAGTCGTCTTACTCATACACGTATTATATTTAGAGTAGGGCTTAGGGTAGTGCACAGACCACCTGTCGTAGTATATAAGGAGTGCAATTCAGCACCCAGAGTCCTCAGTCAAGTTCTCTCGGGTTTCATCCCTCCCTTCCTCTCCTCTCCTCAGTCCTCTGTTGGGGCTCCTAGGCGTCACGCCGGGGGGTTCCTGATAAAGAGCAACTGATGTTTATTGAGATGTAGCCTGTCTTACATATATACATGCTCTATGTGTGGCTACAGTGTCTACAATAAACAAGATAAAAATAGAAAGAGAGAAGTCTATTAAGGAGATGAAACTACCTAAAGAGGAAATGAAATGTTCAACACCCCCCCATAATCTCTACACCATTGTAGTGTAAATTACTTTTTATGTGAGAATTTACTCTTGTTAGAAATCCTCAAAAGAAATATGGCCTGAGCACCCTTCTCATTTCCAGTGCTCATAAAGTTGCCATGCCCAGAAAGCTTTGGGTGGAAATTTCCATGGATCATGGCCTTGATTGGCCTGATCAATCCACATGGCTACAGCTGGTGTCATTGTGATGTGCAGCTGCATCTTTTGAGGCAGCAGAGGTGGCAGCTGTGGCCAACATTGGATGCACTGGGAGAAGTTCTCACACACATGGTCAAGGTGTGTGGTTTGTGAGTTTTACCAATGACAATGAGATGAGATGTCATGTTTGTGGCAATCAACAAGAAATAAAGCAGTTTAAGGTCCTACTCCAGGACCAGATTTATTGGTGCTAAGGTGTTACAAATGGACTTATTTTCCTATGGGTTTTCTCTATTTTTCCTTATTATATCAAGAGGGCTACAAGCATATCTCTATACATGAACATACAGTGGTTTACCCCTATCCAGGTATGGCAGGAGGATTACATCAGCCAGGTGGTTGAGCAGTTGTGGCTACAAGGGATAGGGGGCAGCATGGCATTTGTGGGAAGACACTCAGAGTCCAGATGGGTCTGGGAGGTTCCAGGTAGGAGTCTGGGTCTTGTTGCTGCATGTGCACAGCCTTGGAGGCTGCACAGTCTGTGTGCACAGACCAGTGACTCAGGTATATAAGGAGTGCATCTGTAGGTAGGAGTCCTTAAGACTCTAGATAGTTTCCTCTCCCCAGGCTACTACTCTACTGTGTCAATAAAACCTCTTTACTCTCTTACTCATCTCAACAAGGCTTGTGGTTGTGTGGGATTAGTCCTAACATAATCTAGAGTCTTTCAACCACACCCTTTGTTGTCTGTTACAGTTCCAAGCACATCTTTCTCACTGTTGCTCACAGTGACAAGGAGTTCTCTCATATTTCAACACATCATTTGACTTTGTGCACATTACACCATGTGGCCATGAACAACCTCAAGGAGCTAGGCAATGCCAACACTGACAGCAGATAGACTTGCTTGACCATTGTCAAGTGACTACTACTGTTTACAGTTGCTGGCAATAAAACAGTACTGAACAAGAGCTTGGAGCATGCTGTAGTTGACCAGGCAGGGTCTTGCAGGCACCAGCATCAGTATTGCAGAAAAGGTGGTGGAACCATCAAAGACAATCTATTTGTGTGCTGTGTATCAAGGAGATACAGTCTAGAGATACCAATTACATATCAGATCTATTGATCTGAGCACAAGGACACTCTAGTGAAAACCTGGGCACCACACATCTAGGTCATTTGGTGGAAATAAATTGAACATTTGAGTGCAGGTGTGTTATTGACCACATCATACAGTGGTGTCATGACTGACTGAAAACTTTGTTTTTCACTAAGTCATTTTATATTTGTTGTAGCCTGTGAGTTGGGCTAGTCCTCTGAAGTTGACAATGTAGTCTTCCACATTGTGCTTCCCCTGCTGTAATCCCTGGATTCTGCATATTGCATCATCCCAGGTTTCTGTTGTTAGGAAGAATTCTTGTGCTTCCCTGTTGAACTCCTGCCAGCTTATGAAAGGTGGCTTGCTGATGAATGCCACCTGTTCAATATTTTCCACTCTGTCTAGTAACAATACAATGTCATTACATTCTTGCTCCAGCATGGTTCTTGCCCTCCAAGTTCCCAACACTTTGCACTCTTTGTGCTCCACCACATTCTCCAGTATCTGCTGGAGCTTGACACCTGCCCAATTTTTTGCCTGATTTGTGGAACCTCCTTGAATCTGCTGGAGGGCCATTGTGACCTGCCATGATGTCATTTTTGTCTTGGTCAACTGAAAGTAGATTGCCATGCTTCGTAACCAGTTGGCAATCAATTCTGGTTGACCCTCATAGTAGTCCAGCATGTCCAACTTGACTGTTGGAGTGGTCACCTCTCTCAGCAGTCAGAACAGCATCTCTGTTACCATTCCTATTCCTTCCGCAAACAGCTGGATTTGATCTCACCAGTCCTGTTCTGTCCTGGCTGTCCACATTGCATTTTCTGCCATGGTCCCAAACACTGCTATGTAGGCTGAAACCATCATGATGATGGTGGATATATATACATCTGGGATGGTGAATCCAACTGGATGAATGTCCCATCCATATCTCTCCCAAATTTCTGCTGCAGGAGAGCCCCACTCCTCATCTCTTTCTATATGGTATACCTTCCTGTGACGGTCATAAGTGACTGCCACCTTGATATCCATATTCCACATGTCCACTTTGTATCTGGCAATCTCATACCAGGGTGGGTTGGATGGCCATGCAAACATTCCCCAGAATTGTGGTTTGAACAACCACAAGTAGGAGTATCTCAGTGTGTTGGGTGTTGATTGACTATGTCCACATTGTGGCAATGAGGAGCTGGTCCACCATTGCACCCATTGGTTCCAGTGTGGGATGTTACACACATACAATGGGTATTGGTTCATTAGTTCTGTTGTGAACCATTCCCCATTGGATGTCCCATATGCCCTGGTGGTCATTGACCTTGTCACTTGGCACAACTCTGCTAACAAATCCCTGTGCAGGTATAACACCCACTCCTTGTCTGCTGGCACCAGTTCTGCACCTAGCCAAACTGTTCTCCATCCTGCTCCCACACTCCAGTGGGTGAGGTTATCAATATCCTTCCATGTATGTATATGTATCAACATTGTCAATGTTACAATTCTCTTTTCCCTTTGTTAACAGACTACATTTACTTGTTACACATCCATAGCTACACTTTGGACATTATCTCCTTTCATAGCTACCTTCATATTTCCTTTCTCAGATAGCTATACCTTTTCCCCTTTAGTTCCCATTGTTCTCTAAATGTATATAAACCCCTCTCATGTACTGTAGTTCTTTAGTTCCAACTTAGTCAAATCATATCTGCAACTTGAACACTCTTTTGCTTGTCACCTCAACTGCTCTCCTTGCTCTCTCTCTAGCCTTTGTCCTCATCAGACTTAGTGCCTAGAATCCTTGTCCAGTGGTTGGGAACAGACTGAGACTCTGTTTGTTGCTGTAGACTTGGACGCTGAACAACATTGTGGACATTGACCATAACATAAGTTGGAACTCAGGACTAGCTCAGGGTATCACCCCTAGCCGACACCATTGAGACCTGCAGCTCTCAGGAATGACCCCTGAATGGATCCATCACCTATAAGGGGAAATACTATCTTGGACAATGAGAAGTTTTTCTCTACCAACAAACCTGGTATTTTGTTACAGAAGGACAGAAATGAAACGAACCAGTCCCAGACAGATATTTTTCAGGAGACTTTTACTCAGGAGCCTTTGAATATGATTTACCCAATCAAATCTACCTAGACTGGGGTAGTGAAATACAAGGAGAACCACTCTACCTTGTTCAAGAACCAGAAAATGACTCTGGAAGGACTCTTTATAGAAACTTCTTTGGAGATAGCAATTGACACGGAATCACAGCTAGCCTTTTAGCAGAGTGGGAGGAATTACAATGAATCGAACAAGCCAAGCTTGAGGAAAATCCATTTGATACAGATTACTTGAAACAAGGACCACCCCCATCTCTGAAACAGAAAACCCCGAGTAGAACTCCTACTCCTGAACCATCAATTAACCCTGAACCACTGATTACTCCTGAACCAGGAATGGCATCTGAAACCAGTGCTAGCTCTAAAGGAGATATCAAAACACAGCCTATACAACCATTTACAGGCAAACAAATCGAAGCAAGATCATTTCTGGGACAGCTTGAGGATTACTTTACCCTCAATGAACAAAACTATGAAGGAAAAGATGAGAAGAAAGTTAGGTATGCACTTGCATGCATGGGACCAGAATTAGACGATTGGAAAACCATTATTTGAAGCAAGTTGAATGACAACAGGGGCAGTACCACAGCCATGTTCAAATGGAGCAATTATGAAGCATTTGAAACGCATTTCATCAATGACTGGGGGGAAGTTAACAGCGCCCTTCAAACCTTGAACAATCTATTCAAATTAAGAGTTGGAAACAGCATTTCAGTCCCAGAATACATTAGGAAATTTTGCATGGACATAGGAACATCTGGTCTTACTGGAATACCTGCTCAGTTGCAAGCATTTGTCAAAGGACTACCCTTGGAACTTGCTAGAACAATCTTACAGGATCAAAGGAAGATTAAAACGATGCAAAAAGCCTATGACAAGGCTGAGGATCATCATAATGCCTGGGACATGACAGGACAGGGGAATAGGAGAACCAATGATGGATCTGGAACATGTTTCAGTCATAACAATAATCGATCCAGAACAATCAGAGCTATTAATACCACAACTCCCAACCAATTGACAGATGATCAAAAGGAGGAATACCGAAAGACTGGAAAGTGTTTCAGATGTGGAACACAGGGACACATCTCCAGGAACTGCCCGAAATGCAATGATGCGTCTTCATCCAGGTCTTCTTACCAGAATAAGGCTGTTTGTTCCATCACTGAGGAACAACAGAAGGAAGAAGACGAGCCAGCAAAGAAAATTAGAGCCATCTTTTCAGCAATGTCTACTGAAGAGAAGAATGCCCTCTTAAACAAATTCGAAAACGAGGGTTTTTAGTTAGGAAGCATCACTCAGCAGTTGGCCCTTCCTTATTATTGAGATCTGAACAGTTAGCACTTGATTCTGTAATAGTATTATCCAACAATGACAAGCACATTTCATTAACTATCAAATCAACCAATTTACCTGCTGGAACATCTGCCCTAATCAATTGTGGAGCAGAAGGAAACTTTGTAGATGAAGGAGCAGTGAAGGAGCTCAGAAAAGAATGACTCAAGAAGCCTATTAAAGTGAGAAATGCAGATGGAACAGTGAACACAAAAGGAATGATCACACATTGCACCAAGATATGCTACATAATTGAAGGATGACAATTCATAAATTGGTTCTGGATCACTAAGATAGGTGACCAATGGATGATCCTAGGAATACCTTGGTTAGAAGAAAATAACCCAATCATCAATTGGCGAGAAAAATCTCTGCAGATTAAGGATCCAGACACATCACCAAAAGCAATTTGGCAGCTGGCCTTATACTTCCAGCAATGGGGCAAAGATGACTATTGGATCAGAGTAAAAACATCAGCATCACAGGAACTAGAGCACAGGCTAAAGGATGAACCATCTACCACACTACCATCAGAATATGAGCAGTGGCGCACTATCTTTGACAAAAAGGCATCAGAATGGTTCCCATCTAGTCGACCATGGGATCACACCATCAACACTAAAGAAGGTTTTGTCCCAAAAGCTAGTAAACTTTATCCCTTATCTGTCAAAGAACAAGGACTGTTAGACGAATGGATTGACGAACAACTCCAGAAAGGATACATTAGACCATCTACATCACCACAGGCATCACCATTCTTCTTCATAGCAAAAAAAGAAAGTGGGACACTCCGACCCTGTCAAGATTACCAATATCTGAACAAATGGATGGTCAAAAACACATATCCCCTTCCCCTTGTTTCCAATCTTATGACTAAACTACAAGGTGCCAAGTATTTTACCAAACTAGACCTCTGATGGGGATACAACAATGTTCACATCAAAAAAGGAGACAAATGGAAAGCAGCCTTCATTACCAATCGAGGGCTCTATGAACCAACAGTCATGTTCTTTGGATTATGCAATTCACCATCAACCTTTCAGACTATGATGAATGAATACTTCAGAGATATGATCAATGAAGGATGGCTAATCATTTACATGGACAATATGTTAATCTGTGCAGAAACATTGGAACAACTAGAAGAGCGGACAAGACAGGTCTTACAATGGTTGCAAGATAATGATCTATTTCTGAAATTAGAAAAGTGCAAGTTTGCTATAAGAAAACCAAACCATTCAATTGGACCACTGAATGGAATAATGCCTTTGAAATTCTAAAGAGACAATTCACATCCATGCCAGTACTATTGATGCCAGATCCAACTCAACCCTTTATCCTCCAAACTGACACTTCAAATAAAGCAATAGGAGCAGTCCTGCAACAAGCAGATGAAACAGGATCCCTGCACCCCTGCGGATTCATTTCACATGCACTAATGCAAATAGAGCAGAATTACCAGATCTACGATTGAGAACTCTTTGCAATTATCAAAGGATTGATGACTTGGCAACATCTATTACATGGATTGCCCCATACCACCATAGTTCATTGTGATCACAAGAATTTGTCCTATTATTGAACTGCTCAATGCTTAACACCTAGACAAGCTAGATGGTCATCCTTGTTATCAGAGTTTGATCTGCACATTGAGCACATCCCTGGTACAAAGATGTTTGAAGCAGATGCCCTGTCTCGATGCCCTGATCACATGGGAAACAGCGAATTACAAGAGGATGTCATAGTCTTGCCTGAGGACCATTTCATTTGTCTTATTGCAGAAGATCTAGTCACAGGTATTCAGAAAGCAATGTCAAAAGATGATTTCAGACGCATTCTAATTGAGGTTATCACCATGCATCATGCCCCACCAATCAAATCAAATATACAAGATTGGTCTTATGCAAATGGCATTGTTCATTATCTTGGCAAAACCTACATCCCTGATCAGGATGGATTACGAACCAAATTGATCAAAGAAACACATGAAGCATGATGATCAGGTCACCCTGGCTGATTAAAGACTCTTGAACTCCTTAAACGAGATTACTGGTGGCCTGGGATGTTCAAACACATCAGGGAGTGGATTGAAGGATGCGCCCTTTGTCAACAGATGAAGATTAACACACACCTGAATGTACCAGCCCTTCACCCTATTCAGTCAAAAGCAACATGAACTAGCAAGACAACTAGTGGCAAGATGACATAAAGACAAGGCAATATGATTCAAGAAAGGCACTAAAGTATGGCTTGAGAACAGGGACCTTCACATACCATATCAGTCCAGAAAGCTAGTGCCAAGACGAGAAGGACCCTTTGAAATTGAACAAGTGATGGGACCAGTGACATACAAATTGAAACTCCTGAAACAGTGGCACACTCACCCTGTGTTTCATATGTCACTCCTTAACCCATATCAGGAAACAGCTGTGCATGGCCCAAACTATGTGAAACCACCTCCTGATCTCGTAAATGGACAAGAGGAATTCGAGGTAGAAGCAATTTTAGCCCACAGGAAGCGAGGCACAGGCTACCATTACCTAGTTAAATGGAAGGGCTATGGATCAAATGACAATTCTTGGGAACCTGCTTGCAATCTTTCAAATGCTACTGACATCTTATCGGAATATCAACAACATTGACACCTCTAAATCATGACTAGATACAGAAATTGCCATATCCTAAAGCAAAATTATTACTACACAAAACAAAACTGTTTGACACTCTCTCGATACACTATAGCCCTTAAAGAAAAAACTGTCCACACCCACATACAATACCTTCCCTTCTGACATGCTCCCAAAGCACTAAATCTATCAGAAAAACTCACTTGGACAGTGGCATTGGTCACAATATATTATTGCATTCCCTGACTTAATCATGATCATCAGAAGAACCCATCAGGAACAACGAAGATCCCCTGCCAGGCAGTTTGACAATACCTCCCTGGATTCTATCAACTACAATTCTCAGTCAACAATTTACCATTCTACAGTACAGGCCCACCAATTTATCAGAATCTTGCAATTAAGAAAACCAATGTTTATGACACTAGTCATGGCAGACTATTATGCCCAGAAGAATATAGAAAACTCGACAAAATCTCCAAAAAGGCACAAGAGATCGGAGCACAGATCTGGCTATCTAATCAAGGAATCACACTCCCAGGGAGACCGATCCTATCCATGGATGATTACACCAATGACCTCCACTACCTGCTTGATGAATGGAAAGACATAGTACTTGACATTGTCAGACAGATCAGGAGATTCCTCTTCAAACCTGTCACTGACCTTAATACCTATCAGTTCATGGCTCTGGAAATGTTCATCAGGGAAGATCACAAGCTTCTCACAAACCCTGACATCCTGAATCAAATAGAAATGAATGATTCAGACCTAGACCCAGATTTCAATGAGGATGACCTATAAAGGACAGTCCACCCAATACCAGCAATCATCCTACTTGCACCAGAAATAATGTTCACTTTCTTTGCCCTTGCTGCCTACTTCATCATCCTTGCCCTTCTCTCCTGCACTCACTGGTGCATCAACAAAACCGTCGCAGCCCTCTCACCCTTCCTTGCCATCCCAGACCTTCCACTTGAGGTCTTTATTGAAAATGCTACCGTCGTCCACTTTGAGGACAATGATCTTCACATTCACCCAGCCGACCTACTCCCTCAGGTACACCCCGAAGACCATCACCTTTCCCACTTCACCCAGTTCATCAAATGGAACACCATGCTCACTGTTGTCACCAACGCCCTTGCCATCACCACCTGTTCTATCACCAACCTTTCTTCTGCCACTGATAACCTCACTGCCCTCATCCTCACCATCAACCTGCATGAGATGACTTATGAAGAATGCAATTCTTTTCTGCAGAATGCTCAGAACCTGCATTGCGCCACTGAAATGCTCAAATGGAAGGTAGAAACTTCCACAAAAGAACTCGACAATGCTGTCAAATGGGCAGAATCCAGAATGGATCATGGCTGGACTACCTCTGGCTGGTAGAAGTTGGTGACTTCTTGCATACAAAGGGGGTAATGTTACAATTCTCTTTTCCCTTTGTTAACAGACTACATTTACTTGTTACACATCCATAGCTACGCTTTGGACATTATCCCCAGATAGCTATACCTTTTCCCCTTTAGTTCCCATTGTTCTCTAAATGTATATAAACCCCTCTCATGTACCGTAGTTCTTTAGTTCCAACTTAGTCAAATCATATCTGCAACTTGAACACTCTTTTGCTCATTGCCTCAACTGCTCTCCTCACTCTCTCTAGCCTTTGTCATCATCAGACTTAGTGCCTAGAATCCTTGTCCAGTAGACTTGGACACTGAATGATGTTGTGGACATTGACCATAACAGTCAATATCCTTCCATGTATGTATATGTCAACCTCCTTGGGTTGCACTAGCACTACATGGAAAATTCCCTGCTCTGGTCCATCCTGTAATTTGAAACATGTCATGGTATCCTACATCTCGACTTCCCAAGAGGAGATGTTGAATAATGTTGGGTACTTCAGCCATTCAAACTTATCCCAAAATTCCCTTTTGAATAGGTGCAGGTAACACCAGCCACATATCATATGTTTTGGGATTTTGACTGACATCCTTGCAGTTTGTTTTGTTTTGGAAAAATCCACCTTGGACCTTGCTGGACCAGGAAGACAGTCTTGATGGTCTTCCTCCACTCTTTCATTTGAGTACACTGTTCCCTCAGCAACTCTTCTCCCATTTCCCATAGGAACATGGCATACTGAGTCCAACAGATCCATCCAGGACTCCTTCACCTTCATACTCATTTGGCATTAGTGGGGGTGCCTTATTGTGTGGCTTTGTCATCCTTAGCAGGTCATAGTGTTGAACTTGTAAATAGTGTGCCAAGTTCTTTATGTTCCCATTCAATGCATGAACCAACTAATTCATTGCCTTCTGAGATAAGTGCCAATGATGGCCCACCAATACCAAATTGTGTTGTGTGCAGTTGAATGCACACCTGACATAGCTAGCCAAAATCTGGAAGTCTAATTCGATTTTGAACACCAGATTTTGCTTGTCATCAAATCCCTGTCTGCCAACCTTGCAAAGGTTGATGAATGTGGATTGCAATCACTTTGACTTTTCATCTCGGATCCACTTATTAGACTTCTGCATGTGAACCTGGTTGTAGAGCGACTGCTTCTGATTGCCCATCACAATTTGGACACCCAGCATATTCTCCAGCTGGTTGATCATATTGTTGTACTTTGCATAGACCTGCTCATACAACACTACTGCTGATTTTCTTTGTTTATCCCAACTGGCTTTAGGGATAAACTGTCCAACCAACTTGTTGGCTGTGTACTTGAAACTGGGGATGTTCTTCACCCAGTCTTGAGTTATGGCTGCTGGCATTGAAGGCTTGACTTCCACTGCCTTCTGCTGCACTATTGGCTTGGTCTGATGCACCCTTTCCTTAACATGTTGGGCCTGCATTTTTTCTCTTTCAAGACATGCTGCCACCTCATGTTCTGCATGCTCCTTAGGAGTGCCTCCCACACTTTGGACTGTTCAGCCTGAGCCACTCTGTTGGCCTTGGCAAGGAGATGACATGTCTCCTCAGCCTTGTGCTTATGGCACTCTGTGGCCTTGTGCATGATCCACCAACAGATGTGCATGTTGTGGTTGGTGGGGACTGGCTGATATGCCAGCCACATGAGCTATCATTGCTTGTACACTTGATACTTTGCATAGTTGGCATCCTCTTGGGCACACTGTTACAAGGTTGGTAGACCAGGTCACACAACCAGAGGAGAAAGGAAGAAAGAAAAGAAACTCTGTAGCACTTGTCTACAACAATGACTATCAAGAGCCTGGGGGTTCTCAGGCTCTAACTACTACTATATACCCCTCACCTCATGTTCTCCTCATGCCCACCTCCCCTACACCACATGCCCTGCTGATGTAAGCTTGCATGCTATCATGGGCACCTTTTTGTCATGCTAGTCATGGAGTGACAAGAGCCATTGAAACATAACATTACCCCCCTTCAAACAAAAAAGAAGGGGGATGCCATTGTGGAATTACTCAAGCAGATCCATCCCATTTCTAGGTTTTCCTTGAGGAATTTCTCCAACTCCTCTTGTTTGATGTGACTCAAGGGATAGATCTTATAATCCAGCATTTTGGTGCCAGGCACCAACTCTATTGCATGGTCCCAGGGTTGTCATGGCAGCAATTCATCAAAGGTCCATTTCTCAAAGACCTTCCAGTGACCTAAATAATGTTTGGGTATCACTTCTTCTAGGGTCCAGGTGACCTTATTTTTGGAGGTGATTTTGGTTGCCATTGACTCATATGCCCAGATCCATTTGGCATCTACATCTTCCTTTTGTACTGCCAACAGCCAATCACCATCCTCCCAATGCATACTGCCTATTTCCTGCTTGTCCTCAGTATTTTTGTCCTCGGGTTCTTGGGCCTGAGAGTCTAGATAGCATGTGCCTGGACAACAACTGAATCGGAGTGTGTTTTTACTCCAATCTACATCTGGGTTGTGGAACTTTAACCAGTTGTGTCCTAGGAACAGACCTGTTTTGCCCAGGTTTGAAACACCAAATTCCCATGTTTCTTTGTGCATGCTGATCCTAATTTTCAACTGCACCATTTCTGACAGTTGACCATCAATATTCTCTGACCTGTCAGTGTTGTACACAGGGATCAGGTGGGGGAGTTTTCTTGTGTTGAGGTTGTTCCACTTCACAAAATTCCTATTGACACACAAACCTGTACATCCCAAGTCCAACAAGGCTGATATTGTAATGGACTGTCCCATTGTGACATCAGTAACCATCATGGGTATGTTCAACTGTCTCTTCCCAGTCCCTATCACTTGCTTAGGTTTATTCTTTAAGTGATTTATATACCAGGCTGCTTCCCACTCCATTGTGCTATTCAGGTCCTGTACCAGGGATTTCATTACCTCTCCTGACCTGGAGTTGTGAATCCAGGATTGGAGAGATTAAAGGGCATGGGTCATTCCCATATGCACCTCACCATCCATGGAGTCTGCCAGGCCTTCAAGCAAGCTCCTACTGCCCTAATGGGCTCATTCCTCATTTTTTGTTGTCTTAGTTTGTAGTCAATGCAATTTAACTTAGTAGATGGAATTGCATGACTATTATTACAAGGAATAGAACTAGAACTACAGGCCATCCAGTTGGAATGATCTCCAGGCCTTGCTAATGGCCTTCATGTCTTCTTCAGTGGTGTCATCAAGCCACTCCTTCCAACCCATCTCCCATACTCAGGTCTTCCCCTTCCAATTCTTGGGTTTTCTACAGTCTCTGCTCATATGCCCAGACTCACTGCAATTGTAACATACTATTGCCCTCCCTTTTCTATCTACATCCATGGCATTTGGGTCCCTGGCTTGATGTGGTTGCTGCTGGTGGTGGTGGGCCTTGTGTTGCTTCACCAGTCTGAGTCACAGGCATTGGTGATCCCCTGTTTTGGGTGCCCTGTGTCCTTGTTGTCAATGCCTGGGGTTGATTCAACCATTGCCCTGGATTTATGTTATAAAATTTCTTGGCATCCCTCCATGTCCTATTCAAGTCCAATGCCTTGGAGTACCACTTTTCCAGGTCTCCTGTTGTGGTTCCATCTCCCAGTGCTCCCATTTCCATGATTCTTAGTCCTAACTGGGGGTGTAACCCCCTCCTGAATTGTGCAATGAGCACAATCTTGTTATAGCCCATGAGTTGGGCTAGTCCTCTGAAGTTGACAATGTAATCTTCTACATTGCACTTCCCCTGCTGTAATCCCTGAATTTTGTAAATTGCATCATCCCAGGTTTCTGTTGTCAGGAAGAACTCTTGTGCTTCCTGTCAAATTCTTGCCAACTTATGAAAGGTGGCTTATTGATGAATGCTGCTTGTTTGACATTCTCCACTCCATCTAGTAACAACACAATTCCATGTTGTTCCTGTGCTAGCATTGTCCCTGTCCTCCAGGTTCCTAGTGTTCATTGTTCCTCTCACTCCAGTGTGTTTTCTAAAATCTGCTGGAGCTTGACACCTGCCCAATTCCCTGCTCAGTTTGCAGACCCTCTGTTACAAGGTCAATAGACCAGGTCGCACAATCAGAGGAGAAAAGAAAGGAAGAAAGAAACTCTGTAGGACTGTCTATGACAGTGACTATCAAGAGCCTGGGGGTTCTCAGGCTCCTACTACTACTATATACCCCTTGCCTCATGGTCCCCTCATGTCTGCCTCCCCTTAACCTCATGCCCTGCTGATGTAAGCTAGGGTGCTACCATGGGCACCTACTCATTGCACATGTCACCCATTGTGACATGAAACTGTCGAATCATAACATTACCCCCCCTTAAAGGTTCAGTCCCACATGAACCATGTCAGGGTCATCATCTGGGAGAGCATAAAGGGCAGCTCAGTCACCTTTCCACTTGCACCATTTGTGCTCTAGACATTCCTGGTAATCACATTCGAACTTGCTGTCTTCCCAACCAAATAACTTCTTGGAGATGTGTGTGCTGGTATGGTTCTGATACCACCGAAAAACGTCCCATGGTAATCACCTAGAGGCAGGAGTGTTAGGATGTTGCTGATGAAACTCCTGGATTGCTTCTCCTGCATTCTCCAAATTCTTAACCGGTTCCCAGGTGGACTCCTCAACAGGGAATCCTTTCCACTTGATGAGGTATTGAATGCCTCATCCCTGCACACGGCTATCCAAAACTTCCTCCACTTCATACTCTTCACCCTGTACCTTTGCTTCCTCCTCAGCTCACTTTGCACTCAACTCCTCATCCTTCTGCTTCTGCTCTGGAAAAGCTGGCTGTATGTACAGTTTCAACAGTACCTTGTTAAAAACGTTGTACACCTTCAGCAATTGTGGTGTTACTTCAGATAAACGCTTTTCATGAACCCATCCTTTTAGACAATCTATAGCAACAGTTTCGTCTTGTTGCCATATCCATCTCATTACCAAAGCAGGGGTCCATTGCTTAATTCTGGGTTTTGCGCTCACACTTAAGTTTTGAATCCGATGAATATGAGAGGAGTATTCATATAGCAATCCTTCTATATTTACACAGGAATCATTGTTCAATTTCGAAACTCTATCAGCCAGCAGTGCTGAGCGCTCGCCTACTGGCTTTTGCCAAAACCCTTCTCCTTCCTGAGTTCTTTCCACTGCTCCTCAGTGAGCTCCTCTATCTTAACTTCTCTTGCCTTCCACTTCCCCTTATCCTTCCACCGTGGTTTCCTTGGTTCTGGGCATTCTCAGGCAAAGTGTCCTTCCTTTCCACAGTTGTAACAACTCCCTGTAACTTGCTTTTTACTTTTATCCACATCCATGGCATTCATGTCTTTGGACATTGTCGGCGTACTGTATTGGAACTGGTTTGGTTTGTTATCCTTAGCAACCATTTTCTCTTTGTATCCGCCTTTTTGTCTATCCGGCCCGTATGCCTCTGTTGCTTTATGATAGGCTCGTGCCAATTCTATTGCTTGATCCTGGATCTGCTTCAGGGTTGCATCATCCCCTAAGTTTCCATGCCTAATCAAATCTCATCCTAGTGCAGGGTTGATGTTTTGTTTGAATAGCGCAATTAATGCTCAGTTGTCCCAACCTACTAATGGCAGTAGTGCATTGAACCGGACCACATGATCTTCGATTGTTGTGTTTCCTTGTTTTAAAGCCAAGATTGCATCTGTCACCTTTTCTTGGGTTTCAGTTGACATGAAGAATTCATGCATCTGTGTTGCAAAGTCCTCCCAAGAGGTGAAAGGAAATTGATTTCGCAAGGGTCGTCGAATTTCATGGTCATTTACAATGACGCCCTGATTGAGCAACGTCCAAGATAGATTAGTCGGCCATCCAGAATTTGCTATTTCATTCTGATATTCTTGTTCGGCGTCCTGGACTGCTTTGAGTTTGACTCCTGCCCAATCTCCTGCTCGATTATCCTTTCCTTTCTGGATTCGGTACAGACAGATGGAAATTTTTCGGTCTAATTGGACTTCCCGCACCAGCATGAAGTATGTTCTCATCTGCCTTAGCCATCCATCAACCATATGAGGGTCTCCTTCATAGTAGTCTGGCATCTCAGCCTTAGTAAGAGGAGCGGGCAGTGGTATGGGATTAGCTCATCAATACTTGTTTACTATCCCAGCCACCACTTGTCCAATTGCTGTAATGGTTTCTTCTTGCTGCATTTTCTGCCTCTGGATGATGTCCTCCTGAGTGGCGATCTGCGCTGCTGTGGCGCCTTGTGGGGCCGGAAGTTCCATGTCCTCTGCCCATATGGTCTGCCATCCAGTCAGTGCATTGTACATATTGTTAAGCATATCAGTGGTAAACCGGAATGCCCCGAGCCGTTTGTGTCCTGAGCCAGACCTATTCATTAGATCCAGGTGTGCCCATCCGTCATACCCATTCATTTGCTTATCAATATGATAGCAGTGTTCTAGACCATGGGTTTGACAAATCGAGATTCTGATTCGTTCGTTCCGTAGATTAGGATCCCATGATATTACTTCATGAATCTGCGGGTATGCTGGCCAGTTGTATTCGTCCCAATATTGTGCTTTGATTAGGAACAAGTAACAGAATCCAGGAATGTCTGGATGGAGCATGTGTCTGTCATAGCAGGGTTTCGGATACAGGTAGGGAGTGGAAATGTCTTTCTTAATTTCCCACCTCCAATTATCGATTTCCCTTGTCCATGCTTCTGTATTGGATGAATTGGGTGCTGCCAAGTCCTCTCTTAACCAGTCCAGCGGGTTTGCGACTGACCCTCCATTCCAAGTCCAGTCTGCTCCCTGAGTTCTGGTCAATGCTTTGCTTGGCCCGAACACACTGATGACGGCTTGGGAGTATGATTTCTTAACTGCGACTTGCCCTAGTCCAGGCAAGGATCAAACAGATGGGTTTTTTGATACTTCTTGCACGAACGAAGATATGGTTGCAGGTGATTTGGATCTCTGTTTCTTTGATTTCCCTTGTCCTCCAAATCTGGCCTGTTTGTTAAATTTCCCATGCCGCTCCAGGTGCTCTAGATCTTTCCAAGTATAGATCTCATCCTTTTTGAGACTTAATTCTGCCCATTCTAGTACATGGAATTTATCTGGCTTTACATTGTCTTGTAAACCAAAAACTGCAGAGTAGTCCCTGAGTTCTGGTTCCCATGAAAGAATTCGTTCTAGCGTAGGCCATTCTGGCCAATGGAATTGATTATGGAATTCCTTTTTGAACAAATACAGGTAACAATACCCATTTACTTTCCATGGTGCCATTTTGGGAATGGCTGTCATATAGGACCCAGGTAACATTGGTTTCCCCTTTGAGATTCCTTGGACCCAGCACTGTGTGAATTCCTCATCCTCTCCCAACTTGGACAGGAAGTAATCATGATCAGGCGGTGTGAAAATTTCGTCTTCCCCATACTGCAATATGCAGGGTGGTGTGTAGTTCCTTGGCATCCTCCATTGGATGTATGCAGAAAGATATGGATCATATCTTTCTCCTCGAAGTCTTTCCTCGTTTTGGAGTCACCGTTCATTTCTCATGACTCGTCCCGCATTCATGATATTCCCGTTTAGCGCATGCATTAGCCGATTTCATTCTTTTGTTGTTAGAACCAGACCATCATGTTTCAACATGTAAACATTGAAACTAATCAACAGCAGTTTGATATTGGAGGGCATATTGAATAGTGCTTCTTGCACCACTGATCCTGGCTCTAACTGGTTTAGGATGTCTTCCAGTGTTTTCCTTTCTTTGGCGATCTGCTGTTCCAGTTCCTTGAACTGGCGCTTTTGCATTAATTGTTTGTGGTGTATTTTTAATAGTTCTTGCCATGCGTCTTCCTGTTCCTTGATGGCCACTTCTTCAGCGCGCCATGCCGCTAATTTCTCCTGACATTTCACTTCCTTTTGAAGACATCTCTGCTCCTTCTGCCAGCACTGCCAAGCCCTGACATGTGCATCACGAGGTTGGTTATCGGTCTGGACCTCCTTGATTGATATAGTAGGTGATTTCTTTGCTGCGCACCCCTGCGCCCATCCAATCGAGAAAATTATCCCAATTTCTTCAAGGGTCATACTGGCCCTTGGCAACACATAGTTGAATAGCCCAGCCATTCCGATTGTGTTTCGATCTTCCTAGATCCACGATTCCAATGACGCCTCAAGTAGAGGGATGTCGCCTGTTCTTCTGTAGTAGTACTTCCTAATACTACCACTGTTCAATGTGGTCAATAACGCACCCGCACTCAAATGTTTGATTTAGTTCCACCAGATGACCCAAGTGTGTGGTGCCCAGGTTTTCACTGAGATGTCCTTGTGCTCAGATCAATAGATCCAATATGTAATTGGTATTCTCAGACTGTATCTCCTTGATACATGACACACAAATGGATTGTCTTTGAGAGTTCCACTCCCTTTTCCGCAATGCTAGTGCTGGTGCCTGCAAGACCCTGCCCGGTCAACTGCAGTGCACTCCAAGCTCTCGTCTAGCACTGTTTTACTGCCAGTAGCCAATTGGCCGTAGTCACCTTACAACAGTAAGATGAGGCTATCTGTTATTGAAGTCAATGTCGCCTAGATTCCTCGAGGCTGTCTGTAGACACATGCTGGAATGTGTACAGAGTCAGACGGTTTGTCGAAAACTAAACTCTCTTTGTCACTGTCCACGACAACAAGCAAGACTTGCTCCGCGCTATGACCAATGACAAAGGGTGTGATGTAGAAGACTCTAGATTATGTTAGGACTATTCCTTATACACAATCACAAGCTTCAAAGAAGAAATGTATAGAGAGAAGAAGCCTAGACACAATAGTCTGTGACCTACAAGGAGGAAACAATCTAGAGTCTTAAGGACTCCTACCTACAGAACGCACTTCTTATATACCTGAGCCACTGGTCTGTGCGCACAGTCTGCACAGCTGCTAAGGCTATGCACACGCAGCAACAAGACCCAGACCCATCTCCCAGACCTGTCCGGCCTCACCCAGACTCCCAGTCCCTTCCCGCAAACGCCGTTTCACCCAATATCCCCTAATAGCCTTGATTGTATAGCCACCCTGGGTTATATAATCCTCCTGCCATATCCGGATAGGGGTCCCACGCCATATGCTTGCATCTTGTTATACGTTCGTAGGCCTCTGAATAAAATAGAGAAAAATACAGAAAAAGTCCATATTGTAACACCATGCCCCTTACTAAGGCCAAGATGCCTGACTACTACAAAGGAGATCCCCGAATGGTTGATGGATGGCTGCAGCAAATGCAGACATATTTTCTGTTAGCCAGAGAAATCCAGTTGGACCGAAAAATCTCCATTTGTCTTTATCAAATCAGAAAAGGAAAAGACAATAGAGCAGGTGACTGGGCCGGTGTAAAACTAAAAGCAGTACAAGATGCCAATCAGGAATACCAGGACAAAATCACTACATCAGGGTGGCCTGACAATCTGTCATGGGAAGAACTTAATCAAGGAACAGTAATGGAAAATGGACATGTTCTTCAAGAACCCTTAGAACATTCATTTCCTTTTACAAGCTGGACAGACTTTATGAATCAGATGCATGAATTTTTCATGTCCACTGAAACTCAGGAGAAAGCCACCAATGCCATCCTAATGTTGAGACAAGGCAATACTATGATTGAGGATCATGTGGTTAGATTCAATGCATTAGTACCACTGGTCGGATGGGATAACAGAGCATTAATTTCTCTGTTTAAGCAAAATATCAACCCGGCACTAGGACGAGACCTAATTCAGCATGGAAACCTGGGAGAGGACCCGATCCTGAAGCATATTCAGAATCGAGCGATAGAATTGGCATGAGCTTATCATAAGGCAACAGAAGCATATGGACCTGATAAGCAAAAAGGCACATATAAGGAAAGACTGGTTGCTAAGGATAGCAAACCAAATCAGTTTCAATACAGCATGCCAACTATGTCCAAAGATCCCAATGCAATGGATGTGGACATGTCTCAACAAAAATTCAGTGGCAATTGCTATAACTGCAGTAACGAAGGACATTTGGCATGAGAATGTCCCAACCCAAAAAAGCCTTGATGGAAAACAAGAGAGGTCAAGATTGAGGAGCTCACTGAGGAGCAATGGAAAGAACTTGGAAAAGAAAAGGGTTTTGGCAAAAGCCAGTAGGCAAGTGTTACGGTCAATGTCCACAATGTCATTCAGCATCCAAGTCTACAGCAACAAACAGAGTCTCAGTCTGTTCCCAATCACTGGACGAGGGTTCTAGGCACTAGGTCTGATAATGACAAAGGCTTTGAGAGAGAGAGCGAGGAGGGCGGTTGAGGCAATGAGCAAAAGAGTGTTCAAGTTATGGATATGATTCGACTAAGTTGGAACTAAGGAACTACAGTACATGAGAGGGGTTTATATACGTTAAGAGAACAATAGAAACTAAAGGGGAAAGAGCATAGCTATCTAGAAAAGGAAAGATGAAGGTAGCTATGAAAGAAGGTAACATCCAAGTGTAACTATGGATTTGTAACAAGTAAATGTAGTCTGTTAACAAAGGGAAAAGAGAACTGTAACATTACCCCCTTTGTATGCGAGAAGTCACCAACTTCTACCAGCCAGAAGTCATCCAACCATGATCCGTCCTAGACTCAGCCCATTTGACAGCATTGTCTAGTTCTTTTATCGACGTTTCTACCTTCCACTTGAGAGCTTCAGCAGCTCTATGTAAATTTTGTGCGTTCCAAAGGAAGGAATCGCGTTCCTCATAGGTCATTTTGTGTGGGTCGATAGTGAGGGTGAGGGTGGCGAGATTGTCGGTGGCAGAAGAAAGGTTGGTGATGGAGCATGTGGTGGCGGCCAGGGCATCAGCAACAACGGTGAGCGTGGTGTTCCTTTTTACAAACTGGGTGAAGTGGGGGAGGTGATGGTCATCTGGGTATACTTGAGGAAGAAGGTCGGCTGGGTGGATATGAAGATCATCATCTTTGTTTTGTATGATAGTGTTGTTTTCAATAAAGACCTCGAGCGGGAGGTCTTGGAAGGCGAGGAAGGGTGAGAGGGCAGCGACAGTCTCGTTAATGCACCAGTGTGCGCAGGAGAGGAGGGCCAGGGTGACGAAGTAGTCGACCATGGGATCATGCAATCAACACAAAGGAGGGTTTTGTCCCAAAAGCTAGTAAACTTTACCCTCTATCCGTCAAAGAACAGGGATTGTTAGACGAATGGATTGATGAACAGCTCAAGAAAGGATACATTAGACCATCTATGTCACCACAGGCATCGCTGTTCTTCTTTGTAGCAAAGAAGGAGAGTGGGACACTCCGACCCTGTCAAGATTACTGATACCTGAACGAATGGACCATCAAAAACGCATATCCCCTTCCCCTTGTTTCTGATCTTATGACCAAACTGCGAGATGCCAAGTATTTCACCAAACTAGACCTCTGATGGGGATATAACAATGTTCGCATCAAAAAAGGAGACGAATGGAAAGCAGCCTTTATTACCAATCAAGGACTCTATGAACCAACAGCAATGTTCTTTGGATTATGCAATTCGCCATCAACCTTTCAAACTATGATGAATGAATACTTTAGAGACATGATCAACAAAGGATGGCTAATCATTTACATGGATGACATGTTAATCTGCGCAGAAACACTGGAACAACTGGAAGGGCAGACAAAACAAATTTTACAACGGTTACAAGATAACGATCTATTCCTGAAATTAGAAAAGTGCAAGTTCGCCACACAGGAAGTCGAGTTCCTAGGAATAATCATCACCCCTGGACGTATTCAGATGGATCCAATAAAATTAGCAGGAATCGCCGATTGGCCAGTCCCTACCACTGTCAAACAAGTCCGATCATTCCTCGGATTTGGAAACTTCTACCAACACTTCATTGGAAATTTTGCTGCCATTGCTAAACTGCTTACCGATCTCACTAAGAAAACTGAACCATTCGACTGGACCACTGAACGGAACAATGCCTTTGAGATTTTAAAGAAACAATTCGCATCTATGCCAGTGTTATTGATGCCAGATCCAACCCGACCCTTCATCCTTCAGACTGACACATCAAATAAGGCAATAGGAGCAGTATTAAAACAAGCTGATGAAACAGGATCCTTACACCCTTGTGGATTTATTTCGCATGCTCTAACACAAATGGAGCAAAATTATCAGATCTATGACCAAGAGCTCTTGGCAATCATCAAGGGATTAGCAACTTGGTGACACCTATTACATGGATCTCCCCATACCACCATAGTACATTGCAATCACAAGAATCTGTCCTACTATATGACTGCACAACGCTTGACACCTAGACAAGCTAGATGGTCATCCCTATTATCAGAATTCGACCTACACATTGAGCACGTCCCTGGCACAAAGATGTTTGAGGCGGATGCCTTATCTCAATGCCCCGATCATATGGGAAACTGCGAATTACAGGAAGACGTTATAGTTTTACCAGAAGATCGTTTTATTTGTCTTATTGCAGAAGATCTAGTTACAGAGATTCAGAAGGCAATGTCAAAAGACGATTTTGGATGTATTCTAATCGAAGTTATCACCACACATCGCACCCCACCGATCAAATCGAACATACAGGATTGGTCTTATACAAATGGCATTGTTCATTATCTTGGCAAAACCTACATCCCTGATCAGGACGGATTACGGACCAAATTGATTAAGGAGACACACGAAGCACAATCATCAGGCCACCCTGGACGATTAAAAACCCTCAAACTCCTTAAACGTGATTACTGGTGGCCTGGAATGTTCAAACATGTCAAGGAATGGATAGAAGGATGCACCCTCTGTCAACAGATGAAGATTAACACACACCCAAATGTACCAGCCCTTCATCTGATTCCGTCGAAAGCAACTTGTCCGTTTCAACAAGTAACCCTTGATTTTATCACTGATCTACCCCTTTCTGATGGCTTTGACTCAATCCTGGTCACGGTGGACCATGGTCTTACAAAGGGGGTAATTTTCACGCCTTGCAAGAAGACAATTGACACTCTAGGCACTGCGGAACTTTATGTCTCTGAAATTTTCAAACGGTTTGGCCTACCTGATGTTTTGATCTCAGATTGGGGACCACAGTTCTCTGCAAAAGTATTTCAGGAAATACAAAAAGCATTAGGAATCAACCATAGAATGAGCACAGCCTATCATCCCCAGACTGACAGAGAAACAGAACGAGTCAACCAGGAACTAGAAGTCTATCTCCGAATGTTTTGCTCCAATGAACCGCATCTATGGAAACCGTGTTAGGACTAATCCTTGACACAATCACAAGCTCCGTTGAGAAGAGAATATAATAGAGACGAAGCTAAGACACAGTAGTCTGTAACCTACAAGGAGGAAACAATCTAGAGTCTTAAGGACTCCTACCTACAGAACGCACTCCTTATATACCTGAGTCGTTGGTCTGTGCGCACAGTCTGCGCAGCCGCTAAGGCTATGCACGCACAGCAGCAAGACCCAGACCCATCTCCCAGACCTGTCCGGACTTACCCAGACTCCCAGTCCCTTCCCGCGAATGCCGTATCCCCTGCTAGCCTTGATCGTATAGCCACCCTGGGTTATATAATCCTCCTGCCATATCCGGATAGGGGTCCCGTGCCATATGCTTGCATCTTGTTATACGTTCGTAGGCCTCTGAATAAAATAGAGAAAAATACAGAAAAAGTCCATATTGTAACATGACCTCCTCCTTAAGACTTCATGTCCCAGGAAGTCACATGTTGGTCATAAATTGCTTCAGCGCCAAGCGCTATATCATGTGATGGTTTGCCTTAGGGGAATTAAGTGTGGGTTTAACCGGCCCACCGCGCTCAAGGTCTCTTGAGAATGCCCCTTCTGTGTCGGGTTCAGCATAAATGAGTTTCTGGTCGCCTTTCCACCTTTGCCAATTCCGTTTTAATTTGTTGAGGTAGTCACGCTTGAATTTGCCGTCTTCCCAACCAAACAATTGTTTGGGAGCCTTTGTATTCGTGTAGTTATGCCAATTTTTAAACCGTAAGTCCATGATTGCCAGTCGCCGGGGTGCACTTGGATTTTGCCTGTGGAATTTCTGAACCTCTCTTTTAGCATTAGCCAGGTTCTCTGCTGGTTCCCATGTTGATTCTTCCACAGGGTAATTTTTCCATTTGACCAAGTATTCCAACCTGCCACTGTTTCGTCCGCTAACTCTGCTGTCCATGACCTCTTCAACCTCGTATTTGTTGTCCTCGGATTCCTCCACCATCTGTGCCTCTTTATGTTTGGCAATCTTTTCGATTTGATTGGGGAATTCCGGAGCAGTGTAAGGTTTCAAGAGTATTTCGTTGAAGACGTTGTAGATTTTCCAAGCTGCAGGAATCTTTAACCAATATGCAGATGTGCCAACTTTCTCAACCACTTCCAAGGGTCCCACAAACTTGCTGTCCAGCTTCTTATTTGCTCTGAGCGTTGGCAAATTTTCTGTACTAAGGTACACCTTGTCACCAGGTTTGTAATCTCGTGCTGGTATTTTGCGAGCATCCCACCGCTTTTTCATTGCTTCAGTGGTTTTTTTCAGTATGGTTTTGGCTTTGGCATGAACATCCTCGATTTCTTTAACTAGTTCCTCCATGACAACAGTTTTCGGTTGATACAGCGGATTCATCCCCTTGTTGGGATGTCTTCCATAGTTCATGAAAAATGGTGAAAATCCTGTTGACGAGTGCACATGGTCGTTATGGCAAAATTGAGCCACCGCAAGCCAATCACTCCAGTTATCCTGTTGATGATTGACGAACATTGTCAGGAACACCTTGACTTCCTGGTTAACGTGTTCTGTCTGCCCATTGGTTTGCGGGTGATAAGCCGTGGATCTGTTAGCCTGTATTCCCAAAATCCCATATAGATCATCCATGAATTTAGAAACAAATTGCAGTCCCTGATCGCTGATGACCTTCCTGGGCAAACCATGTTCCCTAAAGACGTTATCTCGGAATAGAACCGCTACTCCTTGTGAAGTGATTGATGACGTTGTTGGAAGGAAATAGGCCTTCTTTGTGAACCGATCTACCACAACCATGATCATGTCATTGCCCTTTGAGTCCGGTAGTGGTCCGATTAGATCTACTGAGATGACTTCCCATGGTGCGTCAGGGATCTCATTTGGATTTAACAGTGCTGCCCTTGGCTGTCGATCCGGCTTGGCTTTCTGACATATCTCACATCCTCGTATGAAACGCTCAATGTCCTTTCTCATTTGCAGCCACCAGAAATTGCGAGTGAGACTTTCCATGGTTTTGACCACCCCCGAATGTCCCCAGGAGTGGTGAATCTGAATCAGGTCACCCCTGATCCGCGCATCTGCTGGATCGTAAATTCGACCCTTCCATTCAACTAGTCCTTTCTCGATTTTAAAGTCCGGGTCCTGCTGTTCAATCCCTTGCCAAACCTGATTTTCCCATTGCCGAGCCGAGACCTTTTGGATCTCCTTAATGATGTCCTCGATTGCCCGATCATCATCATAGACCCTTACAAACAAATGATCCTTCAGGAGTATTACTCCTTCATTATCATTTTGTCCCTTTTCATGTCCTGCTCTTCTCGACAATAAATCTGCTTTTGAGTTGGATTTCCCGGACCGGTGTTTAATGACAAAGTTGAACTCCTGTAAGTCAGGGACCCAACACGCCTGTCGTCTGTTCAAATTTTGCGGTTTTCGGAAATACGTGAGGTTTTGATGATCCGTTAAAACCTCAATCTGTTCCTTTGCACCTTTCAGGTAATGAGACCATTCGTAAAATGCATGCATGACTGCAAGCATTTCCTTGTCATAGATCTCATAGTTCTGTTCAGCTTCATTTAACGACTTTGAAATGAACACCACAGGTCGCCATGTGCCGTCTTTGCTTTGCTGGGACAAAATTCTGCCAATTGCAAAATCAGACGCATCTACTTCGACACGAAATTGACCGTTGTCATTGGGAATTTTGAGGACTACCTCCCTTGCCACAAGGTCTTTCAGTCCCTGAAAGGCCTGAGTCTGCTGATCCGCCCAGAGCCACTCAACCTTGCCAGTAAGACCCATCAGTGGCTTTGCCATCTTAGCAAATCCCAGTACAAAGCGCCGATAGAAGTTAACAAAGCCCAAAAACTGCTGGAGTTCGCGTTTACATGTAGGAATCGGCCAATCAACCACTGCCTGCACTTTGCCTTTTTCCATCTGAATATCAGGAACCCCCCGGCGTGACGCCTAGGAGCCCCAACAGAGAACTGAGGAGAGGAGAGGAGAGGAGGGATGAAACCCGAGAGAACTCGACTGAGGTCTCTGGGTGCTGAATTGCACTCTTTATATACTACGACAGGTGGTCTGTGCACTACCCTAAGCCCTACTCTAAATATAGTACGGTATGAGTAAGACGACTGCGCATGTAGTAATGGTAATGAGTCATCAGCGCCGAGCTCCGGTATCTTATCTACGGCTTTATCTAAGCGCTAAGCGATAGGCGCCTGCTTAGTCAGCACACGTTTATATAATATGAAGAAAATAAATAATAAAAGTGAAATGACTTAGTGAAAAAGCCGAAGCTTTTCAGTCGGTCATGACAGTACCCCCTTTTTAGGATTTGACTTCCAGACAAATTTAAACTTCATCATCATCTTTCAGCGCATTGCGCTCTATCACGGATGGTTCCTCTATTTCTTCGATGATGGGTGAGAGTGGGCGGGATGGTGGGGTGAGGTCTTCAATCGTTTCAGCATGAGGCGCTATATCATGCGATTGACGTAGGCACATGTTGCATTGGCATGGCCCTTCCACGTCTCCTGGCTCTGTAAGGGTGTCTAGGCCCTTCCTGCCTTTCCATTTTTGCCAATTTTGTTCCCACTTTGCAGCTGGTGCTACTGCATTAACATCGATTTTTGACACTATTTTGTCCGAGGTTTGTGTGAAGTTTTTGTAGGGTCTGAAAGTCAACCCATTAAAGGTTGCTTTGTCAAGTCTTCTGATGGCTCCGGGGTTTCTATTGTAAAAGTTTTTTATTTTTCTTTTTGCATTTTGTAAATTGTCCAATGGTTCCCAGGAGTTATGCTCGGCAGTGTATCCTTTCCACCTGACTAAGTATTCCATTTTGTTTCTTTTTAGTCGTACATCGATTATTTCTTCTACTCCTTTTCACCGTCTATTTCTATTGGCGGTGGGGGTTGTGCTTTTTGCCCTCTCATTGGTTTTTTCCAAGGGCGGATTCGTGAGACATTTACCACCGGGTGTATCTGTTGCGAGAAGGGTAGGTCCAACTCTACTGCATTTGGCGACACTATCTTCTTGATTGGGTATGGCCCAATCCATCTTTCCACCAATTTCCTTGTTGGTCGGCCTGTCAGCCTTAAATCTTTGGTTGACAGCCACACTTTATCTCCAACTTTGTATTCTGGTGCGTCTGATCTGTGTCTATCTGCGTATAGCTTCATATCACCCTGTGATTTTAACAGAGCTGCCTGAGTTTCCTCGTGGATTTCTTTCATTTTCTGCGCGAAATCTGATGCAGCCGGATGACTTCCTTCCCTTCTGGGCTCGATTCCCATCCTGGGGTGTTTGCCATAGTTGACAAAGAATGGAGTCTGTTTGGTGGATGCCTGAATTTTGTTGTTGTAGCTAAATTCGGCGATGGCTAACCATCCAGACCACGTTTCTTGTCTATGATCTATGAAAATCCTCAGGTACTGTTCTAAGTCCTGATTCATCCGTTCTGTTTGTCCATCTGTCTGTGGATGGAATGCTGTGGACAAATCTGTGCTAATGCCCAACATTTGATTTAGTTCTTTCATCATTTGTGCGGCAAACTGTGGGCCGCGATCTGAGATTATAGATTCCGGAAGTCCATGAAGTTTCCAAACATGATCTCGGAATAATGTGGCCAATCCCTGCGCCGATGTCTCTTCCGATGTGGGGATGAAATGCGCCATTTTTGACATTCTGTCACAAACTACTAAAATCGCATTATGACCATGTGATTCTGGCAATTTTGTGATAAAGTCGGCGGAAATATGTGTCCAGGGCTTCGCTGGTGCTGAATTTGGCATTAACTTTCCAGCAGGCGGCTCTGGGAAGTTCTTATTCCGCTGGCACTTGTCACATCCACTAACATATTTTTTAATAAACCTGGTGATTCCAGGCCACCAGTAATTTCTTGTGACGAGCTCAATCGTCTTCCACTGTCCTCCATGTCCAGCAATGGGCGTGTCATGGTGTAGGCGGACTATCTCCATCCGCA
The DNA here is from genome assembly GCA_023014395.1 of Amanita rimosa. Classification (NCBI taxonomy): domain Eukaryota; kingdom Fungi; phylum Basidiomycota; class Agaricomycetes; order Agaricales; family Amanitaceae; genus Amanita; species Amanita rimosa. The sequence continues at coordinate 340,365 of JAEBUO010000031.1, read as the reverse complement.
GCTTTTCATCCTTTGGTACATAGACTTTTCCCTGCCAGAGGATAAGTCCTTGCTCCATCTCCCATTCTCGAGCGTTTAGTGTTTTAACGCCGGCCTTTTTCATTGCCTCTACGGCCTTTACTACTGCTTCATCACGTGCTTCAGAGTGTCGAATTTTGTTTAATAATTCTTTTTCTGAGCTATGAATGAATACGTGACCATGACGTAGTGGGGCAATTTTGAAAAAGTCCGGTTTGAGGAGCGTGACATCCTTGTTGTCATCATCTACCCCCTTTTTATGGTCTGGCCTCCTGGACAGAGAATCGGCCTTTCCCATTGTAACACCAGCCTTATGTTGCAACACAAAATTGAATCGGCTGAGGTACAAAGCCCATCTGGCTTGCCTGCGATTCAACTTCTTTGCACTCATAAAGTACTCGAGATTTTTGTGATCAGTCCATATTTCGAACTGTTCACGTGCTCCTTCTAGATAATGACGCCAAGTTTCCAGGCACCGCATGATACCCAACATTTCTTTATCATGGACGTCATAATTGCGCTCAGTATCATTGAGCGACTTTGATAGGTAGGCCACAGGCCTCCACTTGTCATCCTTGCAGAGCATAGATAAGACGCCACCCGTAGCGTAATCCGATGCGTCTGACTCTACTCTGAACTTCCTATCGGAATCTGGGGCAACTAGTAAAGGTTGCTCCGTGAATATCTTTTTTAGGCTTTGGAAAGCCTTTTCTTGGACCTCCGTCCATTCCCATGTTTTTTCTTTTCTGACCAAGTCATGTAGTGGTCGTGCAATTTTGGCAAAGTCCTGTACAAAGCGCCTATAGTAATTGGCTAGGCCTAAGAACCTTTGTACGTCCTTGACACAAGAAGGGGTGGGCCAGCTAATAATAGCTTCGACCTTCTTTGTATCCATTTGGATTCCTTTGGGTCCTAAAACGACGCCCAGGAATTCAACTTCTTCCACACACCACACACATTTTTCTGGTTTTACATACAGATCGTTTTCTTCCAATCGTTGCAAGACTTGTTGTACGATTGCGTCATGCTCTTCTTTTGTTTTAGTAAAGATGAGTATGTCATCGATGTACACAATGACTTTTCCTGCGTTGATCATATCGCGGAAAATGTCATTCATCATTGCTTGGAAGGTGGCCGGCGAATTGGTTAGCCCAAAAAACATTACTACTGGTTCAAAAGAACCTTCGGGAGTAGTGAATGCTGCTTTCCATTCGTCGCCTTCTTTGATCCGTACATTATTGTAACCCCACCTAAGATCTAGCTTAGTGAAGTATTTGGCACTGCCTGCTCGATCTACGAGTTCAGATATTAAGGGTAGTGGATAGTTATTTTTAACTGTCCATTCGTTCAGGTATCTGTAGTCCTGAACCATCCGCTTCTTTCCATCTTTTTTGCTTACAAAGAAGACGGGTGACGTCTGTGGTGATTTGGAGGGACGGATATATCCTTTTGCCAACTGATCATCCACAAAGTTCCGTACTTCTTGAAGCTCATCTGGGGATAGGGGATAGACTTTTCCTTTCTGGGGCTGATAGCCTGGTTTGGTGTCAATTGCATGATCCCAAGGCTTTCTAGCCGGCATGCGTTCTGACGCTCCTTTCTCAAAGATTTTGAGGTATTGTTCAGGTACCATCTCTTTAGCCGTGAGTTTTGCCAATTCTCGCACATGTCTCATTGATCCGGCTTTTGATCCGGCGGATGAGGGAAACACTGGTAAGAATGGGTACTTATCCCCATACTTGTATTGACCCGGGTGTTTCATTTGCTCCATGTACGTGAGATGTTTCTCACTTTCCTCTTTTTCTTCGAGCCAATGCGCGAAGTCTAACTCCTTCTCCTGTTCCCACAGATATTCCAGAACGCGCCAGTGTTCCGCTGATCGGACCTTCTGCTCCCGCTTCTTGGTCCATTCCCTTTGCCTATGTCCACAGCTTCGCGGACAACATGTCAATTTGACTTGGCCAGTCTCCCAATTGATTTCTGGATTGTGCTTTCGTAACCATGTGGATCCGATGATTACGTTGGTTTTTCCCAGCTCGCATATTTCAAAGGTGGCTCGTTCCTTATGCCCTTGATAAGATAAAAGGAGATCAACCTCGTGGGTGATCATTCCTCCTTCATTGTTGGTTCCATCCACATTCCGGACTTGAATGGGACGCTCCAAGGGTATGAGTTTAAAGCCCATCCTTTTTGCATATGCGGCGTGCATGAACAATCCTGTTGCTCCTGAGTCAAGCAGTGCGGTTTGTTGAGTTTGTTCATGTGTATCCAACCTTTCCAACCCAATCTCCATTAAGATCTCGTCCTTTTGTCCTATTGACCTAACTAAAAATTCCTTTTCTCCCCTTTTTATCTTCCTTTTTGGACAAGCAGTTTCAGCGCTGGGCGCTATATCACGCTGCTTTCCTTTTAAGTCTTTTTGTCCCTTTGTAGATACTTGTACTACTGTATTTCGTAACGAGGAATCAAGCACAGGTTTAGCCGCCCTGCCGCGCTCCTTGGGAGTGACACTTTCAGCGCTGTGCGCTATATCAAGGTGTTTCACCTGGGAGTTCACCTCTTGCGGGGACGTCTCAGAAGTCCTTGAGACTTCCGAGATGGTCCTTGCATCAGCCCGGTCAGTGCTAGGCGCTATATCAAGGGACTGTACACTATCTAATCTATCTAGTACAGCGTATCTATTTTGAGAGTCTAGTACAGGACCTACTGACTCTCTTCCTCTTTTAAACTTTCTTCTCCTTTTCTAAAGTACTCCTTCATTTCGTCAAACGTCATAGTGCGAATATCGAGTCCTGATCTGCAGTTCCTGGAAATGTGTCCGATTTTGCCGCATTTGTAACAACGGATTGGTGGTCTTTGGTTTTGATCGACGTCCATTGTGTTAGGGTCCAGCCAATTTGCCGTACTACTTGAACTCGCGGAGGCTCCAGCTCCCAATCGTCCCTGACTCGCTGATCCCGATCCGAATTTCCATCGGGGTTTAGGCTGGGCAGGGGCTACCGGCTTCGCCGTATCCGGGCCTTTGGATGCTCCTTCACTCCTATTGGCGGAGTTACTGGTCCGCGAGGAGTAGTACTTCTCCTCGGCTTTCGCCTGTCTCCACTGGCGATCCAATCTAACTGCTTTCTGATACCATCCTTCTATGGTTTCAGGTACTTCATCGGCCTCCATTATCCTTTTTCGGAGTCCGGTATTCAAACTGCGTTTGAACTCAGGCGCCTGCTTAGTCAGCACACGTTTATATAATATGAAGAAAATAAATAATAAAAGTGAAATGACTTAGTGAAAAAGCCGAAGCTTTTCAGTCGGTCATGACACTGAATGGAGTCCTGACTAATGACTAGTCCCAAAAAGTCAATTTGAGGTTGATCGAACCAGCACTTCTCCGGTTTCAAAGATAATTTGTGATTCTCTAGTTTCGCTAAGATGCAGTTAACATGCATTGTGTGTGCGTCCTGTGATTGGGAGAACACCAAAATGTCATCCATATAAATGACGACCCAACCTTCTGCAATTTCTTGCCTGAAGATATCGTTCATCATTGTCTGAAATGTTGCGGGAGAGTTACAGAGACCGAAAAACATGACTAAAGGTTCAAACAGGCCCCGATGAGTTTTAAAAGCTGCTTTCCACTCATCACCTTCCTTAATCCTAATGTTATTATAGCCCCATTGAATATCCATTTTGGAGAAAACCTTGGCTTTTGACAGTCGATCAATCAATTCCCCGATTAATGGTAATGGATATCAGTTTTTCCTCGTGATGTCATTCAATTTCCTATAGTCCTGTACTGGTCTCAATTTACCATCCTTCTTTTTGACAAAGAAGAATGGCAATGCCTGCTCAGAGGTGCTTGGTCTGATCCAGCCAGACTTCAAGTTTTCTTCTAAGAACTCATCCAACTGTTCCCGTTCTTCTTTATTCAACGGGTACACTTTACAGTCAGTTGGCTGTCCTCCTGGAATAAACTCGATGGCATGATCCCATGGCCATCTTGGTGGTAATTCATCAAAAGTTTCCTTTTCAAACACTTTTCTGTATTTGAGATAATGTCCTGGTACCGTCTCTTCCAACGATCGCTTTTTACTAGCCAACGCCTCTTTTTCTGCAATGTCGGTTGAGAGTGGTCGTAATTTCAACTCCTCTGGTCCTATATGTACAGCAAGTAGACATTCCCCATCCTCTAAGGATTCATTTTCGTCTACCTCCTCCTCAGGTTCACTTACACTGGACTGATTCCAGCAAGTTCCCAGACAACGGCTGAAGGTTACTTCATGCTTCTTCCAATTCATACTGGGATTATGCAGTTGTAACCAATCATGACCCAAAAACAAGTCTGTCTTCCCTAATTGTGCGACACAACAATCCATAACTTCCTCATGATCCCCAATTCGTAGTTTAAACTGGACCATATATTCGATATTTCCCATTGTATTATGGGTTCCATCAGCATTATAGACTGGCACTGGTCGTAAGAGGCGTCGCTTGTTCATTCGGTGTTTTTCTACAAACTCATCATTGATACACAATCCTGTGCATCCTGAGTCAACTAAAGCCGTAACAGGAATTGTGGATCCTGTGTCCATAGTGGTTATGATTCCTTTAAGGTTCATCTCTTGTTTTCCTGAAGCTTTGACAATTTGTTGTCATAACTGTGCCAAGTTCCACATGGCTTCTGACTCTGATTGCTGGTTCAGTTCCTTTAACAGCTGCGGTGTTACTTCAGATAAACGTTTTTCATGAACCCATCCCTTCAAACAATCTATAGCAACAGTTTCGCTTTGTTGCCATATCCTTCTCATTACCCATGCAGGGGTCCATTGTTTAATCCTGGGTTTGGCACTCACACTTAAGTTTTGAATCCGATGAACATGAGACGAATATTCATATAACAATTCTTGTATGTTTACACAAGAGTCATTGTTCGATTTCGAAACTCTATCAGCCAGCAGCGCTGAGCGCTTGCCTACTGGCTTTCGCCAAAACCCTTTTCTTTTCCAAGTTCTTTCCACTGCTCCTCAGTAAGCTCCTCTATCCTAACTTCTCTTGCTCTCCACTTTCCCATATCATTCCATTGGGGTTTCCTAGGTTCTGGGCAATCTTGTGCAAAATGTCCTTCTTTGCCGCAATTGTAACAACTTCCAGCACCTGGTTTCTTACTGTTATCCACGTCCATGGCATTTGGATCCTTAGATGTTGTTGGCGTACTGTATTGGAACTGGTTCGGTTTGCTATCCTTAGCAACCATTTTTTCCTTGTATCCGCCTTTTTGTTTATCCAGCCCATATGCTTCTGTTGCCTTACGATAAGCTCTTGCTAGTTCTATTGCCCAATCCTGGATCTGTTTCAGGGTTGCATTATCCCCTAGATTTCCATGCCTAATCAGATCTCGTCCTAATGCAGGGTTGATGTTTTGTTTGAATAATGCAATCAACGCTCTATTGTCCCATCCGACCAATGGTACCAGGGCGTTGAACCTGACTACATGATCTTCAATCATTGTGTTTCCTTGTTTTAATGCAAGAATCACATCCATCGCCTTTTCTCGAGTCTCAGTTGACATGAAGAATTCATGCATCTGTGTTGTAAAATCTTCCCATGAAATAAAAGGAAACTGATTTCTTAAGGGACATCTGATTTCATGATCATTTACAATAACACCTTGATTTAGCGATGCCCAGGACAGGTTAGTTGGCCATCCAGAATTAACCATTTTGTTTTGGTATTCTTGGTCCGCATCCTGAACTGCTTTGAGTTTCACTCCTGCCCAATCTCCCACTCGATTATCTTTGCCTTTTCTGATCCGATATAAACAGATCGAGATCTTTCGATCTAACTGAGTTTCTCGAGCCAGCGTAAAGTATGTTCTCATCTGCCTCAGCCATCCATCTACCATACGGGGATCGCCCTCATAATAATCTGGCATCTCGGCTTTAGTTAGAGGTGTGGGTGGTGGTATAGGGTTGGCTCGTCGGTATTCATTCACTATTCCGGCCACCACTTGCCCGATTGCGGTGATGGTTTCTTCCCGCTGCATTTGCTGTCTCTGGATAACATCCTCCTGAGCAGCGATCTGTGCCACTGTAGGTTGTCTGTTTGGCAGAGTATTGGATTTAATGAATTCATCTAACATTCCAGGATCCAGATCGGGATAATCAGACGTCGTAAAAAAACTCATATTTGCCCCTGAGGGGCCAGCTACTGTACATGCAGTATTACAAGGTTTATTCAGACCTTGTAATATCCAGCCACCAACTATCCCTGTTGGTGCGTTAACTCCGGGGATGACCGGAGCGCTCGTTCCGGCCTTTCTCCTTCTACTGGGGATAATCTTTTCCCCGGCCGCAAAAACGAAATTGGGTTGTGACGAAGTTCTTTCTTTGTCACTAATGTTTGGGTTTGTTGAACCCCAATGGATGTTTGCTATGACCAATTGATCAGCTATAGGGTTAAGCAGCTGATTTTGGTACATCACTTTATTTTTGCTATTGGTGGCTAATTCCACCAATTTGCGCATCTCCATTATTTCATTCAGCCGCTTGGCTGACTTTTCGTTTAGCGCTCTTTCATAATCCTTCCTTTCGTGGTATATGTTTCCATCTAATATGAAAACGGCATTCTCAGCCCTGAGTCTCCGTTTAGCAAGTTCATTGCTAATTTCGGAACTCTTTAGTCCCTTAAGGGACTCAAGGTGAGGTCCTTGCTTGCTGTTAGGTCCTAATTGATAAACTGATGGACCTTCATATTTGAGGAGGGATACGTCTTCCTCTGCATGTATGTCATCCTCATCTTCTCCTTCTGCATCTGCATCTGCGCCTTCCTCTGAATCTGTAATCGTCTTTAAGGATGGTAAGTCATCGTCTTTTTCAGGTGGTTGACTACCACATACAGATATGTCAGAGATTTCGATATCATCATCATCATCATCATCTGCATCTTCTTCTGCAAGCTCGATATCTTCTTCTGGAACAAAGGTGTCCAGATAGGCGACTTCTTCTTCTTCTTCTTCTTCTCTCTTCAATAACTCCCTACGATTGACGCCTTCATTCTCATCGCTGACATAGATCAACCCTTTGATGATGGGAGTGCCTTGATGGCTCTCCATATATGGATCGAAGGAATGAATATATCGAACGCCAATCATCCTCAGACAAGGATCATCAGACATTCTAAATTCTTCTATGTCATAGCATTTTTCAATGAAAGACATAATCGATTCTTCCGGCGCCAAGTTGATCTTTTCAACGGGTAGTGTGGTGCAGCTGATAGGAGGATACATATCACGAACATCTGAGTTTTTCTTGATATGGTTCCAACCAGCCCTGCAATTCGCCAACCAGACCAACTTGCCAATACGATCGTAGGGATTCCCAAAAATCATATCATCTGATTTGTATTTTTCCATCAGATCCTCAACATCTACTCCTTCCAACCACGGATTAAGATACAGAACACGTCTAATTACTCCAGCGTTAATATATTCGGTTCTGTATTTGGCTCCATGGAAATAGGAAGAGAAAGAGATTTGATTCTTGAGAAATCCGGTGGTGAAAGTTTGAGACATCTAGGAAAAATTGTGTCAGCCAAAATTCCTAATCTCGAATGATTCATGAGAGAAGGAAAATATCTTAGGCTGTGCAATCCTCCAGATTGAACATGTTATGAACTTGCGAGCAACGCAAATGACCTGTTGAGGTCATTGAATGTTGCTATGCCAAAGATTGTACCAGGGGCTCCTTCAAATCCCTGCATATGAAAATCCACCAACTAATCTAGTGTATGTGTGTATGTAATCAGTGTTCTAAAGTGATCTCCTCAGAGATCCTAATCTAGTGATGAGTGTTGTTTAGACACCCCACGTTAGTCTGCATGTATGATGGAAGTCCGCCTCAGCATGACCCTTGAGAAAACTATCTAGCAGCCAAAAATGAGAAAATGGAGACGAAGACTCCAATAATGGTATAAGGGCATTAACTCTCGGCCGATGGGGGGTGCACGAAGCCTTTACAGGGGGTTGGACCCTGATATCCACCATGAGGTGGCCCCAAATCCGTGACAGTTTTACTGTGTGGTCTGTCAAAACCATGACTATTTGAGGTAGTCAGCCCATGTGAGAATTTTGATTTCTGTGTTCCACAACACAGGGCGACTCAGAAGCGCCACTCCAGATGTTTAGTCAGTGCTCCCACACTGTCAGCCACAAGGGTGACTGAAATGGTATCCCTGCTACCATTAAGCGGATCATTTATCCCATGATCATGGGTTAGCTGCTAGACAAATGTGGGAAGGATCAGTAAGAGGAGATACCTACATACACACACGATCCACTGTGGGACCCCATCAGACCAATAGAGGGCCTAGAGCCATATTGTATATCTGATATTCTTGAGGGGTTTTAGCAGATCAAACACAAAACTACATAAAGGTACATGTGTACACTATCCATAAACTCCATCCTTGGCACAGTCAACATCCAATGACGACAAGAGTCATTGTTTCAAGGCTGTTGCTCGGGGCCCATAACCTGTTAAATCAGGGGAGAGCAGCGCAGGACTCAAGCTAAGTAAGGATTAATGTCATGACCGACTGAAAAGCTTCGGCTTTTTCACCAAGTCATTTCCATTTTATTATTTATTTTCTTCATATTATATAAACACGTGCTGACTAAGCAGGTGCCTATCACTTGGCGCTTAGATAAAACCATAGATAAGATACCGGAGCTCGGCGTTGATGACTCATTACCATTACTACATGCGCAGTCGTCTTACTCATACCGTACTATATTTAGAGTAGGGCTTAGGGTAGTGCACAGACCACCTGTCGTAGTATATAAGGAGTGCAATTCAGCACCCAGAGTCCTCAGTCGAGTTCTCTTGGGTTTCCCCTCCCTCCTCTCCTCCTCCTGTCTTGTCTGCTGTTTGGGGCTCTTAGGCGTCACGCCGAGGGAGTCCTGATAGTAGAACTCGACTAGTTCGCTCTACAGCCCCACGCTTGTTATACCCGGACCACAGGGTTAAGTGGACAGAGTACAGGGGGATATACACCGTCGTACGCCGACGTTAAAATTGTGGTATCGGTTGCCAGACACCGTTCAAAACTGCGCACCTGTGGCCCTGCCTCGTGGCCCTCGACTAACTTGGCATTACGTTCCCGGTCTACGCAAACCGAAGTACCTAACCCGGTAGATAGGGTCACCTGTGCACAGGAAACCAGTGCTGGACTTATCACACGATACGTGATACGTATCTAGGGACCAGCCTCACCAGCCCCCTAGCGCGTTAAATTGCCCTGGTCTAGGCCCCTGAAGGCTATATTCGTAATTACATAAATACCTTTTTTCGTACTCCTTGGAGATAGCCGGCACTTGCCCATGCGTCTCTGAGAAAGGCCCGCACCCGTACGGTGTAGCGGCAGTTGGACAACCATTTGGACCCAACTTAGATAGAACCTTCATCCATAAATAAAACAAGTAGTCAGTATCATAAATTGTAGCACTGCAGGGGTGGTTGCAGACCCTGAGTGCACGTTTCGTACATACGTTCCCAAGCAAGTGACAGGCCAAGACCTCCCTCACTTACGTACAAGTACAAAATAGGAGATACAAATAACGATACATTTTGGGACGCTGTCACAGGTGATCTTGATCCAAACGACGTGGGTTTTAGTTCCTCTGAAGGAGAATCTACATCATCATCATCATCACATTCCACAAACTCTATCACAGAGGAACCACATCAGTGGGAAGCAGCACCGTTTCCTATACTAGTACCTAATCCAGCAACACTCAATCCTAACCTACTATTCAACTCCGACGCCGATTTCATCGGAGAACCCGCACCACCGTTTTCATCACCACCACCCCCGCTTACACCATCACCTACATCGCCACCGCCAAACTATCACAGTATGGCGGCGCCCCAAGAAATGACATCAGCAGAATTGCTGAACCTACTCAACGCGCAAGCCGCGACCATCCAAGCCCTCCAGAACCAGCTGACACAGCTGCAAGCAAACGCTGCACAGGCTGCCGCGGCCGCAGCAGAACACCCTCCTCCCCCCGCTAACATTGTCAATATACCGCCAGGGATGGTATTCAATATTCCCGGAACCGGTAATGGTGGAACATCTAGAATAGATGTAGCCAAACCTCCGGTTTTCTCCGGAAAGATGTCCGAAGTGACAAATTTCATAAACGCATGCAGGTTGTACATTCAATTAAAGATGCCGGAATCTGATGAGGAAGAACGGATCTTGTTGATCATATCGTACATGACGGAAGGCTTTGCCGCAGATTGGAAGGACAATCTGTTGGAGCAGATGGCCAACGATGAAGAAGGAATTCCGCAAACGGCGGAACAATTATTCAGGCAGATCAGAAGAGATTTTGGTGACACTGATGAGCAATCATCAAAGATCTCGGAGATGCGGACCATGACACAAGGGTCCAGTACGTGTGAAGAACACGTACAAAAATTTAAAAAGGTATCACGAGGCACCGGATACCTGGGAAGAGCTCTTATCGAAGAGTTTAAACGCAGTTTGAATACCGGACTCCATAAAAGGATAATGGAGGCCGATGAAGTACCTGAGACCATTGAAGGATGGTATCAGAAAGCAGTTAGATTGGATCGCCAGTGGAGACAGGCAAAAGCCGAGGAGAAGTACTACTCCTCGCGGACCAGTAACTCCGCCAATAGGAGTGAAGGAGCATCCAAAGGCCCGGATATGGCGAAGCCGGTAGCCCCTGCCCAGCCAAAACCCCGATGGAAATTCGGATCAGGATCAGCGAGTCAGGGACGATTGGGAGCTGGAGCCTCCGCGAATTCAAGTAGTATGGCAAATCGGCCGGACCCTAATGCAATGGACGTCGATCAAAACCAAAGACCACCAATTCGTTGTTACAAATGCGGCAAGATCGGACACATTTCCAGGAACTGCAGATCAGGACTCGATATTCGCACTATGACGTTTGACGAAATGAAGGAGTACTTTAGAAAAGGAGAAGAAAATTTAAAAGAGGAAGAGAGTCAGTAGGTCCCGTACTAGACTCTCAAAATAGATACGCTGTACTAGATAGATTAGATAGTGCACAGTCCCTTGATATAGCGCCTAGCGCTGACCGGGCTGATGCAAGGACCATCTCGGAAGTCTCAAGGACTTCTGGGACGTCCCCGCAAGAGGCGAACTCCCAGGTGAAACACCTTGATATAGCGCTCGGCGCTGAAAGTGTCACTCCCAAGGAGCGCGGCAGGGCGGTTAAACCTGTGCTTAATTCCTCAGTACCGAATACAGTAGTACCAGTATCTACAAAGGGACAAAAGGACTTAAAAGGAAAGCGGCATGATATAGCGCTTAGCGCTGAAACTGCTTGTCCAAAAAGGATGTTGAAAAAGGGAGAAAAGGAATTTTTAGTTAGGTCAATAGGACGAAAGGACGAGATCTTAATGGAGATTGGGTTGGAAAGGTTGGACACACATGAACAGATCCAACAAACTGCATTGCTCGACTCAGGAGCAACAGGACTGTTCATGCATGCTGCATATGCAAAAAGGATGGGTTTCAAACTCATACCCTTGGAACGCCCCATTCAAGTTCGGAATGTGGACGGAACAAACAATGAAGGAGGAATGATCACCCACGAGGTTGATCTTCTTTTATCTTACCAAGGGCACAAGGAGCGAGCCACTTTTGAAATATGCGAGCTGGGAAAAACCAACGTAATCATTGGATCCACATGGTTACGAAAACATAACCCTGAAATCAATTGGGAAACCAGTCAAGTCAAATTGACACGATGTCCACGGAGCTGCGGACATAGGCAAAGGGAATGGACCAAGAAGCGGGAGCAGAAGGTCCGATCAGCAGAACACTGGCGTGTTCTGGAATATCTGTGGGAACAGGAAAAAGAACTAGACTTCGCGCACTGGCTCGAAGAAAAGGAGGAAAGTGAGAAGCATCTCACGTACATGGAACAAATGAAACACCCGGGTCAATACAAGTATGGGGATAAATACCCATTCTTACCAGTGTTTCCATCATCCGCTGGATCAAAGGCCGGATCAATGAGACATGTGCGAGAATTAGCAAAACTCACAGCCAAGGAGATGGTACCTAAACAATACCATCAATACCTCAAAATCTTCGAAAAAGGAGCGTCAGAACACATGCCGGCTAGAAAGCCTTGGGATCATGCAATTGATACCAAAACTGGATATCAACCCCGGAAAGGGAAGGTCTACCCCCTATCCCCAGATGAGCTGCAGGAAGTACGGAACTTTGTGGATGATCAATTAGCCAAAGGGTATATCCGACCCTCAAAATCCCCACAAACGTCACCCGTCTTCTTTGTAAGCAAAAAAGATGGGAAGAAACGAATGGTTCAGGACTATCGATACCTGAACGAGTGGACAGTTAAAAATAACTACCCACTACCCCTTATATCGGAGCTCATAGATTGAGCAGGCACTGCCAAGTACTTCACCAAGTTAGATCTTAGGTGGGGATATAATAACGTACGAATCAAGGAAGGTGATGAATGGAAAGCAGCATTCACTACTCCCGAAGGTTCTTTTGAACCAGTAGTAATGTTTTTCGGGCTAACCAACTCACCGGCCACCTTCCAAGCAATGATGAATGACATCTTCCGCGATATGATCAACGCAGGAAAAGTCATTGTGTACATCGATGACATACTCATCTTTACTAAAACAAAAGAAGAGCATGACGCAATCGTACAACAAGTCTTGCAACGATTGGAAGAAAACGATCTGTATGTAAAACCAGAAAAATGTGTGTGGTGTGTGGAAGAAGTTGAATTCCTGGGCGTCGTTTTAGGACCCAAAGGAATCCAAATGGATACAAAGAAGGTCGAAGCTATTATTAGCTGGCCCACCCCTTCTTGTGTCAAGGACGTACAAAGGTTCTTAGGCCTAGCCAATTACTATAGGCGCTTTGTACAGGACTTTGCCAAAATTGCACGACCACTACATGACTTGGTCAGAAAAGAAAAAACATGGGAATGGACGGAGGTCCAAGAAAAGGCTTTCCAAAGCCTAAAAAAGATATTCACGGAGCAACCTTTACTAGTTGCCCCAGATTCCGATAGGAAGTTCAGAGTAGAGTCAGACGCATCGGATTACGCTACGGGTGGCGTCTTATCTATGCTCTGCAAGGATGACAAGTGGAGGCCTGTGGCCTACCTATCAAAGTCGCTCAATGATACTGAGCGCAATTATGACGTCCATGATAAAGAAATGTTGGGTATCATGCGGTGCCTGGAAACTTGGCGTCATTATCTAGAAGGAGCACGTGAACAGTTCGAAATATGGACTGATCACAAAAATCTCGAGTACTTTATGAGTGCAAAGAAGTTGAATCGCAGGCAAGCCAGATGGGCTTTGTACCTCAGCCGATTTAATTTTGTGTTGCAGCATAAAGCTGGTGTTACAATGGGAAAGGCCGATTCTCTGTCCAGGAGGCCAGACCATAAAAAGGGGGTGGATGACGACAACAAGGATGTCACGCTCCTCAAACCGGACTTTTTCAAAATCGCTGCACTACGCCATGGTCACGTCTTCATTCATAGCTCAGAAAAAGAAGTGTTAAACAAAATTCGACATTCTGAAGCACGAGACGAAGCAGTAGTAAAAGCAGTAGAAGCCATGAAAAAGGCTGGTGTTAAAACACTAAACGCTCGAGAATGGGAGATGGAGCAGGGACTTATCCTCTGGCAAGGAAAAGTCTACGTACCTAAGGACGAAAAATTGCGGATGGAGATAGTCCGCCTACATCATGACACACCCATTGCAGGACATGGAGGACAATGGAAGACGATTGAACTCGTCACAAGAAACTACTGGTGGCCTGGAATCACCAGGTTTATTAAAAAATATGTTAGTGGATGTGACAAATGCCAACGGAATAAGAACTTCCCAGAGCCGCCTGCTGGAAAGCTAATGCCAAATTCAGCACCAGCAAAGCCCTGGACACATATTTCCGCCGACTTTATCACAAAATTGCCAGAATCACATGGTCATAATGCGATTTTAGTAGTTTGTGACAGAATGTCAAAAATGGCGCATTTCATCCCCACATCAGAAGAGACATCGGCGCAGGGATTGGCCACATTATTCCGGGATCATGTTTGGAAACTTCACGGGCTTCCGGAATCCATAATCTCAGATCGCGGTCCACAGTTCGCCGCACAAATGATGAAAGAACTAAATCAAATGTTGGGCATTAGCACAGATTTGTCCACAGCATTCCATCCACAAACAGATGGACAAACAGAACGGATGAATCAGGACCTAGAACAGTACCTGAGGATTTTCGTAGATCATAGACAAGAAACGTGGTCTGGATGGTTAGCCATCGCTGAATTTAGTTACAACAACAAAATTCAGGCATCCACCAAACAGACTCCATTCTTTGTCAACTATGGCAAACACCCCAGGATGGGAATCGAGCCCAGAAGGGAAGGAAGTCACCCAGCTGCATCAGATTTTGTGCAGAAAATGAAAGAAATCCACAAGGAAACTCAGGCAGCTCTGTTAAAATCACAGGGTGATATGAAGCTATACGCAGATAGACACAGATCAGACGCACCAGAATACAAAATTGGAGATAAAGTGTGGCTGTCAACCAAAGATTTAAGGCTGACAGGCCGACCAACGAGGAAACTGGTGGAGAGATGGATTGGGCCATACCCAATCAAGAAGATAGTGTCGCCTAATGCAGTAGAGCTGGACCTACCCTTCTCGCAACAGATACACCCGGTGGTAAATGTCTCACGAATCCGCCCTTGGAAACGACCAATGAGAGGGCAAAAAGCACAACCCCCACCGCCAATAGAAATAGACGGTGAAAAGGAGTACGAGGTAGAGGAAATAATCGATGTACGACTAAAAAGAAACAAAATGGAGTACTTAGTCAGGTGGAAAGGATACACTGCTGAGCATAACTCCTGGGAACCATTGGACAATTTACAAAATGCAAAAAGAAAAATAAAAAACTTTTACAATAGAAACCCCGGAGCCATCAGAAGGCTTGACAAAGCAACCTTTAATAGGTTAACTTTCAAACCTTATGAAAACTTCACACAAACCTCGGACAAAAAGGTGTCAAAAATCGATGTTAATGCAGTAGCACCAGCTGCAAAGTGGGAACAAAACTGGCAAAAATGGAAAGGAAGAAAGGGCTTAGACACCCTTACAGAGCCAGGAGATGTGGAAGGGCCATGCCAATGTAACATGTGCCTACGTCAATCACATGATATAGTGCCTAGCGCTGAAATGATTGAAGACTTCACCCCACCATCCCGCCCACTCTCACCCATCATCAAGGAAATAGAGGGATCATCCGTGATAGAGCGCAATGCGCTGAAAGATGACGAAGAAGTTTAGATTTGTCTGGAAGCCAAATCTTAAAAAGGGGGTACTGTCATGACCGACTGAAAAGCTTCGGCTTTTTCACCAAGTCATTTCCATTTTATTATTTATTTTCTTCATATTATATAAACACGTGCTGACTAAGCAGGTGCCTATCACTTGGCGCTTAGATAAAACCATAGATAAGATACCGGAGCTCGGCGTTGATGACTCATTACCATTACTACATGCGCAGTCGTCTTACTCATACCGTACTATATTTAGAGTAGGGCTTAGGGTAGTGCACAGACCACCTGTCGTAGTATATAAGGAGTGCAATTCAGCACCCAGAGTCCTCAGTCGAGTTCTCTTGGGTTTCCCCTCCCTCCTCTCCTCCTCCTGTCTTGTCTGCTGTTTGGGGCTCTTAGGCGTCACGCCGAGGGAGTCCTGATAATTAACTACTTACATCTTTAGCTTGGTTAGTCTTACTGTTGACTTTGTAGTTCTTGGAACTGAGGGACAGTCATCCAGAATGCCCTCCTTTTATGCATTTTGGAACCCTAGCTTACATACACATTATTCTACCAATGGAGTAACTACGAGGCTATGTACACACAGCTATTGCTGTGTAAGAGCTATCCAAATGCAATGTAATTGCTGTGTCATGCACAGCAGATGACTGAGCATTGCTGCGCATTGCTGTGGATGAGGTCATTCTGTACCTTGTCTTATTATATTCCTTCTAATATGTTCTATATGATATCATAAAGTTCTTTATGACTTCATTATCTACTGATAGTTATCTTAATGATGTCACTATGACTTCATTATGTACCTGATGATATCATATGGTGCCTTATGATGTCATCTCTATCAATAGATGTTCTAGACCATGAATATAATAACAGTTAAATATGAAACACATTAATTATTCACTATAAAGTTATTATCTTGCTCATATCTAATCCGTTAATCGTTATCTAATCTCCAATCAACGATTATATAATACTCTGATAAGATACTGATTAAACGAGATCAGATTAGATAAGATAAGAGGTGAAACAAATGAGTATTAAGTGAATACATTTACTATGTATCTTTTAACAGTCCCATCCTTTCCTAGCGTCTGACGAACTACCACTTTTATTGCCGCCTGACTACACCCAGTGGCAAGGAGATGATCGTCTAGAGACACAGGTTGTTTTTGACTGGGAAGGTATGCCGTTGGGTGGTTTATTGAAGCAAATTCTGGCATCGAGTAGTCACCAGGGCGTCGAAGGAGAATAGTGACATCATTCAACTGGGATGATTGTGGTTGTATATTTGTAAGCTTCCAGATGTTATGAAATGGCAAAGACAAGATGTAAACATATTGCAACAGTCTGACTTTTTGTTATATGTAGATGAGTGTAAAACTCTAGCACTCATTATTATCCTTGCCTTAGAACTCATTGTTGATAGTCTGCTTTATGACATACCTTATTATCACATGCCATTCAGTTTATCACATGTCAGTTGACTGACTTTATTACATGTTGATGCATCTTCCTGTATGAATCCATAGACAGTGCTGGTTAATTATTTGCTTAAAAAGATAGTGATAGTAACTTGAAGCATTGAATATTGTATAAGAGGGCTGAAATAATTGTAGATCATGGGTTATTGGTAGTACAGATAAATCAATCAAAGAACATATTCAAAAAACAACTCTCTTTCCTACTCTTGCTTACTCTTGCTCCCACCATCTCATTGAACAAAGTCAGGCATTTTTAAGACAAGGATATGATATTGTCTACCTTGGATTTGCTGATGCAATTCATCCAAATTTTGTGATGCTCTCATGCCTTCTTCCATTGACACTATTGCATTAGCTACCATAACCTCTACTCCATTCTGCATGTTTCTGATAGTATCTTCCACATCTTTATCTGCTAATGCCTGGATCATATCTATTTGCAGTTTCTGTTCTTCATTCCACCTTCCTTGAGATCTGTATGTGTTTGCCAATTTGTCCATGCTTCTGAGAGTATCTGGGTGACCTGATTCCAGATTTGCTTTAAGTGTATTTGTCACATCCACATGCAGTTTCTCTGCTTCATTCCACTTTCCCTGAGAACAGTATGTCATTGCTAAACTGTCCATGCTTCTGAGAGTGTCTGGGTGATTTGATCCCAGCTTTGCTTTCAATGCATTCATTACATTCACCTGTAGTTTCTCTGCTTTATTCCACCTTCCCTGAGAACAGTATGTCATTGCTAAACTGTCCATGCTTCTGAGAGTGTCCGGGTGATTTGATCCCAGCTTTGCTTTAAATGCATTTATCACATCCATGTGCAGTTTCTCTGCTTCATTCCACCTTCCCTGAGCACTGTATCTTTCTGCCAATTTGTTCATGCTTCTGAGAGCATCTGAGTGATCTGCTCCAAGTTGTGCATCAATCACATCCACATGCAGTTTCTCTGCTTCATTCCACCTTCCTTGAGAACTGTATGTCATTGCCAAATTGTCCATGGTTATTATTGTGTTTAGGTGATCTGATCCTGACTTTGCTTTAACTGCTTTAAATGTACTCATGGCATTCAGCTGCAGGTTCTTGTTTGCTTTATCTTCAGTACTGGCTTCAGCTTCTTTATCCAAGAGCAACTTGATATTCTCTAAGTTTCCCTCAAGTACTGCAACCTGAAGCATATTGTAGTACCCACCCTGAACATTGACATTTGGATGAACAGCTGGATGACTGGTTCCAATCATGGATCTATCTTTACCAGTGCATTTTAGGTCTAATACTAGAGCTTACATCAGTATAGTAGGCTAACAGTATAAGAGGCATACATGGACTCAATATATCCTCTTGTGACATATCTTTTCTGACAAGGAAGGCAGAAACTGATCAAACATAAGAGTATTTTTATAGCAAGAATCAAGCAACCTACAATGCTCATCAACCATTATGTCATGAGAAATAAAGATTTTCTTTAAAAAATATGTGGTAGAGATGGCATCATTGAATGGTAGGTTGAATTTGGAATCCTAATAAGGCAGTTAATAAGGGAATCAGTCATATTAACAAAAAAAAATGTACTTCAAACTGAATGTCACACCAATCATCATCATGAGTAATAGCCATTTTTGCATGTGGCACCTAGAAAAATGTTTTCATGGTATTACTTGGAAAAGTGTTTGAATTTACTAATTGCAAAAGTGTATGATTGATGTAGGTTGATGGATGTACCTGACATTGATTATAATGACAACAACAAAATGAAGCCATTGGTACATACAGTATGAATGATATCTGACACATGATCATCTTTAATTTTGACATGCTTCATGTTATTATCATTTAATTGCACATGCTGACCACCAAAGATGGTCTGTTGTGAAGGATTCTCTTGCAGGCCAGTGGAACCAGTTACAGGAACATGGACAGGTTCAACTAATTGCTCTGATGTCTTTTCAGACAGTGTGATAACATAGCCTCGCAGGAATGTGCATTGATTCAATATTTCATCCCCATCATCAGCAATAATACCCTCCAACTTTGGTCCTGTCCGTGCAGTGGCAGCACCAACCTGCTTCCACTCATACTTTCTGCCTGACTTCTTTGACATACATTCTGGATGCTCTGATGGCACACTAGTTGCCAAGAATTGAAGGTAGTCATCAGGCTGTGACTGTCTATCAAATGTTGCAATGCCCCAGCTTTCAGACTTGATGCAAGCTGTGACAATATAGAATGAGCCATCCCCATCAGGTCCTGGCTGCCAATCAAAAAAATATAACTCTTCTGCATGATGGCAAACTCCCTGAAGGGCTTGGGGTTTTCTGCTTCATAAAGAATGGCACCATCTGGTAATGCAAGGAGAGCACCTTCAGATGCTGCACAGCAGAATGATCCTGGTCTGCATGAATAGTTTAGGTATGGCCAACAGAAAATGACTGCATACTGACATTCCATTGATGTACTTGATGCTCTCACTCATCAGATATGATGTTGGATCATATAGGGGAAATTTTGATATTTTGATATTTTTGATTGGTTCATATCCATCAGGGAGAACTGGAGGGTTTGGAGGGTGTTCCACTGGTAAACAGGCATTGAAGAGAAAAATAAATGCTCCATCACGTGTTATCCTGCCAACATCTCCTACTTGAACACCCTTCTTTCGATATTCAAGTGGAAGTGAAAGATTTGGGCCAGGCAGATAGAGTGGATGGCCTAGTTGGTGACATAGTTGAAGACGCATGTAACGTTTAACAGATGAAGATGAAGACATCAAATCTGCAGATCCAAGCTTGCGTGCAACATTCTCTAACATGTCCTATTGAAAATGAAAACGGCATGTCCTAAAAGAGAAACTACTTACCCGAGACACAGACTGGACCACCGTCTTGCACCTTTTTGATGGAGGCTCCTCGTTTGATAAAACGGCATTGAAATCCTCAACGATTGTTGACTATCATTGTTATCAGTTACCAAACAAAGCAAATCATGAAGTTCACAATCACCGAAGTTGCAACTTGTGCCATGCATGCATCATCTATGTATTAAAGTAAGTATAAAATCGAGGCCCGAAAGGCAAGAGGACCCTACCAGCTTGAGGGTTGGCGCTTCGACGTCTCTTGGAAGCCCTGACGTCGTTGAAGGTAGCACCTGAGCGGAACGTGTAGAACCAAAATGGACTGTGGCCAACCCAATAACATACCAACTTCCGTTAATTGACCATCCAATTCATCCCCTGTGACAATTGATGACGTATCGACCGTAGACATAGCCCTTTGAATGATGTTGATTGTGAATGCGAGCACATCACCACCAATGCTACTAAGATTGCTTCGATTGAATGCAGCGCCTGTCGAGCCAGAAAGTACGGAAGACCCGCCTTTCTCAATGACCTCAGTGCCCTTTTCTTTCTTCTGCATGTGTATGTTCTGTTGCGCGAAGTGAAGTGCGATCGAAACGATTAGCAAAACACCCACAAATTTTGTCTAAGCACGTTTGCTGATTTTTTTTATTTATCTCCATCGCCTGAACAACCGTTTTAGTCTCACCATAGGTATTCGACTCTTCTATCACATAGCCCCCACACCAACCCCCTGGCCCTCTGCATTCTGGATATCGGCTTACACGTCCAATGGATTTCACAAGATGTTGAATGGCCACTGAAAAAAACGTTAGGACTATACTGACATGCACCATCAATCTCTTCAACAAAGGGACATAGAAAGCACACTCCCTCGGGAATGTACAAACTGCAGTGAAGACATGTTATGACCCCTTCTCGTGACGGTGTCGAGTTCGTAGTCAACATCGTCCACGCTGACGCACGATGTATCCTCAGATTTATTAAAACCTTCTACTAATTTGTCCGGCACACGCACCCGGTTGTTCGACAAGGGGATGACTTCCGCCAACGAGAGATTCAACAAAACACGGTCATGTGGAACACGTTAATACTATTAGAGTATGTGATCATGAACTGCGTAGGTTGACCAAGTAACGTCAGGCACATCAGTTAACAAATTCCGACTTTCCTGATGAATATTGAACAAGCCTGTAACCTAGCTCTAGTACGATAATACAACAACCCAAGCTTGGTTTTCAAGAAAAGAAGCTTGTGGGTAAAATCTATACAGTAGATACTGCCAATGATGGTGCTGCCGCTGAAATCGGTATTTTTGACATATTAACTACGCGCGGAGCGATCAACGCATGATTGTCGATGCTTATACCTGGACAGGATGGTCAGCTCGCAACTTTTCGCGCGATACAAGCTACGCACTTCTTGTTTGATTCGACGTCTTATATATCCCAATCAGACGGTGGCTCAATTCGAACATGTCGTTCCTTCCATGTGATGAATGAGTTAGCTACATTTCGTAAGGCCTTTGCCAGGAACGCAGTTACTCACCGTAGCGAGATGATAATAAATTGTGCATTCTTAGTCCGGTCCTTTATATAATTGGCAACGATGGACACGTTTCTGAAATCTAGGGCGGCATCAATCTCGTCCATAAAGTATAGAGGGGTTGGCTGGTGGTATGGTTTAGGGCTCTGCTCGACAAAAAAATACGATCAACTCACCTTGAAGACATGAAGAGCGAATACGAGAGCGAGCGAGCTTAGCGTCTGCCAACGTTGTCAGGCTTCTGTATTTCTTAGGCAAAGTTCCTATCACCTTCTCCCCGCCGGAAAGATTCGAGATATTCTTCCAACTTTTTTTCGGTGGCATGACACTGAATATGATTCCCTCGGAAAAGGGGTCCATACTATCAACTAGCTCTAATTCCGCGTTCCCTCCAAGAGTGATCATCTGCGAGATGTACAGTTATTCCATATCTTCTCCTAATCGTGTCACTAGAACGCACCTGATACATCTCCTTCAATTTCAGCGAGATCAAGTTGAAACCAGCCATGAATTCATCAAGCCTCTGCTTCCCCAATCCATCATACTTTTGTTTCTGAGCGTCTCGAAGTTGAGTGACCTCCTCCAGGTCCTTTGCACGGTTCAAGAATTCTTCCTCACGTTTCTTGTACTCTTTCAAGACGCTCAAGTCGGGTTTGGCGTTTTTCACCTTTTCTGTTCTTCACGTAAGAATTGACTAGTACGAAACTTCAAAAGGTGAATGCAAACCATCAAGTAACTCTGCCCTAGCCAGCAAATCTCGCCTGTTGAATTTTGACAGTTCCTCAACACTGTAAATATGTAGCTCATCCGAGGGCGTGCGTTCAGGTTTGATTTTTTGGAGGGGTTCAGCGTCAGGTTCTTGCTTAACCGTGGGATCCGTCGGTGGATCTCCCTCTGCAGTTTTATCGTCTTCCTCGTCATCGCTGACAAAAACATTTGTTCATCCTCGTGGTACTACCGATAAAGCAGGACTCACTCTACTTCTTCCAGCGTCAGTTTGTCATGTTCAGTCTTCCAATGATCGAGTTTAGCTTCGTTCTCTTTAAAATCTTTGAGGACGTCAGCCAAGGCTTGTTTGATCTCAGCCTACGAGATATAGTGAACCAATATGCACAAAGAGAAAAGTGACTCAAACCTCTTTTTTTCTGAACGTCTGTATCCTTGCTTCTTTCTCGTTCAATTCGCACTTCAACTCTTCTAAATCCTCCTTTTCGTTATCAGCAGCGGCCTGCGCAGCTTCAACTTTTTCACGAAGCTCAGACATGTAGGTATTCAGCTCCTCAAGTTGGCTATCAAGTTCCTTGGACTCGGCTTCCGCTTCCTCCAACAAGGCGTTGTTGCTTTCAATCGCAGTTTCATACTTGGTAAGGTCCTTCTCGGCCTTGGCTTTGGAGACCTCCGCTTTCGTAACTTCGTCATAAGCAAGACTAATATGCAGCTTGATTCCGTCTACTTTTGACTTCTGTGTGAGCAGCTTAGAACCGCCAATCTCCATGATTTTTTTCTCGAGGTCCTTAATGGCCTGTTCAACTTTGCTTGCCCTTTTAAGCAGCGCATCGAGCTCTTCTTGCGTCCCAGCAATCTCTTCGTCCAACTCGGCAATACGAGCCAAGTCGCCTGCGTCCGGCTTGTTCTTCGCTCTGCCCAAGAGGTAAGCGACGATGAATGAAGATATGAATAAGACAACTCACGTCAGCTCTTTGACACGCTTCTCGGCATCCATAATTCTCTTCTTGTTAGTCTCGACTTCCATACCCAACTTTTCGTAGGCCACGTCGAACGTAGGCCCCAATCCGGTAAGCTTATCATACTCGGCTTCGGCCTCCTTGGCGTCTTGGATGGCCACATCAAGCTCTTTTGCAGCGTCTACACTTTCTCTTTCGTACTGAGCTAAAACCTCTGGCCGAACTGCCTCTGTTGGCAGCTTGGAGCTCATACCACCCTTAGCAGGTTGTGAACCACCTCCCGACATGGTACCAGACGTATCGATCAATTGACCGGCGAGCGTCACAACACGCCACCGACGCTGGCCATAAGCAATGCGCGTCGCTTGGTCCATGTCGTTCGCCACCAATGTGTTACCGACCCCTTTGTAGAACGCAGGAGCAAACCGCGCCTCCTTCGGTTTAATAAGATCGAAGAGCCTGGGCACATTCTCCGGTGTCTGAATGGGCTCCATGCCGCGTAGGTTAGTCAGTTTATCCAACACCACAAACGAAGCACGGCCAATGTTCTGAGACCGCAAATACTCGATACAAGCCTGTCCTTGTTCAACCATGTCAACAACCATGTGATTCAAGGATCCGCAGGCTGTCGAGACCGCCACGTCGTACTTGTCTGGTATGGTCCCCAGACTACCTAGACGACCCTAAGTGATTATCAGCATTTCTCAACGCCATCCAAGAATGGAACATACATGGAAGCCTTGAATCCTACCAGTTTGTTGCAATCGGGTGAGACTATCCAAAACCCTGTTTTGGGACCTGCTTTCAGCTAGTGACGCCTTAGCCTCATCAACTCGTTGTCGTGCAGAGGAAGATTTCTTTCGACATTCTTGAACGTGTTCTTGCGCACTCTGAAGCTCTGTGAGTTCACATCGTGGGTCAATGCACCCTGATCAACCTTTAACCGTGCCTCGGCTTGTTTAAGCTCCCGTTGCAGACTTGCTTTCTTCTTTTTAAGCGCATCTTGTTCATCAATCTAAAACAGCGTTACGGCCCACTGAAAGCGCCGCAAAGTATAGTCGCTTACCTTTGCTTGCTGGTCTGTCTTCAGATTCTCAAGCGCTTGTTGCGCTTCTTCAAGTTGTTGCTTTAAGCCTTCCGCCTTTTGCACAAGTGCATCACGTTCGCTCGTTGCAACGTTGATCTCAGCCTGCTTCGTATTGATTTTCGTCTTCCAAGGTTCAAGCTCCTTTTGTTTAACTTCGATTTGGTCATGGAAAACCTGCGTTTTGTCTGACATGAATTTGAACCAGGAACTGACATATTCGTTTTCAGTTTTCATCTCTCACCTTTCAAGCCATCCTGAATGCTTTCTAGCATCTTTTCCTCGTCCGCCAGGGATGCCTCATATTCATCGACTTTTGCCTTTTCCCGCTTCTCCTTCTCAGTGCTATCTTCAATAGTTTGTGCTGCTTTGTTTCGGGCCGCAGTGTCCTAGTCCCATTGTCAACATCAGGGCAAACATACTGATACTGTTACAAAACGTACGTCTTGAAGAGTCTTTCTGAGTTTCTTTCCTTTGGTAGCAGCGTGCTTCTTGCGCTCTTGTAGACTAATTTCCTTTCTCTCGTGGGCCGACAAATCCTTGACAGCTCTTGCGGCTGCGGCTTGAACATCCTAATCTTATAGTTCACATATATATATATCGAAAGATAATTCGAGATGCTAACCGCGTAAGCCTTCTCGCGTTCCTCGTAGTGCGTCTGAAGCATTTGAAAATGAGTAATGTCATCCTTATTTTTCTCAGTTTCTTCGACCAAATCCTTTTCGAGCTTGTTCTACGCGCAGATGTCAATAGAGAAAGATGGATCTCGAAAATTTGACTAACTATCTTATTCTCGCACTTCTCTGCAAATACCAAGCACTCCCAAATGAGAAATTGCTGAAGACGTGATACAGCCCGTACGTGGTCGTTCTTCAGTCTCAGGTAATCCTCAGCCTCGCGTTTCTGATCTTCCAATGCACTTTTGTCTTTTTCTACTATGCGTAGGCGGTTCAACTTGATAGAACGGTCTTCGTGAAGCCGTTCCATCTCAATAAGAGCTTCCTCAATCGGTTCCTTGTATTTGGAGGTGCCTACGATGTCTTCGAGATATTCAAGGAGCCCATCCTCATGCTCCGTTGTCGCCTTTGGCTTCATCTGCGCAATGGATTCTACCTCTCCCTAGAATCAAATCTGAGAATATGCATGAACCCTGCTCTCAAAAGATTACCTGTAGAATCAAAAATCGTTTATGATCTAGATCTATTCCCCGCCCTTTGAGAAGGGTTTGAACCTCTGTGTAGCTACTTGCGCTGCCGTTGATTGTATATCGGCTTGAATTGCCCTTGAATGCCTGACGTGCCACCACGAACTCAGAACCCGGAATAACCTCGAAGGCGTCTGGGCCAGGCTATGAAGGTAATCAGGCACGAAAACGGGGAGGGTACTCAAAACACACCAAGTCCATGATCTCACGAAAGTGAACTTCCACACTACATTCGTCCAAGTTGGGGTATCGATCAGAATTATGGATCAATTCGGATAGCTTTGCTTGTCTCATCTTGGATGCACGGTAGCCAAAGACGAACAGGAGTGCATCAATGGTGTTTGATTTTCCGGAACCGTTGGGCCCCACAATAGCAGAGAAAGACTGTAGAAATGCGAAATGCGAAATGTAAGACGAGGTCGGGTATGTGTTGAGAAACACGAACCTTGTGGAATGGGCCAATGACTTGGCGACCAGCATAACTTTTGAAGTTGACAAGCGCCATCTTGTGGATCATAAGCCGGGACTTTGGTCCAGACGGCTCCTCTGGCAGAGGAGGCGCCGCACTTGGTGGTGGCGGCATCGGTGGTGGTTCGAGGAGCGATTTTTCCTCCTCTTCGACGATGGGCTCGCGTACTGGTTGTGCAGATGAAGTAGCTTCGGCATGAGCTTCACTGATCCTGGATTGCGGATTCCTCCGCTGCTTAGCACCTCTTCTCTTTGATTCAGACCTTCCTTCCATGGCTTCCCCATCTCCGCTCTCTTCCTTGTCTACCTGTGACCCGTCATCCGAAGGACGTGATCGCTTCTTTGCAGGTAGAGCATCCAACTCTTCATCTTCACCCTGCGACTCAACAACGTCTGGTAAAGAAGGTTTTCCACGCGCAGAAGCGCGCGATTTGGATGCTGAAGTGGAACTAGAGCGTGTCGACGTCCGTGCCGCTCGTGACGGGGGTTTGGGTGCGGTTTCTACCTCTTCATTAATTGGTTCTGCTGCCGCTTTTACTCGCTTGCGCTTCGTTGGGAGTGTTTCCGGTGTGGCTTTTGTGGAACGCGATGACCTTCTAGGCGGCATTGTTACGTTGAAGCGCGCGCGGTTGTAATCAAAAGACGCGTCTGTCACGCTCAAGTCACGCGCACTTCACTTGGCGCTATTCGCCACTGTGTGTAATATCCGGATCGAGGCAAATATGAGACGATGTTCTAATCCTTAAAACTTTGATTCAGCAGAGCTTGGCATAGATATTAATACAGATATCACAGTCCTGATATGATAGGTTATCAGTTAGAAAAGATAAGCACAGACAAATATTTGTTACTTTGTTTGGCTGGCTTGGTAGCTATAAAAGGGCGGCGGTGATGAAACTCTCGTTTCTCCACTCATTTCAAGACTCGCACTATTGTCCCCTTGCGATTCACGATTTTATCCCCGCAGGAGTCTACCGCGAGTCTCAGATGGACTAGGCGTCTTAGCTGGAGCATGCTTCCGCCGATGGCTGTCACTTGGACATGGAGCATCTTCCTTACCGAAGTTGCTACAAAAAAAAATTTGGCACTCTTTTACTGATTGTACGACATAGTAGGATTTATAATGTCATATGACATCGATCATTTTTTACCGAATGCTATGATGATTCACACCAAACGATGGATATGTAATAATCTCCAGACGTAACACTAGTTGACATTTCTCAGCGCTGGCCACAACACCATGGCGTCTGTATTGGCATGGATGATTTTAACTTATTTGAGGAAGATTTTATGGCTACTCACTACGGACCAGCACCGCGCGTTGCCAGCAAAATGGTTTTTCTTGGTGATGTGCTCGCACCAAAAGGAACCAAACATTAAGATAATGTATCTTCAACTCCTTTAGATCTGCGTTGTCAATACCTACAAGGGTGTTTTGGGAGAAGACGTAGAAGAGAGCTGCTAGGCCTGTTTTTCGGGTTATACATTTGATAGACTTATCCGTGCCTAGGTTCAAGCCCAATCGTTGGCTCAAGTTGCCGAAGGACTATAATCTGAATTATTCATTATTGTCTCGTCGCTGGCATGCATCAAGGCTGTCCTAGCGTAAGTATGCTTCTGATTACTCATTTCTCATTTGAGCCAGGAGCAGTAACTACCATGAGTACGTCTTGGATTTGCTTGAATGCATGACAAAACCCTTTTTTTCTCAGAGGATGCCCTTCCCTGTGAGGTGACTTGTACGATTGTAGGAACAACAATCGATTACAAGCATGGTATGTAATTGACTACTCACCACACCACAAGCTAGATAAACAAGTCGAGATTGCGCTCAAAAGCGAGTATGTACCTGCCAAGACCTGTGATTGATACGAATACTATCCTGCCCCAGGAACATACGTTCTTCTCACCCCAGGTTATTGGCTCAATTTTATAGAATTGGCGGGAGTTCTACCCTGACTTGAGCTTTTCAGATGGTAATCCGATATCTCCGTTGGTTTCACATCCGCTAGGCCTGTGGGTCTTATCTTCGTCACTCAACGACCTCGAACACCAAAGCGAGGGTATAGCTACCTAATAGTTAACGGCTCAAGTAATTTTCTGTAGATTGATGCTTATTGGAAACGCGTGCGCGCCCGTGACCCTTACTGCCTGATATCAGGTTTAGAGGCGATCACTCCCATTTCAAGGCCGCTCGTGCTCTTCCCCGTGCGCATGACAACGTCTGTTATGCTAACACTTCAAGCATTATCCTGAAGACCAAGTAAAATTGGCTCGATTCAGGTTGTAATCCTGAGCGATTTACATGATGCATGGGATAACTACAAGATCTCTGTCAATCCTGAATCAAGTTTGCATTTAAGTTCATTTCAAAGTCCCACTATGCTGTCTTTGCCTCCATGACATCGTTGACAAGGTCCTCAAACCCGACCACCTTCAAGATTTGGGTTTACGTCCTCTTGATGACCTTTTTCCGCGATCAAGCCCGTATTGATGAATATGAAAGGTGCCGGAGAACCTATTTAAGACTATAAGAATGCGCTTGATGGTTCAGTGGATCTACCAAGAATGGATATCTGGAGCGGCGAATTGAGCAAGGCACACTTGGAATTCGAGATGGCTCACAGGTTGAACAATCATCAGCTGGGAAGAGATAAGAACGCAACTACCCTTAAAGCCCAGCCATTTTCTTAAACCACTCGACTACAGCTGCAACCTTCTTCACTGCTGCATCACTTGCTCCTAGCCTCAAGTCAGGCATAAATCTGTGATCCTTGTTTTCGCGGGGCAGCGTGCGATAACAGATTATCAACTTTGAGCCAAGATACGGAGCGGCCGTCAATGACGGGGATGTTTGCGCGTCTGCGGAGCCATTAACACCTGTCACACGTCAAGATATGAAACTTGAATGCAAAGGCAAGTTGGTTTGAACGGACCCTCGATTAGGACGACATCCCCTCTCTTTACCGCCGGCGAGCCCTCGACATTGCCGCCCCACTCTAGTGCCAATTCTCTCCATGCTGTGAGCTTCCCTACCCTGCCTTCTTCATCGCCCACAATCAATCTTAGAACTCCGACCTCTTTCCCTGCATCCCGTCCTTTTTTCATTTTTACCATATCCGGACCGTTGACTTCCATGACGGCAAGTAGGAGGTTTACCTTTACCGGAGACCTTGTGAGGCGAGAAAGGGAAGAAAGGGAGTTTGGGTTGAAGTGGAATGAAGGAAAGTGAGAGATGGAACCATCTCCTAGATACGAAAAGGATTGGGTTCTGGATATGGAGGGAGAGTCAAGTTGAGAGGGATGAGGCTGAGTTGAGGTGTCGCCGTGTAGAAGAAAGGAGGGGAAAGAGTTGGCTTCCAATTGTTGATGAGGAGTGGGTAGCCAGGTGATGAGGGAGGATTCATCGACGATGAGCTCTTCCTCCTCGTCCGAGTCGTGGAAGATGGTGTTCTGGTAGTAGTTGGAGATTCGGATGCTTGCGGCCTCGAAGGTATTGAGAGGGATAATGTCCCTGGCTTCCAAAGTGTAAGTGAGCCATGAAAAATTGGATTCAGAGAGTGAATCTGTTGATGGTGCGCCTACAAAGGCTCTGAACATGATGCATGATGGCCAGCCTCTATGGTGACTAGTGACTCACCATGTGCAGGGTCGCCGCGGGGAGGCAATTATGGCAGACGTCGACATGCCTGCAAACTGCCATCAGCCGAAGCTTCTCCTCTTCCTCTCCACCTCTCCTCCCTTCCCCTCTCCCTCCCCGCATCATGAGCGATTTTACTCTCGTCGATCCAAAAGGTTGGGAGTACGACTTGCACTCGGTATGCTCCAATACTGGTCCAAGGACTTGTTCGCTTCCCACCTCCCTCACAAACACGCCCCCTCCCTCCCACAGGTCTATTCCGCATATATCGCCTACTTTCAGACCCATAGCGTCCCATGGTGTGAAACAATGCCCTCTCCTACTCGCTTATAAACGTCATTGCAGGTATGACCGCTCCTGGGGTCATCTATTCTCCTCCTTTGAGGAATTCCTCGCCTTTTCATGGCCAGTCATAACCGTAACAGACGCTTATACCACCCGGCCTCACATTGTGACGCGTCTGAGGTCCATCGGTGCCTTTCTCAAGATGATCAAAACTAGGTAAGTCGACGCCTTGTGTCCCTTCCGTCCTCTCCAATTCCCTCCCTATCCTGGGCCAGGTTTGGAGAAACGCTTCCCCATCCTCCAGACATTCTCAGAGTCGTGCCATTCGAAACCACCAACCGTCATCTGCGCACCATATCCGATTATGCATCCTACAAGAAACTTCACTCTACTCTCCCTGCCATTGTCCTTACCGCTTTAAAGGGACGTGTAAAGGCAGGGGATCCAGACACCATTAAAGAACTGTGGGATAAAAGGGACAAGACGTTTTTGGCAATTGACTTTGAATGGAGCGAAAGGAACGAGAAGAGCTGCCTCGAGTTCGGTTATGCGGCTGTAAGATGTGCACATCTCGTTGCGTGAGTTAAAAATTACCATCAATAGTGCCTGGACCAGCGCTGACGCTTTCTTTCAAAAAGTCTTGGGCGCTGGCCGCCTGTTCCAGACTCAAATTATCGGTAAGGTGGTTGATTTGCATATGTATGCTGATTAATTGACATTAAACCAGAAGGGGACATTTCATTGTTGCGGATTATGTTGACAAGGTCATCAACAAACATTGTCCCAACTACCCATGGCAGGTATGCTGATCACCTTTTTGACTTGATAAGAGGACTAACATTCTCTCAAGTACGCTGTACGTTCAGTTGTGCGAAATGCCAGCTTCGTTAATGACATGTGTTGACAAGGTCATCAACAAACATTGTCCCAACTACCCATGGCAGGTATGCTGATCACCTTTTTGACTTGATAAGAGGACTAACATTCTCTCAAGTACGCTGTACGTTCAGTTGTGCGAAATGCCAGCTTCGTTAATGACATGACAACATAGTTTGGTGATAGCCAAGTCATAGCTAAGACAAGGTTACCACAAGTAATCCAGGCTGTCATAAGGTAAGCTCATATTGCGACCGGCGAGACAACACTAAGAGGACTGGGCTTGTAGTAGCTTTGCCACTCCCGATTCCGAAACTCACGCAAATGAAGTTGTTTTGGTTGGGCATGGCATCCACGGGGACCTTCAGCGGCTAGAAGAGATGAAGATCAGTGAGTCATTAATTTACCAACGTCGATCAAGCAAATCTCAAACGTGTGCACATTTAGGAATCCCGCATAACGTCCTACTGGTTGATACGGCAGCATATGAACGAGTTCTCTACACCTCTGGTCGTCGGGGGATTATGGTTGACCCTAGGACGAACAAGCCACGGTCACCCGGGTCAACTTTATCTCTCGAAAACCTACTTCGTTCGGTCAACACCCTCGCGCCTTCCGATGGGCCTGATGAGAAACACCGCAGTCCAAGCCCATTGCATCTGCCAAATTGCATCCTGCACAACGCTGGCAATGACGCTCTGATGTGTTTGGTTGCTCTTCAAATGCTGCTTGATCCGTCTGGGACGCAGATTCCTACTCCAAAGAAGATCAAAAGCCCCCGTGCTACCATGTTTTCTCCGTCTCCAGTGGGGACACCCCCGATTCCTCTTACTCCTGACTGTATGGCCGGGTTTCCGATGATCCTGGGCAGTGGACTCGCCATGGCCGTGGTGAACGGCCATGGACCTCCTAATGGGACGTTAAAGTCCCGTTCGAGCTCTTACGACCTTGCGGCCGAGTTTGGTCAGATGCAGCTTGGATTTGGGCTCAGTGCCATGGCTCGCTCAAATTCCAATAGTCCGTTGGCTAGTATGGGGAGGCAATTCTTGCCTGGCAGGAGGCATGCTTAATAAATTTGATGACATTAACGAGCAGACATGTTTTTTTTTTAATTATTTTTTCTGGGGACTAACTTACTGTAAGGACAATTGAAGCACGCTTAACACGCTCTTTTTGGCATTCGCGGACAACTCGGATTACAATTGCCATTTGATCATTGCCGTTTGTAACCCATGATATGAATGTTGTTTGTCTTTCTAAGTAACATTAGCTACGAACCCCCCAACTAGCATTGTGTGCAACCCAACCATGCAATGTTCAACATACCTGCTTTTGGGTGCTCTACTTATTGCAAAATAGTTCTGCGCGCTCGGCAATTTAAAAAATTAAGGTACCATTGAATTACGGTACAACAATGTTCCCGCAAAATATATGCTAATCCCTTTCTGCCTGGCGCGTGGTGGACAGATGAAGATGAAAAACCCTTACCATGCGTTGAATTGAGGCAATTGAGGCCTAGTCCACGTTTTTTTTTTTTCAAGATATTTCACCGTGGCTTCCCTAGCTCGCTCGCTCAGCATGATATCATGCATGATGACCCGATAAATCGCCGTTGGCAAACCTCTGATGCGTGCCGACGACCGGCTCGGATTTCTGCGCAGAAAGTACTAAAGGTTTGTGAGTGTTGACTGGCAACCGTTGTTGACGCCGGAGTACTACTTGGATTCCGACTGGTCCAAAAGTCGGATCAACCCCTATGCGATGGTATGTTGAACATCTTGAAGGGGGGAAGGGAGTCAGTACTTCAATGTCCTTCACGAGCAAAGAAAAACACTTTCTGGATATTCTTATGGAGTTGAACGGTGACTCTGGTGCACCAGCTCATACTCAAATGAATCAACTTGATACACCCAACTGCCAGCAGGGATGGTCTAGCTGACAGTGAGAGGTTTTTGTCGATGGGTATAGTTGGTGAGCGTTATGAGCGAGTCCAGTAGAACATTGTCCCTTAAGTCCTCGCACCAACCAGTGGAAGGAATCGCCTCGGACGATGGTGGAGTTTTGAAGCCGATCCTTGACTCTGAGAAAGGTTTTCGGTAGTCAGTTGGGGCAACTGCTAAGCTGTTCTTCCAGTGACAGGCAAGACCCCTCTTTTTAAAATGTACGGCTTCTTATGTATCTGAGCGATACGGGTTTGGCGCTGATAAACCGCCAGATGACGTGACGCGTCACGGTGAAGAAATCCAATGGCATTGAGCACTTGTGGCGGAAGCCACGACACTGCAGGCATGGCTACCCATTAGTATGCATATCGTTAACTGGACTAATCGAGAAACTGTGTACAGATGGGTTTATCTAGGTTGTAGGGTGCCAAATCGCTAGGAACACTAGGTTTACAATCGGGGACGGTTTTTCAAATTGTCTTGTACAGGCACTGGGATGTGCTCAGTGCGACTATCCAAACTATGCTTTCTCTTCCCCGACTTACCCAGAAAGAAGTACTAATATATACCGCACACGCCCATGCAGCAATCGTTATAGTCAACGTTGATGCGTACATCTTCGGACCGACCTTGACATCATACAAGGTCCCGCCTGGATAACTATGGTAAAGGTGCGTGCTACCATGGTAGTAAGCTGGGGTTCTGCTAAATCAGAGTCTTTTCATTGACGATCTTGGAGGTGCATTATTTGATTTTGTATTTCCAGCAAGTCACGGAGATCTGCACTTCCTGCGTCGGTAAGGAGCCTCTGTGAGGCGGTGGAGAGGAGGGACTGAATGCTAATGACCTCGAATAAATTTAGACCACTATCGCAGGTTTTGTTTAGCTCTGACTTGGTTCTTCATCGATGACTTCAGGTCCAGGCTTGATATCGCAAGGTGAAGTCGGTGACCGTTGTAACCGGACTCAAAGACTGACTCAGAGGCTCTCAAAGACTAGAAGTTTATTGGCTATAACCGATTGTCGACGTGGGTTTTATATGAAAACAAATTTAACATAGAATGATAAAAGAATGTAAGTTATCTGGAAGACAGGTTAGCCCGGCCTGTACTTCGCGGCAGACAAAAAGCATTACATCAGATGCTGGCTCAACTGTCCGAGCCTGATATCGTCAACAACAGTGTCCACTACTACATCCAAGTCAGCGCGATCGCCTTGGGTTGTAGCTGAAATGAGACGGCGCACCTTTATGACGGTGCGTTTAGCAAAGGCTAATGTATAGTACGTGAGTGGTTGGATATACCATTGGTTGGAAGTTGTATTCACCTTTCTCCACGCGTCAGGGTCATCTCGATGTCACTGACGCAGGGGGGAATAAATACTGCAGGATAGAAGAAGAGAGGATGACGAGCGGTATTGATGTCAGACATTATGAGAGGAGGTGAATTCGGTAGCACGGGGGGACTGCCAGTGAGTACTGAATATTGAACGCCTCGTCCCAAGCCTTTTATCTGTACCAGTCATGGGCCATCTTTAGTCGGACAGTATCAAAACCCTCTCGTCATCTGACTCGTATCGCGCGGCTTCTTCAAGTTAGCTGGGACGTGTCAAGCCTAACCTTCAGCCAATTCTCGCATCTCAGTACCATATCGAAGCCAGGAATCCTTCGAGCATTCTTATCTCGTCTGACTTTCTTATAGGGATGTTTACTTGGGCTGTGCCATGGATTTTGAATGTCGCCACTCCCAACGTGATGAATGACGCGCTTCTCGAGCTTGCAACCTTGTTATCGATCATTGGCCCGTCCTTCATCCGACCATAGTTGAGCAATGGCTCGCTACTGCTGTAATCGTTTACATCACGACGTAAACCTCAACGACGTTTAAGATTTCGACACCGCACGCGCCGCTACATCTGCATTGGGTTTGCGTTGCTATTGCAATCTCTTTGCATCCGCGCAATCAGCACTTGTTCAGCAACGGCTTCACCGAGGCTGTTAAATTTAATGCGTAATTCGGTGAGTATGCTTGCACGATTTTTCAGCCTACTACTGACGGCAGAGATGAAGCCTTGATTCATACGACTTCCCACATCCCGCCAGCTTTCGCAACAGATTTCAATCTGTCGAATGGGCTCACGAGGTTCAAGTACAATGAAGAAAGTAAATTCACACGACTCCAATGATGGAGAACCAAAGTTCACAGGACCGACAGCCCATTCAAACAGAAATACCAGGTATTGACCATTAATCTCATTGACAAGAACAAGTTTATTGACTATAACCGATCGTCGACGTGGGTTTTATATAAAAATAGATTCAACATAGAATGATAAAAGAATGTAAGTTATCTAGAAGACAGGTTAGCCGTTAGCCTAGCCTGTGCTTCGCGGCGGACAAAAAACATACATCAGATGCTGGCTCAACGGTCCGAGCCTGATATCGTCAACGGCGGTGTCTACTACTACATCCAAGTCAGCACGATTGCCTTGTGTTGTAGCTGAAATAAGACAACGACACCTTCATGACGGTGCATTTAGCAAAGGCTAATATGTAGCATGTGAGTGATTTGATACATTATTGGTTGGAAGTTGTACTCACCTTTCTCCACGCGTGAGGACCATCTCAATGTCACTGACGCATGGGGGAAGAGATAGTCCGGGTATGAGGAGAGGATGACAAGCGGTATTGATGTCAGACATTATGAGATGAGGTGAACTGAGTAGTACGGGGAACAGTCAGTGAGTACTGAATATTGAACGCCTTGTCCCAAGCCTTTTATCTGTCCCAGCCACGGGTCATTTCTAGTTGGGACTCGATCTGGGATGTCACGGTATGGAAACCCTCTCGTCTTCTGACCAGTCGGGATACCCTGTCGATAACGCTTAGATGGCATACGTCGAGACTATCTGGTCCATCTGTGGCCCATGCCTATATTTATTTAATATTTTTAGGACCCGTCGTGCTACTAAGTATATGGTGGAACATTTTCGTGTATTTAAGATTTTTAAAAAGTAAATTCACTTCCTTCACTGTGCGCTCCAACATCGCGAGCCCATTCCTAGATTGAAACCTGAAAATTGGAGGCATGTGGAAAGTAGCATACACTGCAGATCCCATTGCGAAGAGGTATAAATCAGGCCGAACAGTCGTGCAAATATAGTAAATGGTTCACCGAATTACGCATCATGCCACTCGTCGTCTTAACAGCCTTGGTGAACCCGTTGCTGAACAAGTGCAATTAACAATCACAGCAAGCTATGGCTCAACCAAGGTCGGGTGAAGGATGCTCGATGATTGATGATCGACAACTCGGAGCAGGTTGCGAGCTCGAGACGCGCATCATGCATCACGCGCACGTTCGGAGTGGTGACACTCAAAAGCCACGGGTACAGCCCGAGTAAGCATCCCTATAGGAAACTCAGATGAAATAAGATAGCTGAACGATCTCTGGCTTCGATATGGTACTGAAGTGCGAGAGTTGGAAAAAATTGGCTTAGGATGGTTAGATTTGACCCGCAATGCCAGCTAAGCATAATCGTCAATGTATCACGCGACGAGAGGCCTTCCATACTGTGACATCTCAGATCGAGTCCCAACTAGAAATGGCCCATGACTGGGACAGATAAAAGGCTTGGGACAAGGCGTTCAATACTCAAGTACTCACTGGCAGTTCTCCCTA
Organism: Amanita rimosa; assembly: GCA_023014395.1. Lineage (NCBI taxonomy): Eukaryota > Fungi > Basidiomycota > Agaricomycetes > Agaricales > Amanitaceae > Amanita > Amanita rimosa. Next base: position 304,205 of record JAEBUO010000031.1, on the reverse strand, counting down.
CTACTGAGTTCACCTCCTCTCATAATGTCTGACATCAATGCCACTCGTCTTCCTATCATCATAGTACTCGGACTAATTATCCCCCTTTGCGTTAGTGACATCGAGATGATCCTTACGCGTGGAGAAAGGTGAGTACAACTTCCAACCAATATGGTGTATCAAACCACTCACGTCCTACATATTAGCCTTTGCTAAATGCACCGTCATGAAGGTGTCGTTGTCTTATTTCAGCTACAAACCTAGGCAATCGTGCTGACTTGGGTGTAGTAGTAGTGGACACTGTTGTTGATGATATCAGGCACAGATGTATGCCTTTGTTCATCGCAAAGCCAACCTGTCTTGAGTCCAGATAACTTACTCATTCTTTTCATTCTATGTTGAATCTGTTTTCATATAAAACCCACGCGATCGGTGGTATGGTCAATAAACTTCTTGTTCTTGTCAGCGAGATTAATAGTCAATACCGTCTGTTTTAATGCGCTGTCGGTCCTGTGAACTTTGGAGGTTCTCTATCATTGGAGTCGTGCTGTATCTCGACGGCCTTGCTGCTACTTAACAAGAACCGCGATCGAGCTCGGCACAGTCCCGGAAATTTTGTCCTACCAGTCGGAGTGTGGCTAGTAGCCACAGTAGCCAGGTATCAAATGGATTTGCTTGAAACCACTAACACGAGGCTACAAATCATAACTTTAGTCATGCGTTATCTATATATATATGAAACCCCAACCATGCTCGTTGATATTTCTGTGGACGACTCTGAATTTCAGACATGCGGGCTTGACAGCTAAAAGGTAGGGTACCCACTCACCTCCCTTTCTGACACATGCACTCTCAGTGAGAGAGAGTGGAATTTTGTTGTCAAAAACTCAGCGGCTGCGATATGCGCTGCTTTCGACCTGGTTCGATCTCGTTCACCTCCCATATATTATTGACCCTTTTTCGCGGCATATTTGCTTCAGCTTCATCGCTGAGCATGCCATCCCGATCGACGGCTCCGTCGCCCGCTTCTGATGCGCGCAGGCTAGGCCGCACGCCAAGCGTTGCACAGAGAGCCTTATACCTCGATCTGATCTGGCGGAAGAGCTTGGAGATATCGAGGTCCGGATCGGAAAGGGAATTGTTGTCCGGCGTCACATCGGACGGGTTAACACGAGGAAATTGAGATATGAGATCAAGTAGGTGTTTGATATGGTGAGTCGCGCGAAGACTGAATAAAAGGAATCATTCCAGACATTATCATCGAGAGTTTGCGGCACTCACTCACTCGTCAGATCGGGAAGAGTGCACTTGCTTGTGGATGGCATCCCACATGAGCGCAAAGCCTTGGTAGAATCCGAGTTCCTCCCACATTTCGAACCCTTTTTCTTGGCCGAGAGCACGGCCCTCGATCAACCCGTGGATCCGGCCATGGGCAAAGCCATCACGGTAGCCCGCGTCGTAAAAACTGCAAAATGCGGGCTCAGGATTTCTGACACGGACAAGGATGTAAAGAACATGGCAAACGTTTGTTCGACGTGGACGAGCGATTCCAAGTCAAAGTCATCCATGAGTACTTGAGGACTTGAGTAGTTGAGTGTACGGTCCGGAGCGCCGACGGTTGTTGATGATTGTTGTGCTCCAGCAACACTCATCATCATGCCCTCACACTCTGGTTCGGAAAGAGACCGCTCACGTTCACGCTCTCCAAAAAGACGAGATATTGACCTGCCTTATGATGCAAAATCTATCAGTGAATCGGATTACTTTTTGAAAAGTGACGAATTCAGACTATGGTTACGTGAAGAGAAGAGAAAGGTCTGCATGCAACCCTCTGCTAAGGCTGAATCATCCCCCGCATTCTTACCAACCATGTTGTTTGCCGATTGAAGTATTTCGATGAGCTGTCCGGGGACAGGGCGAGAAGGTTGGAACCTTATCTCGCGGTTGAACATGGCTTGCTAATACTTGGGAAACAGCTATTTTCGCAAGTTCGTCAAGGTAATTATAGCAAGATCATCCAGATGCTTGTCTGCTGAATTCTGCACAAGGCTTGGAACAAGGGAAAGCTTTCAAGTGAGTCAATCCTATTCCGAGAACGCTTATTCACCATACGACAGAGAAGTATTACAAAGGCCTGGAGCCTTCTAGCATACAAGCTACAACCAACACAGCATACAAGTGGTCGTTTACTGACAAAGCGTCGCGTGCAGATGACGAAGCACTTCGGTCTGTACGCGAACAAGTGAGCTGGGCCACTCATAGCCAACGTAGTGGTGACGCATCAAATATGAGCATGAGTACATCTTCTGGTCGTGTGGTCGGGCCAACGCTACCCACACCAGCTGATCTTGTTCACGCGCGTGAGCTCGAATCGGAATACAAGGAAGAGGAGAGGAAACACAAGCGGAAGAGAGAAAAGCTCGAAGCAAAAGAGCGAATAGAAGACATGGTAGGCCCCAAGGAAGTCGGAAAGGAGGGTATGCTGGAGAAAAAACGCGCTAAGCGAGAGCAGGATCGAACGTTCAGGGAGAAGGGGGACGAAGGGCTTGAGGCAGATGAACCAACTTTGATGGGTGGTGGTGACGGTTTCAAGGATGCGTATGTCACCTTCTTTTAAAGCCACAAGATGCTTATTAACTTTCTTCTAGCATTGCTAGACGAGATGCGGCCAAGAGACGTTATGAATCTAAAAATCAGGAAAAGGATATGCAAATGAGAGAACGTGCGAACGCTATGAGGGAAAAAGAGAGAGTATGGATTTTCTCACTTGCCTCGTGGACTTGATGATAAACTTTGCGTCAGGCGACGATGGATATGTTTCAGCAGTTAGCGAAACAAAGATTTGGCTAACTGTACCATGTCATATACCGGCAGATGCTGCTAACTTATCACGTCAATTTCTAGGATTGTTATGCAGCATGTATATGTAAAGAAGAAGTATTGTATGAAACTACGAACAGTCATAACCTAAGTGCCCATCGAAAATAATTGTACTAGCCCTGGAATACAAGTAAGCGGATCCAAAGCGGACAAAAGGCTAACGCATATTGTCAGTATTTGCCTTCGGTACTAGAATGACGAAAATATATACCAGACTACGTTGTCTGTGGCATGTCTCTAATTCTTGCGACCGAACAGCTTAGACTTTGGCGCACCCCAAGCTTGGTCTTCCCAGTCGAGCAAGTCTTCTTCACACTGCATACAGCGTCAGGAATGATTGTGAAGCGGATGCGCTTGCGAAACAAAACGCACAATCTTTCCTTTCTTCTTATTCTCGTCTTCGGTACCGATCTGTTCACAATAATCAGTTCCTGGTCCGTACGGAGCTTAAGGAAGCGCAACTCACCAAAGTAGTGGCTGAGCTAACACTGGACCTGTTTGACCTGGGCTCAATCTGTGCAAACACGTCATCAATAACCGACAAGAACTGCCGTGGCAAATGTGCGTACGAATGATTTGCGGAAATTGAAGGAGAGAGAGAAGCGCTTGGATTGGCGGGTTTTTTGCTGCATTTCCTGAAAACCCAAGGTTCATATTAGCCTCGTTTTGATTGGCGAGTAGAGGAACTCACGGATAGCATGTTAAGGTTTCTTGAAGATATGATAAGAGGCGGTTGGAGGATTGTTTTCTCTAACTCGATGAGTTAAAGTAAGAGAGGAGCGAACTGAGGGACAAAGGCTTGAAGATGCTGCTTTTAAAGGCATATAGCAGTGGTCATTGGTCATCGTAGGTGCGTGATGTCGGTTGTGTACGGCAATATCAACTGAGTGTTGTCTTTCTTCATCTAGCTGTGTATCATTAACGCATTAGCTGTGCCGACGCACGAGGTGATAAATCCAGCATCACAAGACGTCGGACCAAATACTGTAATTATGGACCATCTATTTTTAGCTCCAAATCCTTCGTCTGTCATCCGCAGGCTAACGATGCTGTAAAGGCTTCACATGGCTGGTTGCCTAGTCTAGGTAGTGTGCATTGTTCAGCTTTCGTGCATGGTGTACGCAGCAATAGCAAACATTATGTGCGTTCTCCTTCAGACTGCGCTCGCTCCGGAGTAATGCGATATTGACGCGTTAGCAGATAAGCGATTGGACGTGGGGTCCGTACTTTTGCACTAAGCGACTATGACGGCCGGCACTCCGGATCTACTTATTCTAATTGTCTGCTTCCCTTTCCGCGCCTGCCGCAAATGTTGTATAGTGACGTCTTTGTTTTTAACCAACCGAATAGTCATCGCCCGCTCACGCATTCGCTGGGGGCGTACATTGCAAAGTTATACAACGCCTCTGATGCTCATAGGGACCACGTTATACTAGAAGATAATCAATTCAAGGCGGGAAGAAATCATTGAGCCGGCAAAACGGTACCAGAACTGTATTGCGGCTGTTTAGTCATCCATCAGTCATAGATTCTGGAAGAGGCTGGTTATGCGATGTAGGCCAACGACAGTAGCAAGACAGCACTGAAAGCAACACGGATGGATCTTGTCTACGTCTACCAATTCTGACGCAATGAAAGCACTTTCTGGAGTTTTTTTTTTTCCCGCACAAAGGCCAGTCCCGAATATATTATTATGCAAGAATGATAAAGCAAAACAATCTGTTCTAGTAATGCTTATTATCATTAATTTAGCTCATTCTTGCGGTGCCCGAATAGGCTTAGCCAAGGGATGGTAGACTGTGGAGTCCCCCATGCTTGGTCTTCCAAATCAAGCATATCTCCTTCGCCCTTGAAAAAATATATATCAGTTATGGCATACGGAATCGAGCATTCTGGCGCTATATGTGACATACGACGTTAGTATTGGATTCGTCGAAGTCCTTATCATTGATCTGTTCATACTCAAAAGTTAATCCATGAGCCCATTGTACGTGAGTAAGGCTTACCAAGGTGCTAACGTCGCTGACACTGGACCTCGCAGAGCTGGATCCAGAATGGAGATAAGACTTTGAAAAAAGTGTTAGCGATGCAAGGTCTTCAGATGTACAACTATATACCTTGGATTTGCGGAACTTGATAGAGAATTTGGACAGAATCGATGAACGCTTATACTAGGGATGAACGGTTGGTTGTGATGTCTCGATTGTGAGAATAGTACTGACCGACCGCATGTTGCTAGGTTCGTGACAACGTACAGAGGCGTTATGAATGAAGCCTGAACGAGTATTCTCCAACCCAATGAGTTAAAGAGGCGGATGACCCGACTAGAACAAAAGTCGAGAATTTATATCATGCATGGTGTGGCAGCTTTCCTCGACAGCATAAGTTTAGTACTCATCCTTTTTTTAGCGCTCTTTTGTCGATGACTTTACAGGAGCACAAGGTGAACTTACCCCTTGGAGAATAGCCCATTTTTCGTGCCTAAATTCCATGCTATCTTTTGCCGTGCTACAGATCAGATGTCGCGTATCGCCATTTTCGTCCGACTTAATGGACATGGACCTCATAACGTGGGCGATTTACGCAATGAACCTTGGCGGTTTACGTTTCACCAAATGGGTATTGGAAGACATCACTCATTAGCGCTTAGCGAGCATAACGAAAACATGACCTATGCCTCACTGTAACAGTATCAGCGCATGCATGGACTCCGTCATTCTAGTCGGATACACGCGTGTAGTTGGTCCAATTCTGCCTTCCGGATTTCTAGCATTGTGAATAATCGTCATATTCGTAATACCATAGTATAGGGCTTATCGAAGGGTCATTGTGTTCCACCAATGGTGGGCTGTCAGCCATAACCTATGATTGGAACCGATCGAGGGTGGTTGACGGTCTTTAGTACTCTGAATTCGTCACGCCCCGCTTCTTCACTTAACTTCCATCTACTCCCTTCTTCCCGAAAGTCTGTGGTATCCTTGACTTGCATCATCATATACCTGCATCATCACAAGTAACCGGTGACCAATGCCATTTGCAGCCTGATATCTGCGATATCTCTACCTGCCTCGTTTATCAGAATGAAAACTGCCTTGTTACAGGCTTCCTGTAACATGTTCACTGGTGCCACAGTGATTGTTGCGTCCCTTTCCAAGTGGTGCAAAAAAAACCTATCCCTCGTTGGCTTGAATGTGACGAAGCGAGTAAATCCGTCGGATTGTTAGCCACCCGGACTTAAGCGTCACAGATGAGTACTTGAGTACTGAGTGATAATGGAAATCATTAGTCATTCGGAGATAAGACTCTGCATTGGGATGACCGGTCCGAGACGGTAATTATAAGCGACGAGGAATTATGGAATACACATGCGATGGACATGAGGAACGGGGGGCGCCTTGGGAGGTAGGTTCTGTTGAACGCCAAACTACACCATCATGACACTGGCCGCCGGCCGCGCTAGCAATAATACACCTAGAAACTTCCTTCCTGCTCCTGTTCCTGCTCCTGCTCATGTTCCTTTTCCTATTCTTGTTCCTGCCGTTCCTTTTCCAGTCGGTCCAGTTTCCATTGTATCCAGGTATGTATTTGTGACTGTTTGGACAGTATCAATATGCCACGTCGCCAGAAGAAAAAAATGAAAGCGTATACTGAAGGAAATGTCACCGTCGGACAAGACCTTGCAGCTGAACCTTCTATGTTTTCGAAGGCTGAGGGCTCCAAGATCGATCGAAGCTCTATGACTAACGTTGGCGGTAATATGAAGGTCAAGACTACGATCCATTACCACCTGGGGGTTATGCAAGTCAACGTACCACCAACCTCAGCCGGGTGTGATAATAGTATGGTAGTGGGTGACGGTATGTCATTGGAACGCCGTCATGGACCAGTTTTGCATATCCCGTCAGCAGGTGCTACAAGTGACGATAAAGGCGATACAAAGACTTCGATAAGACGTGAATGTAACGACCGTCAAGATGGTGAGGTCTTACTGTTAAGCGTCGACCTTCACACTTAACCACAGAGCATCTTGCGCAAGTTGCGTTATCTCAAGTATTTATGCGTGTCATTCCTTCAATTTGTTTCAACTAAAAATGGTAATAGTTGACGATTACAGAAGAGTCGAGAATCGATTCGTCGATTTCAACAGGGTTTAAAATATTGGATGTGGAGACATCTCTGGTGGGTTGGCCTACATTCACTGGGAACGTGTTGCAGATGCTTTTTTCCAATAGGATGAGTTAGAGCATCTCGTGTGCACCGACATGCTTAAGGGATTGATGACGTCTGCTGCTGAGCGTTATACACGTCTTCAACTAAGTAAGCGACTAGGCTATCCCCTCTATCTACCGGAACCAGATTGTTACCGTCCGCTTGAATATCGAAAGACTGGGGTCAATGTGGGAGATGTTGGCAGAGTAACATCTGATGGATATTTTGATTTCCTCTTCAATGCTTGTTTACCGGCGGGCCACCCTGCGAACCCTCCAGTTCTTCCTGATGGATTTGAGCCGATAATCGGCGTGGAGTTATCGAAGCAACGGGTCTGTGGTCCAACCACATATCTGGTTAGTGAGGGTATTGAGCAGATTGAGAGCATGTTAGTGTTAACATTGCAACTGGGTCAAACACAATTAACTCAGTACAGCTCAGAATCATTTTGTTGTGCAGCACCAGAAGGTGCTATCCTTGCCTTGCCAGATGGTGCATTTCTGCTTACAGCTGAAGACAAAGATCTCTTCAGGAAGTTTGCTTCTTGCCATGCCAAAAAATTATATCAATATATGAACCAGCAGTGGCACAGACATGCACCAAATGGTTCTCTCTATGTTATTACAGGTTGCATAAAGTCTGAGAGTTGGGGCATTGCAACATTTGACAAGCAGTCCAAACCTGATGATTATCTCAAATTTATCTCAGAGAATGTACCAACAGGACATCCAGGATGTATGTCAGTTTCTGGCAGAAAATATTATTGGAAGCAGAAAGGTTTTGCTCATGCAAGGGTTGGGCCAAATGATATTGTTGCTGATGGAGTAGAAATGTTAAATCAATGCACATTTCTGTGGGGCTATAAAGTGACACTTCATGAGGAAGTATGGGAGCAATTGGTTGAGCCCATTCATGCATCCACAACTGGCACCAGTGATCATCAAGAGAATTCTTTGAGGTTCCCTGGATGTCAAGATGCTGCACATAAGAAGCTGGGGCATGCTAAGCAGATTACCAACATCTAGTTATGGTGTGAAGCATGCCACAATTGAAAATTGGGATGTGTCAGATGCAATTCATGCTGTATGTATAAATCCTTTTATTTTATTGTGATATTTACAATTGGCCTCAGATCCATCCCTCAACCTATATCAACCTCATGCTTTTGCAAATAGTAAATTCTGAAAAATCTTCCATGAATGGTTTAAGAACAAGATTTTAGGTACCACATGCAAAAGTGGCCATCACCCATGATGATGACTGGTGTGACATTCAACTTGAGGTACCATCAGATACTTCTAATTTTGAGAACCTCCTTACCTGGTAGCCTAATAGGATAATGATGATTTGTCCAGCCTACCATGTGATGACATGCTTTCTGCTAATAGATTGCTCAAGAAAATCACCTCTCACAATATCATGGTGGATGTTCACTGTAAGTTTCTCAATTTTTATTTTGAGAGTTGTTTTAATGTTTTGTTAGCCACTGCTTTTCTTGCCCAGCCACAAGAAATATCTTTGGAGCCAGCTGACCCATATAGCATTTATGAGCCTGAGAGGCAATACTATGATAATATTGATCCTGACTTTACAACTGCACAAGGTATAGTCTTCAATGGATCTACATATCACATAAAATCTTACTTACCTAATTTCCTTTTCCTGGTAAGTTGAGAACTTTGTGTTGTCAACAAACACTGTAAGTTTCTCAATGTTTATTTTGAAAGTTGGTTTAATGTTATATTAGCCACTGCTTCTCTTCCTCAATCACAAGAAATATCTTTAACTCCAGGCATTATATATGATTTATCCAACCCACATGAGCTTGAGAGGAAATATTGTGATAACATTCCTTCTGGGATGATTACAAAAGGTATAGTCACTTCCTGCCTGGCAAGAACTTTGTTTCATTCCTTCATAATCAGCACAGCAGAATGATGGCCATCAGAATATATTCCATACTGCAAAAATGATTGGAATTCATCCAACAGAACACCAAATCTTCCCTTACAAAAACCAGTCCTCTTACAACAGGTTTGACTCAGTGCCAGATCAGTTATGTGGAAAGAAAATGGATGGGAAGCACAAAATGGAGCAACATTATCCAATATTTTTGTGTGATCATTGTGGAAAAGGATTCACCAGGCAAGTTGCCCTTAAAACCTCATCAATAAAAATACTGAGTACCAGCAGGTCTTTTGAATTAAAAAAGCATAAACACCAAATACCAGAACTTTCTGATGAAGAGAAGAAATATGTGTCACTATTCTCTAGTGAAAGCTGATTGACATCCAATTATTACCATCTCTTGTCACAAATGCACCTTACAATTTACATGCAGTATCATTTTTTCAGGACAACGTTGTCATGATCTTGGCGTAAGGAACATTCTGTGTAGCTAAACAGGCCGGCTCTAAATCGCGGTCTCATGCATATTTCAGTTTTCCCATCAGAATAACAAGGCCATATCCCTGCTTACGATCATGACTAGAAGGGTGCTAGCCAACTTCGATTTGGTACTGCTGTGTGCTGAAATGAAAAATGGTACCGAAAAACGTTTGGCAATCTACATTGTCCTATCTGCCGAGCGCAGCTTTATAAACAGGGTAAGGCTGACATCGCTTGACTTGGATTATCCTTTTTTATTTATTTAGTGTAACAATTGGTCTCACTGCTACAAGTAGCGTGAAACGGCCCAGTCTGAGCATCAGGGTAAAGATGAAACCTGTCAAACCTGAATTTCTAGGCACTTCTAGCGGTATGATGAGTCATATAGTAGTATTTGCGTTCAAACGGACTTGAGTGTCTTGTCCTTCCAATTTTTCAATAATTTTGTCTTTGCGAATGAAGATACCTCCCGTTGGGGCGCCACGCGGAAGACAATTTTTCGGCCCGCTTGATGGCACCAACTGAGCAGCAATAAAGACCAGCAACGAGTCAGTGGATCGAATACTTACGACATATTAGACGGGCAAAAGGAACAAACGTCCTCCACCTGCTAAAATTGTTCAACTACTAACTGGAGGGATCTAAAAAGAGAATATGAGTAAAATAAAGGCAAGAGTTCAAAGCTACACGGACACGTTCCTCTATCATGCAAGAATTTGGTCACCGAATCCACGAAAGCCCGTTTCTATCATGCGGTGTGTAAGGTAAACATGGAAGAACGCTGTTCTATATAGTCCTTGCAAACGTTCTGCTTCCAAGTTGTCGTCTTGTGAGCATGATAGTCCGCGCACTTTGACGAACTCGAGGTTGCGTGTAAACAGAGGCAAATAACGATGCTCAGAATCAGTTACAATCTAAGCGTTCCTGCGCAGGTGCAACTTGAAGATGCCGAGCTGAACAAGGCTCACCAGTTCCCTGTTGAAGGGGACAAATCTTCATACAAGGACTATTACGCCGGTCTGAGGGCAGCACTGGCTGAGGCGCGGAGCACAGTAGGAGATGAGCTAACAAAATGGAAAGAGTTGGTGGGGAAAGACGAGGAAAGGAAGATGGGCGAGAAGCAAAACAGTGAAGAAGGGAGCGATGAGGAAGGGCCCGAGGATGAAGCTTGAAGATACGGCTCATTTCTTATCCACTGGATCGCGCCAGTCTGGCAAATGTTACTGTTACTATCTTGTAACCAGAAAAAAATACCGCTCTCCAGGCGTAGCGAGACGCTTTGATCGTCATGCAAGGAATTTTTTTTTTTCAAATCTCGCCACTGTCAAGTTCATCCTGAACACTTTCGAAAAAAAACTAATTTGAACTTATCAACTATATTTTATCATAGAAAGCAAAGTATCCTAAAACATATGGCAATAATTCTACCCCTCGGATTTGAGGAGACAGAGGCCCTTTCAAATAGCCAACCTAATTCTTCCGGAATAGACCGGACCAGGTGATGCTGGTCTTGGGAGCACCCCAAGCCTGGTCCTCCCAGTCAAGCAAGTCTTCTTCACACTGTAAAAGATGGTAATCAACATTCGCCCAACACATTACTTGTGCGCAAATAACCAAACATACCACAGCATACTTGGACGCCTTGCCCTTCTTCTCGTCGACCGTGCCAATCTATACAGATAGGCTCAGCCTTGCGTTCATGCGTTGTCGAACGACTTACCAAAGTGCTAGTTTCACTGACAGCGGAAGTGGAACGAGAGAGACTGTCACCCTGTGAAGGCCGTTAGCGAGACGTGCACAGTAAGGGTCATTAGCCGCCGCTTGTGCATTGTCAGGTCGCGACCGCGAGAACATACCTTGGACTTTAGGAACTTGAGCGAGAAGATGGATGAACGCTTGTCCTATCGAAGAAGACAGCGTCAGTCAATGGTTGCTTTCTGACAGGGAATGAATTGGCTGCTTACAGACATAGTGACTTTGTGGTTCGACAACCGAGAAAGCAAGCAAGCGAGGACTATGCGTGACGTGAAGATGCCGGAAGGATTGGTTTCTCTAACTCTGACGAATTAGAGTAGGAAGCGGATGACTTGAATTGACCAGCGTCCAGGGCTTAAGTAGCCTTGCAGCCCCAGTTTTACTCGTCCAAACGACCTTGTCTCATGAACTGAGGGCCAAGCGAGATAACCAGGATTGAATGCGAAGGGCACGCAGAGTGCATAGCACTTCGAAACAGACCCTTGATCAATTGATCAACTACAGACGAGCGAATCTATATAGCGCAATCGTTTGCCCATCAATCTCATTATGATGACATGCAGGATGCACGTACAGGTCACCCCTGTCCGATTTCTCCGTTTGAAGTTCATCCTGACCGCCAAGTTGGGTCTGAAACCGAATAGTACATGCTTTCATTTGACATTTTGATGCTATCATAGTTTATTTTTATGCGTATGGAGTACCAGAGTGTGCCCCGAGTTCAATACCACTGCGGTCGCCGGCGGTTGGCGACGTTGGCTTAATGTAGGTTGAGACGGGAGCGGCCATACTCGCCTTTTCCGTGATGAAGAATGCTCTGAGAAAGCCTGACAGCTTCGACATTGGTGCTTTAGTTTCAACATTGGCTCAACCTACAAAGTTTGCCCAGCTTTCACCCCATCACGATATTAGTAACAGCTTACCCGTCCCCTCTGCTCTGATCTCTTCAAACACCAATGCTCCCTTTCTGTTCCTTCAACCATTGTACACTCCGTTTTTCATCGATCAAGTATACCCAGGTATATGGTTTCCTCAGACCCTTCTCTCTTTAGCAGGCCTGTTTTCCGAAATAAAATCTTAATTTCCTTGAAAGGGTGCTAGGAATTTGGATAATCGTCCTCCACGTATGGCTGTGTATCGGCACGCGGTCCAGTAGGCCAATGGGCAAGACATGTGGCCACAGAAGTCTGTCGGTCTTTCAGTCCCATGCCATGTCACGGTTTGAAAACAGTGCATGACTGAAGAACGAGACACTCCGCGTTATCGGGCATGGGCACAGCGTCAATGAAAGAGCCTATGCATCAACACTGTCAGGTCCATCATTCTATAAAGCTGAGCAGGACACGGACCCTGCGTGAGCGAGTTGAGTGACGATATGCGAGCGTAAATTATTTCGAACGAAAACTAAAAATAAATAATAAATAATACACCATCCTACTCTCCTTTGCCTCCATTCCTCGCGATCGCTTTAGTATCCAGTACCTGAACATGCTATTGACGTTGGCAAGATATCCCTCAAGTTTTCTACAGACCCTTCCACTCTCTTCCTTGGGGGAATAAAAATCCGTTTACACCTCTTTGTCGAATGGCACTCGGTAAAGGTTTCACCCTTATACAAGGTATACCAAATATTGGCTTTACACGTCTGTTCACCATTGCCCATTACGCACGATTCTGCTTTCTTAGCCAACTGGGGGGCTTGTCGATGACGATGGTACAGGCAGGGCTCAAGCGCTCAGGGGGCTATTTGGGTTTCCCGTTGAACATGGGACCAGTCTGACAAGACTCGCTCGAGCAGGGCAAGGTTGTTTGGCAAAGAATCTGTGAGGGTAGTAGCGTGATCGCTCGCCTCTCGTTCATAGACCTGAAAGGTGCAAGCGTAGAATGACTAGTGGGTGCTTGTTTTAAGGCTTATGTAAGTCTGATAGCTTGCAATCGAGGTTGCAATCCAACGTTCATGACTGATCATCAGTTTCCAGGGTCTCTTAACAGGGTGACACTTATCGCTGGCTCCCGAGATATCGTTGTACTCGTAGACGATAAAATTGACCACGCCGAAACTCTACAATGCTGACAATTTTTGTCGTACTGGTGCATCTTGCACTTCTTGCAGCTACTGGGTCCCGTCCACGTCGCAGCAATGTCGGAAAATTCATGCGATTTACCAAACGGAATAATTTAACCGACGAGTTCCAATATCCGAACACCCAGCTCTCTGATTTATCAATTATGCGCCGCAACAATGCAATGCATACAGAGGTATGTAGCCTTTTAATAACCACACCAAGTTGTTCTCATTGATTTCGCGCAACAAGCACAGTCATTCCTTGGCACCTCCTCAAAAAGTCTCTGTACCATTGGAAAAGCACGTAAACAAGCTAGTATGGAGCACAGATATTCTCGTTGAAGATGCTGCATTCAAGGTTGTGGTTGACACTGGTGCCACTGATCTCTGGGTTTTTTTGCCCGGAACCAAGGTCCCCAAGTTCGCACAAGAACAGAACTCGGAACGTAGCCAAGAAACCTTTGCCATAAGCTATCTGGATGACAGTCATATTGAAGGAATTGTACATTCCGGCACAGTGACCCTTGGGTCAATTAGAGTAGACGACCAGTACTTTGGAGGTGCAACGAGTTTACCTAGCCAATTTGAATGGGAGGGGTGAGAATTACTCGAGCTTTCCGCTTGCAGTTTATTCAATAAATTGTCATAGTGTTCTCGGTTTACCCCCTGTTCGCAACCACAAGTCTATCCATCATCTAAGTTTTCTACATGAAGCCATTAAACAACGCAAGATCTCTCCTAAATTCGCTATCAACCCTGCGGTACCGCAGCTCGACCTTGGGGACATTGACCATGAGGCCTACACCGGGTCTATCGAGTATCATAAAGTCCTGGCGGATGAGTTGGATTGGGCGCTTGAAAACTGTTACATCGCTATTCATCGGGCTGGTCGACAAGGGACAGAACACATAGTCCATTTTCACATTCACCGGACGCATATCGACTCCGGCGCGGGCGTGATATTTGGTGATCCTGGGGTCGTCAAAGAACTCTATAGGAGAGAGCTAGAAGGTAAGAAGTTGGCGAACTTATGGGTATTCCCCTGTCATAAGGTGCCCATAATTAGCATCAGTTGGGGGAAAGGGAAAGGCTGGAAACTACAGTAAGTAGATCATTCTTTCTGACCTTGTAGAAGTTTGAGAGATATTAGATTCAACCTTGGCCCCCTCTATCAGGGTTCGCCAAACTGCATCGGAGGAATTCAAGAGACACGGGATAGTGACTGGACAGTTGGTGGCGTGTAGGTCGCCCTAGGTTCTCAAGTTATCTAACCGTGATAATGATTCTGCAGATTTCTGGGGCTCGTGTATACTGTGTTCAACATGGAAGAAATGGAAATTGGGTTTGCAGAACTTCGCGTTCACGCGCCGTCACATCGCTAAACGGAATGTCGTACAATCGAACTATTTATTACCAAATGGCATTTTCCCGCTTATGCGCTCCCCGTCCTCCCCAGACTATACTGTGCGTTGCCAGTTCGGCAATGGTTAGTAAAACGTGCGTTTCCAAGGTCTGTTAACAATCTTGGTTGGTTACATCGATATTGATCCAATTGCAACCGACATGTGGTGACTATCTCCGTTATCCGTTGCCTGGACTCCGGCGGTGGTATCTGATGCCGTCGTTCTCGCGCGGACTTGATGCCATCGACCGACCATGCTGAGCATCAGAATTCGAATCCGATCTAACGAAGCTCTACAGCGCCATGATGCTTCTCGTTTTGTACCCTGTTGCATCCTATCCACGCTGCAGGGAAGGCTGACACCACCCAGCTGCTGTATCTATTTGAGACATCGCCGGGATCACAAAGCGCTCAGGGGTCCTCGATTACGGCTAGGTGATTATGGCTGGGAACAATGAACTTTCTCTTCGCTTCATCGTCGTCCTTGGTATCGTATAACCCACCAGGATTCAACGTCCGTCAAGAAGATACAAGCTGCCGATCATGACGGGAGGCTGTATTTAATTTTTTTTATCCTGGAACAAATTGAAATATGATGCAACTCAAACATTCTCTAATCACCAGTGATCCACGGCTCCACGTACAATAATACTGGCGAGGGTTAGTCTGGCAAGTCAACGAAAATCTCCGATGGAATCAAGGTGATACAGTTGAGTTCATCCCATCTTACTCACAGGTGCCTCCCTCAACTTTACCCGAGCAAACAGCGTAATCCACGTTTGACATGAGAAAAAAAAAACTACAGACAGAACACCCGCCATCGATAACGCTGTTCTAGTCGTTAACACCGCCGGGCAGCAAGTAGTGATAGGGGAAATGTGCGTTTCTGCGGGCCCGCGAAGACGAAGATACTGTACGTTTTGCGTGCTATTATTTTTATCTTGATGGAGGAGATCAACGCATTTTCGGCCGTCACTCTGAGACGAAAAGAAATCACTTGTGTCAGTCAGTCCTGACTGGCTCTTACGATGTAAAGACTCCTTGACAAGGACATTGGGGGGATTGTGGATAGTGCTTACCGTGGTCCTTCCAAAAAGAAAGAAAGACAGAAAAGACAAAAAGACAAAAAGAAAAGCCAAATTGACCATACCGATCAATATGGATGATGATTCGGATGATGATGATGGAACGTTTCTAGAACTCGGCGCCTGTATGGGGGGGTCTTTTTGTTGAGCCCCGTACGTGTGTATGTGTGTGGATATGGCAACGGAGAACGGAGTATGTATACATATCATCTCATTACTGGCTTCCGTACTCACGTCAAAACGGTGCACACCCGATCAAATGATCAAGCGCCCATCTCTTCTTTCCCAACGCAGCCCTTCAAGCTTCAATAATGAGCCCTTTTTTTTTTTTTTCGATGTCGTCCGTCGAGATGAAGCAATGCATCAGGAAGCTACTCTCTTTTTTTTTAAAAAAAAAAAAAAACCCCATATTTGACTTTCAGCAAAATCAATTAATGGCAAGCGACAAGGACGGTGACTGGAGCCAAGATCCAGATCTCATACAGGTTTGATGTTGATCAGGGCGCTTTAATCACGCATGACAACCAGGCAATCAGAAGGTTGAAATGGATTCATGAAGCCCAAGTTCTCTCTCTCTATATATATACAGTTCATGTTCCCGAATGTGGTGCACAGCACTCGACCCATCCATATGTTATTGTTGTTGTTGTTATTGTTCTAATGTCGGATTAAAAATTAGGATAATATTCAAATGAGTGACCGTGCTTCGACAATGAGTGCCTACAATCAGGAACTAGTCGTTAAAAAAAAAAAAAGGGCAACGTAGCTCACTAACCTGAAGGTTCTGGCGATTAGTGCCCTTGATCTCCTTCACCTTGTTCCCACTCTGGAATAGCATAAATGTCGGCCACTGAATTCAACATCAGGGCGACCCTTTTAGTCAGGACTGGCCAAAGAGGGAGGGGGACTAGTAACTAAGGGAACATACCGCTATAATGCCTAACTCTTGAATGATCTTCATCTGTGCGTCGACATCCACCTTGCAAAAGTCGATATCGGGCACCTTTTCCGAAAATTGTTCGAAAACGGGTGAGATTTCTCTACAAGGCTTGTACCGCTCTGCCCCAAAGTCGATGACGACGGGCTTCATGGACTGAATCTAGAGAGACAGACAGAACAGAACACCACGGTCAGGTTACTACTAAATTACAAGTCGAGAAGCAACGTATGTACACTTGCCTTTTCGTCGAATTCTTCGAGAGATTGGATGGATAGGACGGTCATGTTGAACAGCAACTAAGGAGAAGGAGGAAGGTGAAAAACGAAAGTTGAGGATGGAAGAAAAAAAAAAAAAGTCGGTGTACTTATAGGCCAACAGGGGGGGCGCACATTACGTGGGCGGGGAGGTTGGGGCTGCGAATGGATACGTAACAAACGTAAATCAATTTGAGGACTAGAATGCAGTTGGGTAGGTACGGGGTGTCGCCAGGGTGGGAGTTTTCAAAAAGTTGGACAATCGGAAATACAGAAAGGCAAGAGAAAGAGGCTGGCTCAGGTGGGAGAGTCGTCCGGGACGTTCGGCGCCATGTGGCATTGCCTTCTGTGTGTGGCAGAATAAACCATTTGCCGCTTCTGAAGATAAAGAAACATTCCTCTCCGTTTTAAGCCTTTACAATCTCACAAATCTTAAAATCAGGTCCGAACCTATTCGGCCACTTGCGTTGATGAACCTTTTCGTGTCATAATTCAATACTTGCGGCGACTTTTATAGTACAATCCTCTCATACAAATCTAACTCCTTAAGTTGTAAACAGAGCCTTTAAGCCAATGTTTTGGCGTGGGCCAGCAGTTCCTGTTATAATCACTTGGTCAACACACAAATCCATCTTGGCAAAAATAAAAATCCTCACCTCAAGTCCCTTGGGTACTGCACCAACAAGCTCCTTAATCTTCTCACCACCTTTGAAGAGGACGAACGTCGGCATCTGAACCATTTCAACTCTGTTGAGAAACCGATACCCCCTAATAGTGTCTCGTATTCTGACTTACCGCTCTAATACCGACTTCTTGAGAGATCTTCTCTTGCTGGTCGACGTCTACCTTGTAGAACCCCACTTGGGGGAAACTACTAGATAGCGTCTCAAACACGGGGGAAATGAACCTGCAAGGTCCACACCACGTCGCCCAAAAATCGATAACAATGGGCTTCCCCGAATTGATCTTTATATGAACACAGTCAGTCAACCTTAAGCTAACGTAACAAAAAGGGTAGGGGTAGAATCCTTTTTTCCTTACCAGTGCGTGGAACTCGTCCAACGAATTGATGGGTGTGACTGTCATTTCTGAGATGTCGATGAGAGGTGTATGTGTGTGTGTGTGTGTGTAGGAGGGTAACTGGATAAGTTATCGATGGGAATTGAGTGTTTGGGTTTTACTTTTGTCACTCGTTCTTATAGGAAAAAGCCAAAGGGTCTGAGGACGACTGAATCGTCCATTCCACGTGACATACCATGTCGCCATACTAGGGATTCATAAGCAAAGCAACCTGTAATCGGGTGGTTTGCTGTGCAATGAACGTTCGCGAACGTTCCTTATAATATAATAACGCGTTCCCGATGCGAACGATAAGTGATTATTATCATCATCATCATTACTATCATGGCTGTGAATCATGGCTGTGAATCAGCTGACATGCTGAGTGTGGAGTTGGATTAGCTAATAACCTTTTAGCAATCACGCGTCACGTGCCCACTGGAGCCACACCATGCATCTGATGTACACCACGGACGAATCAGGGAACAGAATCTACACTCTCAAAGTATGTGTATGTCACCTCATGATCAATGTCAATTCTTAACCTTTGTCAAACACAACTTTGTCTCTTAACTAACACCTTTCTTCTCCGTCTTCCTCTTTTTTTAAAAAAAAAAAAAAAATTAACGCAGAAAGTCACTGACTTGGGCAAGACCACCAAGTCTGCTCATCCAGGTCCGTTTATTTTTTTTTTCTTTTGTTTGTTAGTTTTGAACTTTAAGCTTGTTGACCCTTAACAGCACGGTTTTCACCAGACGACAAATTTTCACGCCATCGAGTCACAATCAAAAAACGATACGGGATTCTTCCGACGCAGTTACCTGCAAAGCCCATGTAGGCACGTATACCCCGTGTCAACTTGCTGCTGCGCAGCTATACTTGAAGGGCTACATATTATATGTACTCGGCATGCTTTAAATGCACATATGCCTAGATCCGTCTGTGTTACAAACAAAACAATTTGGAATCTCAAACTCATCCTGTGAAAAATTTCTGGATAACAGCTGCTATCCGTATGTATGAAAAAACTCGCAGAGGGTTGGTTAAACATACAAAGAGAACCGTAGCATACTATGAAAAGAGAAGGATGGCAGATGCATAGGAACAGTATATAGTAAACGCGGCGGAATTTTGCGGGGAAGATGGCAGACACTGTCTGGATCAGTAGTACCTGCGGTCATCATACCTCCTCTCACGATCATTGACACGGTAGCGATCACGGTCTCCTCTGTTATAGTCCCGGTAGCGGTCATTGTCACGTCCGCCTCCACCACCACCACCTCCTCCTCCTCCTCCACGATACTCGTCAAAGCGCCCGCCACGCCTTCTGTCATCATAGTCACGAGAGTAACGACTATCATAAGGCCTGGGGTCATAGGGCCTCTCGTCTGCTTTAGTGGAATTAGTACGGCATTGAAAAGAAAAAAAAACAGGTATATAACTAAACTTACCGTCGCTTCTCTTGGGCGGTCCGTAGTAACGACCTGGGGTCGGGGTTCTTGCACGCCCACGCCGAGCCTGAACATAACGTTACCAAACTCTGGATGGACTTTTGTTTAACACAAAAAAACGTGCCTTATCAACTGTCATTATTTTCCCCATCAATTCTGTGCTATTGAGCGCAGCAATAACAGCATCAGCCTCTTCGTTCGTTTCCATAGTCACAAACCCAAAACCACGGGACTCGCGCGTATGCGGATCATACATCACACTCGCTTTCTTGACCTGTTCACTCCAATAAAGATCAGGCCATTTTTTTGCCATTACAATCGAAATCTCACCCTTCCGACTTTGGCAAACGCTGCCTCAAGGTCACGAGTATCCACTTTGTGACTGAGGCCAGAAACATGGAGATTGTTGCCCGGATTTTGACTGCAGACAACCATCGTCGTCGGTTCCAGCATGACCCAACATAACACAACACCATAACTCACCCTCTCTCCGAGTCTCGACCAATAGGACTTCTGCTCCTGCTTGACCTTTGGGGGCGATCACCACGGTCCCTCATCGGTGAGCGGCCAGAATGATTATTATTCCAATTTTGGTCATCAGTGACCATTGCGGCACCATTGTTAACGGCAGCGTCATGAGTCGGAATACTGATTCCGCCGCTCGTGGGCGCTATATCTTGTTGCCAGGCTGGTGGAGGTGAAGGTAAAGCGATATGTCAGGGCGATTCTCATAGAGCGGAGGGGGATGATAGCCAAGTGGAACGCAGTGGTTCTGCGAGGGAAGTAGTAGGAACGACATTGAGACGACAAAGAAGTCGAGTTAGGTAGAGCGCCGATGCTACCCTGTAACAATTTTTTGTTGTTGGGTGTCGTTCAACGAAGGAAAAAAACATCCGTTTTTTTTTTTTTTTTTGGAGCAAAATGTACGGCGCTCTCAAATAGCACTTTCCAAGTTGTCGGCCGTTAGCCAACAGAGAAAAGAAGACTGGAGCGGCAACCAGAGAATGAATGAATGGCTGGAATGGGTTGGCGACAAATCCGGGACTGCCGGGGACCATGCCGAAGCTCGTCGTTGTCGTGGCTGATGCTGAGAACGTACCGTCATCCATGTTGCTGTCTTCTTGGTGAGTGTTGGAGGCTGAGGATGGGAAAAGTCGTGCTTTATTTGCACTCGCCATGAGAATAAACACCACCAAACATCTGGGTCAACAAGTACGGCCTGTCAGACAACAGGAGTGGGATTGGATATTGGACAGTTGCCAACTGGAAAAGGAGTGGATGACAGACCTTTGCAGTTAATTCGACAATCTCCCACTAAACCACTCATCATGGACGTGGAAGGTATACGTAACACCTCCGATGGTAAATTCCTCGACCTGCGCAAAGTTGCGCAATATCCTTGGAACGCGAAAGATTGGGTGTTTTCACGAGCAACATTGTCAGAGGTATGGGAAAAAATCCTAGTACGTTATCGTCTTGACTCTCACCTGGAATTTCTTAAAAGAACACAACTTCTAAGACTCTCAAGTCAGTTCATGGCTTCTGCTTCACAAAACGGAAAAAAAAAAAAAAAAACGCGAAACTGGTTGAAAGAATTAGGCTGAGAGAGAGAGCAATGTCACTCTCCGCGTTGATTGCGTGAATTATGACAAATGAGCTTAGGGAGTTTGGAAAATAGGCTATGAAAGTGATCGATTGATCTGCGAAGCGTGAGCCCATCCACTTATGCAGCTCCAGCATCATAGTCCAACGTGTCCAACATTCAAGCCGTGTCATTAGACGTCGCTCAAGGAGTCGCATTTATCACAACACTTGGTCTTTGTCGTCAGGCGCCCGCGATGGTTTACCGTGTTTACCAAAGTAGCAAATGTTTTGCCTTTCTTTATTCTGATGCATGAGCAAATATATTGTCTGCTGCACTTTTTTTCGACATCCTTTTAAAGGGTTCTTGCTCTTCCAGGCCTTCGTCAATGCCTATTCCTCTCCACATGATATTTGTACAAACAAAACAAAACCGTTTAATATTTTAAACTTTTAATATCGATTCATGTGATGAGTATCCAGATTCGCCATTTATCCATCGTCCATTGCCCATTGCAAAGAAATCGTCGAGAGACGGAAGGGATCGCAGAAGATATTTCCAACGATCTGAGTCAGAAGACTTGGGATCATGATTACGAGAAGTTCACGGAGAGCACCCTTCTCAACGATTTCTGCACGTCTGCACGACAAAGATCAGTGACCAAGGTCTCCGTCGAAAGGTTTTTGCCGCTGGACAATTTCCCAGTGTCAAGGGTGTTAGTTGTATGTACTGCTTTGATGTAAATCTAGAATCTCAAATTCAGAACAGGCACTCGATGAGAAAGCCTTGATCTCCTCTTTTGCAGGCGTGTCAGTCGACGATGCTTACTATGAGAAAGTTTTATTATCGCTGGTTAGATTATCATTCAAGCATGTACTGGACATGAGCATTGGCAGAGTCGATTTGAAATCGACGATCTGTGGCCTGCTTTGGTGCATGAATGACATCTCGCTCATGACAGCAGAAGGACATGTTGAAATTAATTAAACAGCTGCCCAGCTAGAATGCTGTAATGGTACTTTCGAATATGCAAGTTGATGTGACGCAATGCGTTAGACAACCATACAATTTCAACACTTCTACCAAGACTGCTTGTAATGCTGCAACATACAAAAAGGAATGTGGGATACTATGTACATGCTTGTTCTCGACGAAGATAATTCAATGGACGTGCTTTTGATATGACCGGTATGCAGAGATCATCGTATATGCAATGATAAGTGATAGGCAGCGGAGGGGGAGATGCGCTATATGCAAAGGATGCATTGTATAAAGTAGCATAGGTGGAAATTTCGGTGTTGTGGATCGGAGCTGAGAATAAACATACTATGCAAGGGCAGATATTGAGCGAGGGATCCAATTATGCTTCTTGAATTGCTTAGCGTTTTGATATGATTTGATTCGCGTTTATGATAGAGATAAAATAAAAGACCCTGAAAAGATTTGAATATAATGTTGCAGACAATTTTGCTTGATTTCTAAATATTAAGGATATAATGTTATGCGAGGATCTTGATGCGCCAAATCGAGGAAATTCAATAGCCATAGTAAGCGCGCTACAGCTTCGTGAGTACCGTTTCCCAAGTCAATGGTCGGATCATACCATCCTATCGCTTGGGGCGAACGTTTATCAACGGTACGAAAATCATGATAGAACGACGTACAATAACCAAATAACTTTTGATCCGGTCTTGCAGCCTCTGAGAGTAACGATATGCCCTCGGATACATTCGTACAATAGGGCTCTTTGTTCTTTATCCGCCTAACGCATTTCTTAGCAAAGACCAGGCGCGGATAGGAATAAAACTGACTGCTGGAAGAACGCTGGCAATCAATTGACTACCAGTGACGGATAAGGCAAGGTCCACTATCATCGCCCGCCGAGCGCTTCTAAACTAAAAGGTTAAGCCCGCTAGATTGTAACTGGTGTACGTACCCTTTCGCTGGTTCGCACATGCGCTTGATGATTCTATCCAGCGTTTCTTTCCCGCCTTCCTTGAGAGCTTTGGTAATTGATTTTGATCCCTGTTCGTTCGTGGCGAACTCGAGCAAACTGTCCAAGAGATGGTCGAGCGTTAATTTGCGGTGTTTTTCAGACCCGTGTTCAAGAACTTGGCAAAAAAAAAATAGAGCTTGCACCTTTGGCATGAAGAAGAAAAGGGGGGATACTGACTGTGCTGGACGCAGTATGAACCCCATTGACTTTTGGCAACCTCGCTAAAAACTGCAAGTCCTTGATTGAGAAGCTCGTCAACGATCCCGTCTTTAGCTTCTGCTTCAAGGTTCTCGAAAGCGTGCTGAGAATCCAATTAGGTCATTTTTGGAATGCTCCAAAGTTCAACAACGCGTTACCTGGACGACAAGAGAGCCAGTTTCATGGCAAGCAAGAGAGGCCCATTTTCCCTTTAAAGATTTGTTGACGCTAAGACGGCGATTAGGATGTTATATAGTGACAAGTCTCAACATACTACGCAAAGATGGGCGGAGCGGGGGCAGTCCATGATAACTCCATTATCTAGTATGGGATAGCATTAGGTTCAATTAATCTGCGACCACGCATGTAACTTACCTTACTCCAAACATGTGACGCATGCTTGTTGACCAGAGTTTGAGCGGGGTCTCCTAGCAAAAGTTCCGATACGATAAGTAACCTAATATCCTCTTCGCAATCAAGAGCCTTCTGCAGGACATGACAACCATAGCAGTTGGTAGCCAAGTCCACGACACGTCCCCTTAGAGATATTAGGGTAAAGTGAATTCGTCAAGTACGGGCGTACCTCATGCAAGAGACAATTTTTCTTCGTTCTTCCATGGTAGTAGCGGCTTCGAGGCATCTTTGGACTGCCCAATTTCCAAACCTTGTTTCGGTTAAACTACATCATGAAAAATACAGAAGTTCTTTACCTATGTGCCATCATCTCAAAGCCTCGAGCGCATATGGCGTCAACGATTTTACACCTTTCTTCCGCGTCCGCGACTTTAAGCTTTTGCTGCAAGAAAATAGAAGCCTGTTGATCAGAAGACTTGATGATCCGAGCGACAAAGACGTGATAGGGCGGAGACGAGGATGGATGAAGCAACGAAAGGAAGTTGATGGGCTATCCAAAAGTGAGAAAAACGACGCATATATGAACAGAGACACTTACTTCGTGCGACGAAGAATTGTGAGTTGTAGAATGCTGATGGAGATGCAGCGACGACCGGAAATGATCGTCGTGGTTGAAATCCTCATGGTTGAACTCAGCGGTCGCCTTGTCGCTTGAGATTATCCAGTCTTGGGCTTGAGTTAATGGTTGTTGTTGCTGGAGTTGAGAGGCTAAACGCCAGTCCACCAAGCTCGGCCTCCGAGATTCAACTCTGCGGCTGGGAGACAAAGAATACAACGATTGAGCGACGGAATTGGGTAGAGCATTGAACGTAGACTGCGATATGGCAGGCGCCGGTGTAGGGGGCTCAGTGAACGGCTCAAAAAACTGAAGTCCGTTGGAAGTAGAAAGACAGGCAGAAGACTGAGAGAACTGAGAACGATATGGAACTGTATGCACGGACAACGGAGAAGGATCTTGGGCTCTATTGATAGGGCTTTGGTCGAAAAGCAAGGAATTCTGCGGCATATACGGAGCAGATTGCCCCAGATCATAAGCGCTTTGAAGCTTGACGTCAAAAGGCCGTGGGGGAGAAAGATCTGTCGGCGTTAAGAGCGATGATGTCGCTGATGCTGGCGAGAAATCCGGAGAGCTAGGCGAAGTATCCAAGCCCAACGTAATTGTGGGCCTTTTTGTAAAGGGAGAGGGAGAATTAAGATTTAGAGTACGAAGGAGCTGCTCGACGTGCTGAAAAATAGGCTCTTAACAACGTATATGCGTGAAAAAATGAGGAGAATCCTACTGAATTATCGAAATCTGGACTATTTTTCTTTCTTCCGTCGCCAATGGCGCCAACGTCTTTCGGGCGGACCGTGCTTAGATTACCTGATGACCCAAAGATATCTTCTCTGCTGATGAGTGGGACGCTGTTTGGATTCTTGAATTCTTGGGGTTGAAAAACTTCAGCGTCGCGGTCTACAACACGAGAGAAGGTATCCAAAGTTTTAGGCCAAGTGGAATCTGTCGGTTGGGGCTGGGGAGCCCAGATGGAGGCTGATATACCAGGTGGTTGGCGAGGACGAGGAGGGCTGTTTTCGTAGAGAGAGATATACTGAGCATTTTCGCTGGAAGGCATTAGAAGAATGTTTACTGAAGGATGTGGTTGAAAGCTAAGAAACGACAGGCGGGAATTCGAATTTATAGATTATGACTTCTGCGAAATAATTTAGTCATGTGCCATATCAAGGCAACATCCTCCCAAATTGGGAAACAGGCGACAGCGTAGCTCCCTTCCTTCCCAAAACATTGGACGTATGCAGAAACAGATCCTTAGGGATGAAGTAAGTAAGCTGTATGCCACGTACGGTAGAAGGTTCTTACCAAGTTCACGCAAGGACAGACAATCGACAGCTATCGTGAGAGACGTGGAGGAGAGAGTGGAGGTAATGACGTGCCAGGCGTTCGTGGCCCTCGGAGCCTAAACCCATATAATATATGACTGCTTGGGGTTTATCAAGCACACTTGCCTTGTTCGCCTCAATCGTTATTACTCCAACTCCGTTCTAGACTTTTTGAATGTGATCACATCAACCCAAACAGCGCAGTAAGCTGTAGAATGTACGGAGTTACCTCGTTAAGACGTTTGCGCTGATATCTTGTTATCATAGTAGCAAGAATAAGTAATTTGTCGTAATTTTGCTGTCCCGATCATGCATCAAATTATCAAATTCTATCCAAATTAGCGAGATATATCCGTTTGGTCTTGTAGTGTTGGGACTAGCGTGCTTCTCCCGCGACTATGCCAGAGCCGATGAACAGTTTAATAGTTTCTCTGCGCGCTCGTCGTTCTGGATTCGGTTTTCAACTCGAAAAGATACAGTAAGCCAATATCTTGTTGCGAACGTGCTCGCCCAGGACGGGGATCGACGGCGTCAAGAGCAGTGCGTGGGATGCCAACGGGTTGGACCTGGACGCATATAACCATAATCCCATATCAGAAATATCGGTGATTCCCATGCCCTCGTAGGCATCAGAATTGAATAGACCGATTGAAGTTACTGATGCTGCCAACCAGAGTTCGAAAGGAATTCCTTTTTTTGGGACAGACTAGTCAACTTGCTCCGTATTATTATGCCTTGAGCATCTTGGACAAATCTCACAGAACCAATTTTTTATGTGATAAGACACGGACACGCGGACAAAAGTACGTGCTACTGTAGCGGCAATTGACCCTGAATCTTGTCTCTGGTAGCGCCAGGCAAAAATGAGATTTTTGATATTGCCATGCGAAAGCAACTTGCTAGATTATATCTAGATTGCATCTTCCTCAAGAGCAAGATCTGCTTCAACGTTCATAGACATCTAACATGCGCCTTTCTATGCGTCATGTCAATCATGTCCAGTGTCATTTGAAAGGGCAAAAGCAAAAAAAGCGTCAATTCAGCAGTGCTTCAATTTCAATGGCTGACGGAACATTCCCATAATCAGTATCTCAAAGGTACAACGTTGTGGTGGAGCCAGGGGTTCCCAGCGGCAAGAGCCTTTCTCGTGAAGCAGCAAAAGCCAAGGATTGAATATGTCACGGAATACCGTTCCGAGAATCAATTCCATAGCAAACGTATGGAAATAGATTGCACCGTAGTATTCAAACCAGCCACGTCTGCCAATACAGATTGGACTTACTAAAGAAAATGTCAGCACATTCAAATATCCCCTTAGGGCCATGAAGTCTTTTAAACATTTAGTCCCGTTCCTATGCGGAAGCAGCGGCAAGGTATATCGCTTGTTCGCAAAGGCTAAAGAGAATAAGCGTGAAACGCACTCATCGAGACACCGTCGTTATGGCATCACTTGCATTGTGGCCTCTATAGAGGAGCGAATGTGCGAAATGAGAATGATATGGCAGAAGGGTTTGATTTGAAATAGACGCGATGGGCATGCGCTGTTCACAGCTATGCCATATAATGATACGGAAGCAATTCCAGCAGTGGTGGGGGGTGAATGCATACCCGTCGGAGGATTGAATAGTATACTGTAAGACGGAAGACAGCAGGAATGACTAGAGCGAAAGAAGACCGTCCTCGTGTATGCCGGCATTCAATGGAATCGGAAAGGCAGAACAGCCTCGTTGTTAACGCGATGTTATGTTACAGCGGTGGGCCGACGGGGTGGATTATGGAGGGACGAGAGAGTGGGCTTGAATTGCCATACGCGGCAGAGGCGGGGATCAAGACGGGGGTACGTAACGGAGCCGTTGAGGGGAGTTCGAGAGAGACAGACCGGGATTCTCGCGATAATGTCCGCATCCAGGCCATCACCGACTGACGTACAGCCTCTACCGTTCTCTCCTCCACGTCCGATAAAACCAAAGCCAATCCACCATGCTTGGCCTTGGCTCCCATGGCCTCCCCGCTTCTCCTCATCCCAGACGAGATCCTCGCCAACATCGCCTTCCATCTCGCCTCTCTCTCTCCACCTGCTCTTCCTGACCTCATCCTTCCCCTCCGTTCCGCTGCAAAGGCTCTTTACTTCCGTCTATCTCCTTCCGCCAATCCCTCCCTCTATGCTCGTATATTCCGTCTCAAGTTTGACTCTTCAGCCGTATGCCGCAGAGCTTTCCTCCCAGAGGCAGAGAACTACGCAGACCACCTCATTCACTACTACAGGCTTCTGGTCGCCATCCAGCGCCGTGACTTCGCCGCAGATGACGCTTCCTTCATTCTTTTCGACGCATATATCATGATGTTAGAGAACGACGGTAAAAACAGAGCCCAGCTCGAGTGGGCTGGCATCGATCTCTATCTGGGTGCATATATGCGCTTGCGCATGTATCATCCCCTCGATAGAATAACCAATGACGGGTGGCCTCGCGACAGCGCTGCAAACGCATGTGCCCTTTGGCTCATGTGGATGTTCACCACACTAGGTCCGTCCTCGCTAATCCATCCGGTACACTGCATTCATTATTCTTACATGTGCTTAGAAAAATTGCATGCCGAATCTCTCGAAGAACGTGAACAGATAGCGAATAGCGCATTGCCTTTTGCTTCGATTCCTTTTCGCGTCAGTCACTTTGACTCTTATCCATGCACTTGCTCATCTGCCCTTGCCTGTCCAGTATGCTTCTGCCCACGTTCCACCTCTCCATTTCAAGCTCCCTCCTACGACTTCTGTGAACGGTGATGACGACAACTTTTTCTCGATACAAACCGTCCATGGTCTCTATCCAATCTATCGCCCCTCCGAATTCGCCAGATCTCAGTTCTACTATGGTTCCCGTCCGCTTCTGACTCACCCCTTGGCTTCCGAGGCCGCAAGGCTAGTATATCAATCTCGTCGTGACATGGCATTATTCCCTATTCCTCCACACCTTCCTCTGACGCGAGCCGATGCAATCGCTGCTGGGCTAACGGAGGTCATACCTACGCAAGAGGACGTCAGGGAACTGAATGCCCACAAAAGCGCTCGACTCGTCAAGCGCATCATTTGGGACTGGGACCGGGGTATGGCCGTTGTTCCTGGTGAGAGCAACGAGTTGGCATATGTCGACGCCAGCCGGGACTGGGATTGTGATTGGTGGCGTTTACGGTGTTGCCTGGACGCTTGGAGAAAAGAACTTCTCTGGAGGCCTGGAAGGCTCTACATGCCAGGTACCCTGTCAGGTCTTTGGCAAGGCAAAATGCTGGTAAGTTTTCATATTCTCTGATGACTTCTATTCACTCAAACACTACAGATTCCATCGGAGATGGCAATGATGCATTTCCTCAATATCCCAGAGTATCCTTCGCCATTTTTTTCGGAGACGACACTCACGATAACATCGCGTCCCATTTTCATGCGTCTCTCGGAACACCACTGCCTAGATCAACAGAGTCGACTACCAACTCCTCATCAAAAGACTGGCCCGTTTCGGGATGACGGTGTTCAGAACGCATGGTTCCCCGGCCCTCCCGGATCATTAAGATGGCAGTTGTCCGCGGACCGTCCTGGTAATCAGCGAATTAAGGTGCACACGCTCAGCGGCCTTACCGCCGAATATCACACATACAATCCCGAGAGGAATAAGTCCGAATGGTTAGGCTATGAACATGATCGAGATTCATGTCCCGGTTGCATTGCTCGTGAGGAAGTTGTCACTTCTGCCGCTCAGGTCGAGCGCCGAAAATGGAAGGAACTAGAGGAGCAACAAAGGGAACAGGCCTTTGCCAGCGTCGGATTGTGCCGAGGAACAGGCATTCCCTTCCAAATGGGCAATTCGGACATGGAAATCGACGAAGAGGCAGTTGACGGAGATGAAAACGATGCCAGCGACGATGATAGCGACTGGGACGCTATGGATGATGAATACGACGAGGATCCGACTTTGCCGCCGGTTCGAAAGTCCCAAGACTGGGTGAAGAACGTTGTGGAGTGCGATGGCGTAAGGGATGTCATTGTAACTGGTGCTGTAAGTGGCGTATCAATCTTTCCCGATATACATGCTCATTGCTCCCTCATTTCTAGACGGACGATGCCCATGGCCAGGCATGGCAGCATTACACATATTACGGCCGCGTACGTCCTTGGGATGGTCTGATTGGAATCCTTAGAGTTCCGCGGGCAACTTTGCAAGGAACCTCGATCATCTATGGATACATCTCGGGAGGTAAGAACTTTTCCGGTAATTGGCGATGGGCATTGGCGGACCCCGCCATGCCCGCTTGGGAATGTGCTGTCGTTATGAGCAAGCGGGAGGAGTAATGATATTTTGGTTTTCGTCTGCTGGACAGACTATCATCTTTCGTAAATTGGAGGATTAAAGGAACAATTGCTACAATCATGAACGGGAGATTCATGAACACATATATTGGTGCGCATCTATATTACTTGTGCTTGCATTATACTCTACATTTATGTGCTGCTACTACGTTATCATTCCGTAGATATTTGACACGAATAAAGTACCGTCCGACGCAAACGGCTTTCTCGTCAACGTGGCACCAATCACCGCTATACCGTAATACGACCTAGATAACGCCAATGGTCGAGCTAATGAAGCGGGCCCAGTCTTCAAATGGGATCATGGGCAAGATGGGCAAGACTGTAATAGGTCGGCCCGAGTGCCGTGCGTTCATTACCGCACCTCTCATCTCCGCCCGTCTTTACCAATGGAAGATTGCTGACCCCTGAGCGGCGACGTGACGGGTGAAGAACCCCCCAAGCAGGCAGGCAGGCAGGGATTCGCACTCGGCCTCGTAATCTCTATCATGCCATGCAGCCTTGCAGGTAACCCGCCAGCCCTGGCAGTTCAGGGCCCGTCAAACGGTTGACAAAAAAGACGGGACTCGACTCCACCGCGTGAATTGTATACTTATACATATGTATATATACAATATGGCCACAGTTCGCTTCCGGCCTGGTCGACCCGATCGGAGAGAAGTGTGCAACTATTCACTGATTCATAATACGACTTGTTTCATTACTTACCACTAAAGGGCGGTTGGCTTTGAATAGAACAAGATCCCCCCACCCCTCCCCCCAAAGACTACGAAACAGATGAGGGGGCGGCTATTAAAAGAAATCGTACCACAAGGGAACAAGGGAATGTTTGAATTCAAAAAAAAAAAAAAAACAACGATAATTGTAATACATTAGTATAGTATAGTAAAGGTATTAGAAGCTAAACTGAAATCTGCTTGTGAACAATCGACTTGTGCCCGGCCCGTTGGACCTATTCATTGATCATCATCTCGGCTGCGATGGAAAGGGGGGTTGGGTCACCCCCGTGTATGTAATAGCGCCAATGTGAACAAAGTCGTGCGAGAAAAGGGAAGGGAGGAAGGGAGGGAGGAAGGGAGGGGGGGATTTGAATGGTTTCCGGGAACTGATGGGTGGGTTACCAATTAATATGCCGAACACACTTTTTTTCTCTCAGCCAGGGTCACAATGTGGCCGATATCAAGTCATTTTGACTTCTTTGTTGACAGAACTCTGTGTTGTATGTGTTCCTTTCTTTTCCCTTGAGAGAGAAAGGAGTTAACTTTTGGTGTGTGTGCGTGTTGGGGGGGGGGGAGGAGAAGAGAATCAAATACATCGGGAGAACCTATCCGGAGTTGTTGAAGAGGTGAACAATTTGGGCAAAGCCATTTGCGAAAGAAAAAGTCGACATAAAATGATGTACCTTGGGTATTATCGCTTTCCTTGATTGCCCTTGGCACTCACACACACGGTGTAAGGCGGCGTTTCGCCTGGAAGGTTTTTTGGACAGCAGCATGGACACGGGTATGCCGTAGGTACGGTCAAGTTTCAACACTATGCACACTCCACGAGGAGCGGAGAGCCAAAAAAGGCCCATCAAGTACAGTTTTTTTTCTAGACTGGCCTATCGGACGGCATGCAGTGAGCTGCGGATGAAAGATCTATTGGCCCGGGTCATTTGAGGGCGTGAACGATTTGGAAGTGAGAAGGAAACTGCTGTGTCAATTTGAGAACCTGACTTCAGGGGCGAGATGCATATATGGGGAAGTGACGCGTACACAGCGTCATAAGCAAACGAGCTGCATTGCCTGAAAACGAACAAAGTCACCTTGAAAGAGGCAAAATGTAATGGGTCCTGAACTTGAGTGTAAAAAAACGTGTCTCTTGGCTGGCAGCCCATTGGCATTGCGCAGGGGTGGATCTCGTAGTAACGATCTTCGTTTTGCTCCTTTGTCTAGACGAATTTCAAAATGTCGGAGTTGGCTTTTTTTTTTTTTTTTCAATGCTAAAGCGCGGAAAAATTGATATAATATATCGCAAATGAATTTGTTCCTAACGAGTTTTGACATTTGACATCAGGTTGATGATGTTCGTGGTGCAGGCCGTTTTACTTTTAACTCGCAATAAGCGCCGTCACGATCTTGATAAGTTCTCCTAGGCTGGCCATGAGCGCTATAATAATAATGAAAACGTCATAAGAGAGTAATATTTGGATCGGTAATGAGTCAAGCATTGTATGTCCCACCGTTTGTAACGACAACAAAAGCTAGCTGATCTTATCAGCCCTTCTTTTTTTTTTCGTAATAAATATCGCCGAAATGAGAGTTGCCAGTTTGGGACGTTTCAAATTCGATATCGGGGTTACATGAGAGGATGGCAGCTTTCAACAAAGCGGATCATTGGTACGGCAGCCGTGCATGGAGCTTCCGTGACGAGGAGTTTTTTACGCTCTAACTGCGAGACACATAGGAGGAGGAGGTTATAATGCCCATTGCCCAGAATTTTTTTTTCAAAAAATCTGATCAGCGTCTGGAAATACGGTTTTTGGACTTAACAAGCATGTGGTCACGTCTGCGATCCCGAGTAACGCCTCCTTCAGCTTCTTCACTACGACCTGAACCAAGTAACGAGGTTTTTCCCCGTACGTGATACCTTGGAAGCGTCGGTAAGAAACGGGATGATGTCTTGAAAAGACCAAAAAAAAACAAAACTCACCCGATTGGAGGGCTGTTTCAGTGCGAGATGTCTTGGGCAAGGATGTATACCCATACCCGCACCGTCGTTTCACAGAAATGAC
Organism: Amanita rimosa; assembly: GCA_023014395.1. Taxonomy (NCBI): domain Eukaryota; kingdom Fungi; phylum Basidiomycota; class Agaricomycetes; order Agaricales; family Amanitaceae; genus Amanita; species Amanita rimosa. The sequence continues at coordinate 271,537 of JAEBUO010000031.1, read as the reverse complement.
CTGCCGTGCCAATGCCTTGGTTCAAACCTAGATTCACGCCCGCGTTGTTTTGACTTTCCACCCCTCCTTCCTTACTATCCCGCTGCGCGTTCATTACCGCTCTTTCTGCCGGGCCCTGCGGATCTGTCCTAATATGCCTCTTCTCAGTAACGATAACGAGTCAAAGAGTGACTCTATGGTGCCTGTTGGCCGTCGCGTTCGTACTTTGATCGTCAATGCCTGTCGGACAGTTTTCAGCCATGCAAGAAGCCACACAGGAGTGGGCCTTATATGTTCAGTTGCATATTTCGATCCGTAAGTATCATTGCCTGAATATGGTACATCAATGCATTATGAGCCAACCCCATCTTCAGAGGCAACTGGGGTGTTGATTTGCAAGCGGGATCTCAATTTGGATACCGTCTTCTCTTTGTCGTTCTGCTCTCAGGATTTTTTGGAGTTTTTCTACAGGTGATGCCTTACTATAATGTGGTCTAGAGTGTGGCTCATAGCGCTCATATATGACACACACACATAACACAGGTGCTTGCTAGCAGGCTAGGATGCGTTACTGGTCTAGGTGAATGTTCGAGTTTCAGCGCGATGGGAACGACATCTATAAATAGCCTATCCGCTGGCCTGGCTCACCGTCCCTTTGTTTTGTCGTCCGTCCGTCCGACTATGACTGATGAATGACTCAACAGATTTGGCATCGCATTGTCGGTTGCTGTTTTACGATAGACCCAGATACCCTCGATTATTTCGATGGGGATGTCTCTACCCCCTGTACCTGCTTTCGGAAGTAGCAGTAATTGCAACCGATCTGGCTGAAATGCTGGGTTCTGCAATAGCTTTGATGCTACTTTTCCCAAAACTGGAGTTATGGCATGGCGTTCTGATTACTGCTGCCGATGTCGTTTTCCTTCTTGCGCTACGCGATCCCCTACGCGGAACTCCTGTCCGCACGTTTGAACTCATCATCACTGGACTGGTAAGTTCACGTCACCACAAAAATCTTGCCTACGATACGCGTGTATTGAAGCAAGATTTGCAACGACTTAGATTCTCGCTGTTCTGATAAGCACCGTCGTCATCATATCCAAAGTTAATGTTGATTGGTCCGATGCATTCCTCGGTTTTGTCCCTTCAAAGTATATTTTCCAACCTAGTGTACTCTATACGTGTGGGTTTCCATGATTAACATTCCTTGTTACCAAAGCTAATCACTTTCTCTGCGCAGCTGTTGGGGTGATCGGGGCAACTGTTATGCCTCAAAGTTTGTTTCTGGGATCTTGCTTAGCTACACAAGATAGAATCGCTTATCGTCATGCGGAAGAGAAGGAGGAACGGATTGAAGCATATGTTACAACCAGCGGCCCTCTGCGTGGTATTAGGATGGTCATCGTCAATATAATCAATTACCTCAAAGAATCGTTTCAAAACGCCGTACGCACCCCTAAACCAAGTGACTATTCTACAACGGCAAGGCGGCATTCTGATCACGAAAACAACGAGCTGGGCTTCGTAATGGCACATTTATATCATGGCATCGTCAATATGGTGATCAGTCTTGCTGGACTGGCAGTTGTCATTAATTCTCTGTACGTACAGTAAAATGTCCAACAATACGTCTCAGCCGTTCTGCTGCCAAGTCGCTTGGCTGACCAAAAACTTTATTCTTTAGCATTCTTATCCTTGCCGGTGCCGTGTTCTATTATGGATCCGAATCTGCTCGTCACACTGGCGGTCCAGCAAGCCTTTTTGATGCGTATGACCTGATGCGTCGATTTATTGGTAAAGGTATGTCGTCAATTGACTTGTAATATATCTTTTTAGTCAAGACGGATACGGCGTGGCAGGGCCTGCCATTCTATTTGCGGTTGGACTTCTTGCCTCTGGACAGGTATGGATAATACCCCCTAGCACACATTCCGGAATCCCAGCCGACCGTTGACAGAGCTCGTCTTTGATAGCTACTATCGCTGGCCAAGCCATAGCCGAAGGATTTATTCAATGGCGACTTTCGGTTAGTGATTTCGCTTGATATGTGATTGGAAAGAGAGAAAAATGTGACATTTTTTTGGGGGGGATCCGAACAGCCTATCTTTCGCCGCCTTTTGACACGGCTTTTCGCTGTTATTCCATCGATGATCATTGCGGTGGTAGTGGGGCGAAAGGGAATCAACACGCTCCTTGTAGCATCACAAGTCGTGCTGTCCATGGCATTGCCGTTTATCACGCTCCCGTTGATTTTACTCACGTCAAGCAAGAGGATCATGTCCGTGCGTAAACCTCCCAGCACAAACGTGCGTCGGCCAGAAGCCACCACTAGTTTAGTGGACGGCACACATCCGGACTCAGAGAACGTCGCCGACGATGAATGGGTAGATTTCAGTAACAGTAAACTCACATGCGCGGTGGCCTTGATCATATGGCTGGTGATTGTCATGGCAAACGTGTATGTACTAGTAGAATTGGCAGTCGGAGGTAATACATAGACAAGACAGGTGTAACAATTGCACTGAATAAAGTGAAATATCTGTGCGTGGCAGATAGAGAGAGATCATATGACTATGACCAGCGTGGGGGGTTCGGAACGGTGACGGAAGGCGAATACAATTGCGTGAGGACGAATGTCAATCTCTGACGTGTGACAAAAGGAATAAGGTATGAGAACTTTCTTTTTTTTTTTTTGGTTGTTTTGTTGTTTTGTTGTTGTTTTTTGAGATCTCTCTCTCTCTGAGAGAGAAGCACACCGGGCTAGGAAGGCCGGGGATTAACGTTTAACAATTGAACGGCGGGTGAATAGAAAGGCTGAAACCGTATATCCCACACGCGTACTCCATTCTGCACAACCAACGGCGTCTTCGATGCTGCGCTTGGCAAAGGCTGCCAGGGCCTGCAGTGCTTGTATATGGGAAAAAAGGTAGATCTCTTTGACCGGGCATGCTTTCTTATCAACGATGGTCCGAAAAGATAACATGCCTTGTCTTCGGCTCCCTGTCACCACTGGAATCTTCTTGATCCGGGGAAGGTTTATGGGGATTGCTTTGCAGGTGCCCACGTTCCCCTTCAAATGCCAATCGGTTCAGATAGAGAAATAGAGAACTATGTGCTTAATGGGAAGAACTTGAACGGCCTTTGGCAAGGGCAAAAGTGCGACCGGATCTCGTTTCTGCCACCCCCACGCCCTCCGTGTTCAAGTCCTTGACCTTGTTTCCACTCTGGTGTTCGCTCATGAACGTTGAACTTTGATCTCGCCTGTTGATATCAGAATCACTAACAACGCCGTTGTACTCCTTGGCATTCACGTGGTCGACCCCCTCTCTCTCAAAAACACGGGCCGTGTAACGGACAAAAGCACTCACTGGCATGTCCTGATAACTGTCAAGACCTTTGCACTTTCAATCTCCACCTGGATGGCGTTCCTCCGTTTTCTTTGCGAGCTTATACGTACCTTGTTCTTTCTTCAAAAAAGACTTTCGACCGCCCTTGCTGTCCTTGCTCACGATAACTCATTATCTTCAAATCGTTCTTCGCGAAACTTTTTTTTTTCGACGCTTGGTTCCTTAGCCTTGGATTGGAATCAAGGCCAGGGGAAGAGATGAGGTATTTAGCAACTAGTATTGGTGATTGGTCTTGGAATTGGCAGACGAAAGGCTGAGGACGTCCGTCGATTTTTTGACGGTTGCCATTGGCCGTAGCATTTTTTTAGTCTGTCCACCTGGATGCAGACTCTATAACACGCCGATAGAAGGATTATCGTCTTTGGTCTCCACTTTCCACTGCGTCTTCTGCGTCGTTGATGCATCCCAAGAAACCGTCGCCATTTCAGCTTTTTTTTTTGGTTCGTGCCGTAGCTTGTTTCATGCATTTTCGCTTCAAGTAAATGCGCTTTTTTTGCCCCCATTAACGATGCTCTAGAGTTATTGAAACGCATTGAAAGCATACTATCTTCTCCAAGTCGCCGTTGCTGCATGTCAGGGCTCCGTATTCGCTTCGTGGTACTCCTCCATTTATCCACCTCTTGCCTTGTTTGTTCGTACTACTAGGCTACTTCTCGATCCAGATGTGCCTCGAGGCAACTAGTAAGGGACTCAAGAACACTGAGAATGTTTGCCGTATTTCGAAGACTGCGAGGACCTTCAAAGAGCTTTTGTTGAATTTCTTCAAGAACACTATTCCCAAATGACCAAGTTGGCTACCTTTTCAAGTTCAAGTTGACCTTTTAGTCGCGCCCATCTCGGCTAACTTTCATGGCTTAGCTAGCTTGCGCTCGGCAAGATTATCGGCAGATCCTACTATTACAGGAAAGTGACCCAATGTGGAAATAAGCAAACTCAAAGGACCCTCTCAAAAAGCTCGTGTGACCAACGCAAGCAATGCAGCTGGAACATCTCAACAACTGCCAACATGCCAGGGTGTAGAAGCTTGGGCTGGGTAGTGTGCACACAGGACAACGCTGAGTGCCGAGCGCGGGCTCTGATGGTGGTGTGGGTTTGGGGAATAAGCGCTTGGGCGCTTGGAGTGGCGAGCATCTACTAGTACCCGTTCATCGAATCGCGGGCCGCGATGTACAATACTGATGAATCCTTGTTAGAAACCAATGGTTACATTAGTAGCATTGTGTATACCAGTGTCTCTCTCCGTAGAACCAATGTCCCACTGGCACTTTCTCATTGTCTGCATCATTTCTTTTGCATTAGTCGACAGCCCGTCTACCCCCAGGCTCGGGCCACTCGATTATTTCGATAGGGATGTCCTCTGCTGCTTTCGTAAATCCTCAAAGGCCTCAACCCCCATGAGAGCAAGGCGGCATTCTGCAAATCACGAAGACTAGCTGCGCTTCTCGTAGTACTGGCCCAATACATATTGTCCTGACCATATCTCTCTCTGTCCGTTTAGTAATGCCCCACACGTCAGCCGCCCGCCAAGGTCGTCTGGACTGAACTTTATTATCCTTACCGATGCCGTGTAAGCCTTTTTGACGCGTTGACCAATTTTTTTTTTTGGATTACTTGACTACTGGTAGCCAACTGGCTTGCGGGAACCGAATACCTATAGCTCCATTGAACGAATCGTGTTGCAGCTGCCATGGGTATGGGACAACAGGAAATCAAAGCGCTTCTCACCGCATCTCAAGTCGTGCCATTATCCACGGCACTGCACGTCTAGTAAGAGGATAAATGTCTGTGCGCAAACCTAGTTCAAAGGTCGAGACCCAGCGCGAACGTGTGTCCGCCAGAAGCAACCCTAGTGGACGCCACTCAATCGGACCAGAGAACGCCGACGATGAGCGGGTAGATTCTTTTAGTAACGGTCAACTCGCTTGTGCGGCTGCCTGCATCATATAGACAGGGCAAATGTGTATACGGTACTAAAACTGGCAAGAGGTAATACATAGATAGATGCAACAATGCACTAATAAAAAAAATACTCACAAAATGTCTGCGTACAAGAGAGAAGCTCATACTCGACCTTTGAGCGTGGGTCTCGGAACGGTGAATACAATTGCGTGCACAGATAAGGTATAGACAGGGGGAGGGGGGGGGGGGGGGGGGGGGGGGAGGCTCTGTCAGTCTCTGACGTGTGACAAAAGGAATGTCATGAGAACTTTTTGAGAGGCATGATAACGACACCGGGCTAGGCAGGCCGGCGATTAACAATTGAACGACGGTGAATACAACCCCTGAAACGGGACGTACTTTGGTAACAACCCGCGGCAATGTCGCTCTTTGGAACCCCACACGCGTATTCCATTCTGTACCCAACGGGGTCTCGATGCTGCGCTCAAACTGGGCCTTGCTTGTATATGGGAAAGGCAGATCTTTGACCATGTACTTTGCCGCCTTCTTATCACGGCGTTCAGAAATGATGATATGCTTCTTGTTATAGTCGGCTCGCGTTGTTGGGTCGATACCTGGTATCTTCTTGATCCGGGATGGTTGTGGGGGTCCTTTGCGGATGCCAATACCGCCCCACGTGCCCTTCATAGAATCGGCTTAGAGATAGAATATGTGCTTAATGGGAAGAACGGCCTTACCCAGCCGGGTATCGTCGTATCAACTTCCTGAGGAGCATCAGCAGCTATTTCACGGCGTTTCAATTCTTCAAATTGCTGCCAATTGAGGTTAGCAATGTGTTGGAAGACCAAATTGGAATACGCTAAAACTGACTTGGACGACATTGTCACCGGCAAAGGCAAGCGCAACCAGGTCCCGTTGTTGGAATGCCTTTGTACCCTTAGCCCTCGCTCCCAGTGCTCGCTCTTGGGCTTCGATCTCGCTATGGGCATCAGAATCATCATCGTGGTCTCCAACGTCACCCCTAGCATTCACGGCCTTCTCTGCCTTCTTTGTCCTAGTTCGCTCCGTGTTTTCTCTTGTACTACCTTTCGACGTCACGGAAACGGACAAAGCGCTCGTGTCCAAAACTTGGTTGGACCCCGATACTGTCAAGACCTTTTTACTTTCAATCTCCAGGGTTGCATCATCATTAGCCATCTCTTTTTCCTTCCCCAGTTTCTTTGTGAGCTTGCGTAGCTTGTTTTTAGACTTTTCAGCCGCCTTGCTGTCTTTGCTCACGACAACCTCGTTCTTACGCGAGGTTCTCGACGTTGCTTCCGTAACCTCTTGTCGTGTGAGCCATGGATTAGAATCATCCACAGGCTCTGATCGTGAGGCCAGAAGAAGAGATGAGCCAGGAACAGCTAGTGATTGGTGATCGGCTTTGGAATTGGCAGACGAGGGGGGTGGGCTAAGCACGTCTGTCGATTTGAGGGTTACGCTGGATGTATCTGACGGCAATGAACGTATTGGTCGTAACATTTTCGTTTGTGCACTTGGACGCAACATCACTCGACCTCCAACACGTTGAGAAATGACGCCAGTAGAGGGGTCTTCCCGAACGCCATCGTCCTCTTGGTCTCCGTTTTCCACGTCTTCTGCGTCGTTGATACTTCCCAATTCTTTCAAGAAATCGTCTGCCATTTTGTCGACCTTGGCTTTTTCCCGCGCCATAGCCTCTTTCATGAATTTCAGATTAAACACGCTCTTTTTGCTCCCGTTGACGTTGTTCTCGAGTTGTTCATCTTGCTCGTTGATTTGTTGTAACTCGTCGAAAGCAGATTGTTTTATCTTCTCGGAAGCACCTTCGCCAGCTTCTTCATCGCTTTCCTCGTCGCCCTCGCTCTCGTCGCTCCCTATGCCCTGAATCTTCCGTCTGAGGCTCTCGCCCCTAGTCAACATCTCTTCCATCTCTCTTCTTTCGTTCTCGCCAGTCTGGCCGCTTCGCGCCTTCATCTGTCTTGCCCACTTGCCTGTGTGTTTATGTCGCAAAGTGGCCCTCTCCATGGCCCTCTCTCTCTCCTTCTTCATTTTATCGTCCTCTCCGCCCCCTTCTCCTTCAGCTTCTCTGGATAGCTCAGTCACTCTTCCTTTCTCCTTCCTCTTCAGCCTTCTGTATGCCTTGCTCTTAATCTTATTCACTCGCCGAGCTTTCAACTCTGCTCTGAACATCAGTTCTCGCATTTTCAAAAGTTCAGCACGTCGTTCCGCCACTTCTTCCAACGTGAGCTTGTTCGCTAAAAGCATTTGGTCCTCAGCTTGGGCTAGTTCAGCTTCATCACGCATATTGGCGGCTTTCAAGAGTGCATCGACGGTGAATTCGAGTTTATTGCTAGGCTATTTATCGGAGGGATTTAATTAAAGCAATCGATACTGACGAAAAAAGACCCTTGCCTTGAACTTCGCGGTTAGTTCGAGGTTAGATACCCGATCCATGCTTGATTCGTCTTGGAGAGGGAAGCTGAGGTGTTCTGCTTCCCGTATTCGCTTCATAGTGTCCTTCCATTTGTCCACCTCTTGTTTTGTTAGTTCATAGGCTGCTTCTCGATCCAGACGTTCTTGACTGCGCTGAGGCAAAGGGGCTGAGAGTGTTTTGCCATATTTCGAAGATTCCGAGGAAAGAGCTTTTGTTGACTTCTTTAGGTCCCGGAGAGCGGATGATTGAGACGCGAGCGGAGCAAGTAAATCTTCCAACCGTAACTTTGAACCTACAATCGAAACTGGTCATCAATAGATAATGTTAACGGTAGCATGGGACATACTAGACGATTGGGCGCGAAATTCGCTTTCAGCACCGATTTCCGTACGTTCCTTGATAATTTGGCGTTTCTTGCGTTTCGGCTCCAATGAAGCAGGTGCGCTTGCATCTGGGTGATCTTTACGTTTCTTGTCGGACGTTTGAAGGGATGTGATGAAGTTCTCAAGTTCATCGAGGGCGTCAGGTGCTGCTTCATCATCGGAAGGAGTAAAGTCTAGTATTTCTTTTGCAACTGATGGCTCTTTTTCAGTATTGTCACTTCCGTCATCAACTTCATCTTCGCGTGCTGATAGCTCTTCCCTTGAAGAGACAAACTCTGAGGCAGGGACCGCATCATCAATTTTAGCTTTGCCATCTAGCACCTCCACCAGGCTGATAAACTCTTCGTCATCGTCGTCATCTTCCATTTCTTCGTCATCTATTTCATCTGTATTCTCTCCCGGTTCACCGTTGTCCTCATTAAGGTTCACATCCGCAAAATGCACGCTTTTCCTGCCTTTGTGAAGTCTCTCCTTCTTGTTGGCTTTCTGTAGCATCGATTTGGTCACTAAGTGTAAAACCGTTGCACGACGCACATACTTTGTAATAAAAGAATTCAGCAAACCTTTCCTCGTCGCTTTCTTCGAACGCAGCGTCGCTATCAACTTCTTCATCATCGTCACTTGCGACAACTTCATCATCTTCGGCTTCCCCAATGAGTCGTGGATGCGACGGTTCCCTATCCTCTCCATCGCTGAATTCGCCATCAGAACCTATGAAAAACTCGTTTCCTTCGTCTTTGGCCAGCTCTAGACGGATGCTGGATCGTTTATATTTGCCAGGGACGTATTCGTATACATCATCGATGGAGGCAACATTTTTTGCTTTTCGAGACTGACGTTTGGCGTATCCAAGAGCATTGGAATTTTTGGACGGTTTTGACCTGTGGTGCAAAAGTTTGGCTGGCGTTCTGCCGGACGTGCGAGGCATAATTTAAGTGTTTTGATCGTCGGCAATTGCCGATGTACGCGACAAAAAATATTTGGTCGTACTTGAATCGAATACAAATCCGTGAACAACTTTCTGACATAAGTTATCGATAAATGTAAATGTCAGGGATGGTTTTATGCAAGGATTAAAAAAACTCACCATTCGACCCAAGAGTGTTGAGGAGGGTTTTGAAGCTTAGCGCGAGCTCGCATCGACACGTCGCGTTTAGATTTTCCCACGAGCTCAATTTGTCGCGCGAAATGTCCTCCTCAGACCCATCATGCCACACAGTCGTCACAGACTCGGGTGCAGATTATCCTTCCGCATCCGAGCTCAGATCTGGCCTGGAGAAGGGTTCAGATGAGGTTAAACTCGAGACTCTGCGGAAAATCATCGTTTCAACGATCAATGGAAACCCCCAGGTGCATATATGGCTCAATTTCTGATCTTGGTTTAACACTAACACGGATTCATATAGCCTACTCTGATGATGCCTATTATACAATACGTGCTGCCTTCACGGAATAAGGAACTCAAAAAGCTTCTGCATTTCTATTGGGAAGTGTGTCCAAAGTACGACGACAATGGCAAGCTAAAGCAGGAGATGATTCTTGTCGTGTACGTGGGCCTAATTAATCGCATTATCCTATGGTTTAATGCTTCCACTCAGCAATGCCATTCGAAATGACCTCGTGAGTGAACATGCGTGCCCTAATTCAGTCCGAATGTTTACCTTTTTGACTCAGCAACATCCAAATGAATATATACGAGGTGCCACTCTTCGCTTTCTCCAGAAAATTTCAAAAGACGCTGAACTCCTGGAACCTCTTATCCCAACTTGCCGCGCATGTCTGGAACACCGTCATTCCTATGTGCGCAAAAACGCTGTTTTCGCCATATACAGTATCTACCGCGAATTAGAGCAATTGATACCCGACGCACCGGATCTCATGCACACATTCCTGATCGCTGAAAACGATTCTACTTGTAAACGCAACGCCTTTGTTTTCTTGGCTCATTGCTCCATGACAAAAGCCGTCGAATACATTTTAAGTATATATGACACAATTCCGACTCTGGATGAGGCGCTTCAGATGAGCATCATTGAAGTCATTAGACTAGATTGCAAGAACGATTCCACCCATCGCGTAAGTGGCGGTTGCTCATGCGTATATACGATGTCACTAAGGAATCTATGGTTAGTCGCGGTATATCCGGTGTATCTTTGAGCTCTTAAATGCTTCTTCACATGCTGTCAAATACGAGGCCGCAACGACTTTGACTGCTTTGACGCAGAATCCAGCAGCAGTGAAGGGTATGTGCCAAATGACTGTACTGTAAAGCCATGCCTAATATCCAATAGCTGCGGCTGCATGTCTGATCAACTTGGTCATCAAAGAATCCGATAATAATGTCAAGTTAATAGTCCTGGATCGGATAGAAACTTTAAGATCGAAACATGGTCAAGTGCTAGACGGCCTCATTATGGACGTTCTACAGGTTTTGTCGAGGTAAACCAATGTTTTCATCAAAACGGAAAGGCTGACATGCATATATTAGCGCCGATATGGAAGTACGGCGAAAGGCGACGAATATCGTCCTGAGCATGACATCAGGACGCAATGTAGAAGAAGTCGTTCAATTCCTCAAGAAACAGTTGCAGAAGACGCAAGAAGCGGACTTTGAGAAAGTGCGCATAATTTAACCCATCCTTTCTGCACCAGTCATATTATATGATTAATTGGCACAGGCTCCGGAATACCGCCAACTTTTGATTCAATCGATCCATGTATTGGCCATCAAGTTTCCTGAGGTTGCCGCGACAGTTGTCCATGCATTAATGGATTTCCTTGGAGATACAAACAACCCATCTGCCCTTGATGTCGTCTCGTTTGTCCGGTAAGTGGATTCATAACCCGGAGTATTCATTGCTGATTCCTATTTAGTGAAGTCGTCGAGAAATTCCCTCAGCTTCGTTCAACCATCACCGAAAAGCTCACTCAAACTCTCACTGAAATAAAGTCTGGAAAAGTCTTCCGCGGTATTCTCTGGATACTTGGGGAATATATTGAAGAGACTGATGATATCCAAAATGCCATGGGAGAAGTTCGAAAAGCACTGGGGGAGATACCAATCCTTGCTTCCGAGCAAAAGCTGCTTGACGAGGCTTCGACGGAAAATGGGGAGGAAGGAAGCGGTGATAAGGAGAAAGTTAAGCCCGATGGTAGTGGCAGGCCCAAGGTGTTGGCAGATGGCACATATGCTACAGAGACAGCGTTCTCCAGCTCTAATGCCAAGTTGGAAGCCGTGAAGGCAGCTGCTAAGCCACCATTAAGAAGTAAGTGTTCCTTTTTCTTTAATATTCCACCAAGTCGTCTCATTCGTCCCCTTTTTTGAACGTAGCGCTGTTGCTGGGTGGAGATTTCTTCACTGGCGCCGCTTTAGCGAACGCACTTACTAAACTTGTGCTACGGTTCGCCGAGCAATCGCAAGACGACAAGGCAACAAATGCTTTACGTGCTGAGGCCATGTTGATCATGGCGTCTGTCATCCGTGTCGGCCAATCCAAATTCGTCACAGTCCCCATAGATGAGGATTCCAATGAAAGGATTATGAACTGCATTCAGACGCTGAGCGAACTTGAACAAACGCCTGCTGTACATGAGATATTCTTGCATGATACCAGAGCAACGTATTCGAAAATGCTTAGTGCTCAGGAGGTGCGTTTCCTTCCTTGATTAATGGCATTCGGTTGCACCTAACCCATTATACGGGGCTTAGAAGCGGGCAGCGGAGAAGAAGGAAGCAGAGTCGTCAAAGGCTGTCGCAATTCAAGTGGACGATCTCCTGGTTTTCCGACAATTTTCGAAGAAGGCAGCGGACGACATGTTTGATGTAGGTATCGTTATGAGAATTTGTCATACAAGGCCGCCTGACCGCTATCATAGTATGACGCCGACGTTGGTCGTGCGACCGGCGCGGGAGATATCCAAGAAGACTTCATGTCGAACCTAAGCCGGATCTCGCAGCTGACAGGTACGAAATCCGAACCAGCCTATTACGCGAACGTAGCTCATCTCAATTCGTGCCTTGATAACAGGTTTCTCGGACCCTATCTACGCTGAAGCATATGTGAAAATGCATGGGTTTGACATTCTATTAGGCTCGTAGACCCAATTATTCAAATGCTCCTAATACTGACATGGGACTTTCTTTCTCATTGCCTTTGACTTGGCACCCGGCAATCAGATGTTCTTCTCGTGAACCAGACGGCAAACACGCTCCAGAATCTGTGCCTAGACTTTGCCACATTGGGTGATCTCAAGATAGTCGAGCGCCCATCCGTGTACACCATAGCACCGCACGGTTTCCAAAGCATCAAAGCCACAATCAAGGTCTCATCAACTGAGACTGGCGTGATATTTGGAAGTATTCTATGGGAAGGGCCGAATTTGACAGAGTCCTGTGTGATTCTGAATGATATCCACATTGATATAATGGACTATATCAAACCAGCTTATTGTACTGAAGCACAGGTATGGCATTCTTCTAGCGGAAATCATCATTGACATGCTTTCTTAGTTCCGGAGCATGTGGACTGAATTTGAATGGGAGAACAGGGTGAATGTCGTTAACTCAATATCGTGAGGGTTTCAACCTTCCATGCAGAGTCGTGGACTTACTACGTAATGCTTGACCAGTGATCCTCGGGAATATCTTAAGCACGTTATGAAGAAAACAAATATGGCGTGTCTTACTCCTGATGGTGCACTCTCAGGAGACTGCGACTTTTTGTCAGCAAATCTATACGCGCGCAGTCTATTTGGTAAATTTATATCATTTAATATATCCCATTCCTACTGATAAACGTAAAATTACAGGTGAAGATGCCCTAGCGAACCTGAGTGTTGAACGGACAGATGCAGGTACCATCACAGGTCATGTTCGTATTCGGAGTAAAACGCAGGGTATTGCATTATCTTTGGGTGACCGAATTACAATGGGTGGGTTCTTGAATATTCTCGATTCTTGATAAAACTGACTTGATTCGTTTAGCGCAAAAGGACGCCAAGCCGCTGTCTGTATAATAGTCTTCGTGTATCCGAAGGTTTCCCTTTGTGTTATCTCAAATTGAGATCCAATTCATTTCCCATTTGAGCTGTTGAAGATGATGCGATGACGGGTCAATGAATACCCAGGGAAAGCTAAAAATCTTATCTTATGGAGGTTGACAAAAAAAATGCAGGTGGAGATATATGACCAATATCCGTTAATAACCACACCAATTACGAGATGACCATGTCAAGCTTAGCGTTATCTGTCGCCCTCCGGACCGATACATCACCCTGAAATCCACCTATATGGCACGGGAGGATCTCGGGGGACGGCTGGAAAAGACGATCTTGCCTAACAAGCCATTGCAGAATTAATACCATCCGTCAAGGTTCCACAGCACTTGAAAATCGAGCATCTGCATCTACAGACGCTCCTCTACACAAAGCCCTTTAGATGCAAGTGCTGCTACTGCCGCCTGCCGACAAGTCAAACGTTTCGAACGACGTTGCATACCTCGGATTAACCATGTTGCTCATTGATCTTACTACCGGTCATCATCGGTTGTGCGATCAGCTCTTTTACAAAACCGGCCATGGATACTGGAAAATAACTGAGAAGTAAAAATTTTCAATCACAGTGACTTGCTGGTGGCATCGTCGTCCGGCCCAAAATCCGGCGACTTTATCAAAAAAAAAAAAAGAAAAGAAAAAAGTGCCAACGCTCTTGTGCAATACTTCACCAGTCACTAGTCTCACCCCCTCACAGGCCTCATCCGGACGACGTCTTGTCTTATTCAGAAGAACGCTTCTACATTGTTTGGTTCTCTTTCGAAGCTTTACGAGTTGCTGCCGGACCATATGCGGAGCAATGTGCATTGTGCATTCATTTCCATCAATCATTCTTTCCTTGGTTGGAATCCGCAAAGGCGTGCGCGGCTCTCGGCTTATTTATTTATTTATTTTAAGGAAATACTGCGCGATGATATACTGGATGATTGTCACATGGGCACCAGGGAGATGAAAGACCTTCAATCGAATGAGCTCAGGTTAGCAAAAGTCCCAAGTTGTCTTCGTCTGTAGCAGGATGTCGGGCATATTCACACTTGACAAATACGATTGAGCTTCTTCACCACAGGAGAGATATATATATATATGTGTAATTATTGACTACAGGCACCTTTAAGGTAAGTACTTTAATTTAAGTAACCGAGTGACAACAACAACACCTCCCCTTTTTTTTTTTTTGGTATTGTACACAACCATTGAATCTATCTAAAAAAACAGCTAGCTCTACGGTGATACAAATTATATATATAGTGCGTGATTTAAATAAACCATGTCAGTATGACAATGGAGTGAAATACGGGTTATAGCCAAACAGGCTACTGTGGAAACCAAGATGTTCCGCAACCGTTTGTAACGATGGGTCTAATGCGAGCAGGGCATTACTGCCAAAAAGCCCACCCACGAGCTGTTGCTGTTGCTGTTGCTGTTGCTGCTCACTCTGACCATATGGCGGCATGTTGAACCCGAGCCCGAAGAGACTGGACAACTGTATACTATCGTTGAAGGCCGCAGCGTCCGACACGCTGCTGCTACTACCACTACCACCACCACCACCTTCAGCGGTAGTACTGCCCACAACTTGTTCACGCTGCGCACTGGTGGAAGTGCCTGGCGTGGTAGGCTGTGTCGAGGGGGTCAAGGGCGGGGGTGGGGGTGGATGAGGCCTGAGACATGGAATATCGTTGATATCTTTCATATTCGTGAAAGCCCTCCCGAGCTCCATATCTTTCAAGTCCTGTTCTAGGATAGGATGCATGCATTCAATGCCATGCTGAACAGGTCGCATATCAGCCTGAGACTGATGATGATGATGATGATGATGCTGATGATGCTGCTGCGGGAAGACCATATGCAGATCGTTCAGCAGCTGGAACGGATCCTCTTCAAACTCGATTCGCTGCCATGGGTCAAACGCGCTCGAGTTGCTTCTTTGCACGGGTGAATCATGAAGAGACCGGCCCGTGGCATCGTGGAGATAAGTCGTCTTGCCCGCTAGTCTCTCTAGTTCCCGTGGAGAGTAAGGGTCTACCTCCTGTTCCCCCATTCTCGATATCGATAATTGTCCCGCCGCCTCCTTTGCCGTCTGGAGAAGCTTATACACAGTCTCCTAAAGAGCCATATCGTCAAAATCTTATAAATCACGTTAAAAAGTGATCTACATACCAAAAGGTTGGCCGCTGGTCGGGAAGATGGTGCCGCAGTTTGGAACAAATCCACTGCAACTTCCAATTCATGGAGAGCCGCAGGCGACATAGGTCCTTTCGGATCGTGGGTTACTATTAATGCGAAGACAATCTGTTGAAAAAAGAAAGAACGTCAACAACTCTTGTCTTGATGATCAAACCAAAAAAAAAAAAAAAAAGCTAAAGAAAGTACTCACAATACTTGACAGGCAATGTGACCAGACCAAGCTTATCCTCGACATCCTTTGGGGCTCACGTCGGAACGCATAAATTGTGCAATAGACCAGACGCCACGCTGCACGGTAGCATGCCATAACAGATGCACGATACCTATGCCTCTCCAATTCAACGGGTCTCGTAGATAGAACTTGCACAAGATAAGGCCGATGGAGGCTCAATAGAACTAAAAAAGTTTTTATTTTTATTTATTTTTTATTAATAACAGCTTAATATGAAAGATTTCTGAATGCCGTCTCACCTATTTCTTTGCGAGCGGATACAAAATACCGTCGCATACGCAACTCATAGCCTGTATCCGGCGTTTCTTCCTCGCACTGGAATCGGAATACCGAAGGAACATGGAAATCTCGGATCCGACGATCGAGCTCGATGATGGAAGAGTAAGGAACTGGCTTGGGTCCCAAGGCGATGGTGATCACGCTATGAACCACGCTCGCAAATTTCACGTTCCATAGCTCAACTAAGTCAACGAGAGTGGTAAACCCAATTCACGTCCTTGACCAACAGGGAAAAGAAAAAAAAAAAAAAAAACTCACAACTCATGGTTGCATGCTCTGTTGGTATATCTTTAAAAAACGGTGAATCGATGAACGGAGGTGACATGATCAACGGACGTCCATAATAGAAGCTCTGGGCAAATAATAAATCGTGTTTGTTCGAAAACAAGGGGAAAGTGAGCTTTTACCGTCCAAGTATCTAGCATAAACAATTTCCAGAACATGCGACAACGTAAAAGACTTGTTTCTGATGATATCTGCCACCTGGCATTATGCAGCTCTAGTTATATTTCATGATTAGAACCCGTTAAACTGCTATCTCGCATGGAAAAAGAAGAAAAAAAAAAAAGAAAAAAAAAAGAAAGAAAGAAAGAGTGAAGAAAAAATGAAGGGGGGGAAAAAACGTACGTAAAGCAACCTAACACGATATATATTCGGCAAATGGGATTTTGGAGTGATAATATATCGCGCAGCTTACATCGTGTCCCAATCTGGCAGCATACCCTGCATAAAGCCACACAGAACATGAATGTGATAGACCTGGGTTGCTCAATTCCAGATATTGCGTCATATGAACCTGTCAAAATTACTATGAGATACAATGTTTTTTTTTTTAAAAAAAAAGACATTCGGCACGACACGTACAACAGCTTGGATGTACGTTAGTGAGACACCACGTCTTGTGGGATAGAGCGAGAGAGCTGCACGTGAAAGATAAAAGTATTCCTGAGTGAGAATGGGATCAGGTTGCGGGCCAAACAAGGTCCCGAGAGCAAAGATGATGAAAAGCAAGGAAAGAAAGTCGGCAGACGGTAGCATTTCAAATGAGCTATTTCTTTTATTTCGGATAGGTCAATGATTCTTCAGTACCACTGAATGAACTTGGGAAACATACCCTGCTTGATAAACGGGAGGTAGAATATCGTATATCTCTTGACCCGTCAGACCAATGAAACTGTCAATGTGTGATTAATGCTTGGAAATCTAGCTTCGAGGGAGCTGAAGTAAGAGAGAGAGAGAGAGAGAGAGCTTACAGATATGATGCGTGTTCGAGATAAATCTGACATAGAGCATTGGCCTCGGGTAGCGAAGGAAGGAAGGAGTATATCTCCAAGCCAAGGTGGTCATCCACCTCTTGCAATGCTGAATCAAAAAATGTGGTATTGATGATGCGCTTGGAAAGACGTGATGTGGACGAAAAATTAAGTATGGGTCGGATTTGAGATGGTATCTGCAAGTGGTTGGTGCATGAGAATTAGACAATACAAGTGCCCATAACCCCAACGGAAGCCCTTACTCTCATCAAAAACTGCAAGAAGAAATAAAATAAACAAGGGTTAAGATGTCAAGGCGTAAGAAAGAACGTCACCTCTGGGCGCGCAGTACTTCCTAGATATAAAAATCCACTATTCGACGTTGAAATCAACGTCCCTGTTTTTTTCCCGCGCACAACAGAAAGGTTGTTAATATCCCTGAGTACGTGACAGATATAAAAGCGCGGATAGAAAACATACCGCAAGCATCCACAACGTCATCTACTGGGTCGACGCTCATTGGGTAATAACTTGCTCCTGGTCTAGCAGCGGTATCCAATTTTGAGTGTGGTAGTTGTTCCTGCTTTTGGAAACTTGGGTCGGATTTTGAAGTCGATGCGATGGGCACTTGCGGTGGTGCAGGAGGTGGTGGAAGTGGAGGTGGAAGTGGAGGCAGTGAAGGTGGAGGTGGAGGTGGAGTAGGGGTAGGTTTGGAGGACGAAGGTAATAAGAGGTCGCTCTGAAGCAACGGATGGGGTTCCACGGATACAGAAGACTGCAAGTCACGTAATGCGCGCTCGAGCTGGCGTATTCGAGAAGTCATGGTATCGATCTGGTCGTGCAATTCCTCCGTGTTTGCAAGCACCAATCTGTTACCCCTTCCGGGAGTCAAAACACCTTTTTGGAAATATTATTATTATTATTATTATTATTACGCCAAAACGAAACGAATGAGTAACTCACCATCTGGACAAATGGCCGCGCATCCTCTCGACTCGCACTTCTCGCAAGGGACCTATAGACAAACAGGGAGGACAAGAAAAAAAAAAAAAAAAAAAAGATGATAAATTTTGTGTATCAGCCTATGGTGGCCGTCCAGCATCAAGCGTGTGAACCTGACGATTACAACGCAATTTCAATCTCCTGCATTCCGCACATGCTGTAGGTCTTCGAGAACAAGGACAACCCAGAAGAACAGAGAAGAATCAGAACTTTTGAATAAAAAGTACCCCAGTGGGACGAAGAGCGCTCACACTCTTCCGGGTTTCCGCCGTTGGGGTGTCTTGCCGGTTTCGGTTGCGCGCATCGCCGATGATGATGATGAGCCAGCTGTCGAGCTCATGAGAAGGGGTGTGTGTTAAATGCTGTGTGGTGTGTGAGCCGCCGCGCTGGACGACGGCGATGGACGGCAACTTGGGAGTGGTGTTTTGTGAGGTGGAGGGGGAGGGGGTTGAGTAGGGTCGGAACCAGTTCCTGACTTTGAGCACTCAAGGCGGTCTTCTACCACCACAACGCATGGGGTTGTTCATGAGCGCGAATCAAATCTATCATTAACCTTTCATCTTCATTGACTCTCTGTACTATCACTAGTCTCATCACCATCGCCCGCCCATCCCAAACCCAGTCAAAACCGCCCACCTCACGCCCAAGAAAGTAACTCAGCCCGTAGGTACCCCTAACGTAGCTCGCTATCACACCACACCCCCACTTTATCAGAAAAAAAGATATGACGTGATTAGAACCACGGAAATAAACAATCTTACCAGTTGGATATACGTCGCCCTTTCGCCAGGCGGTAACATATTTATTTGTTCCGGGGTCATCGATATAACGCGCATAATAATAGCCTGACACGTTGCTCAAGACACCGAAATCGAAAACACTCGAGAGAGAGAGAGAGAGAAAGAGAGAGAAAGGCCCTATTAGGACACACACACAACACGTACCTTTTGATCTTCTGGAATATGCGCAAGCGCTTCCGATAGCATAGGTGCCGCTGCTGCTGTACCAGCAGAAGATGGGACATGGTGTTGCTGAGCGCCCACGTAGGGCGGGTAGGAGGGTGGGTACCCCGGTTGCGCATATCCAGCGTAACTCGGCACACTCATCGCTTGTGCTGCCGGCGAAGCGTAAGGATAAGGCTGTGGCGTGCCCGTCCCATTTTGATATGGCACTGCAGGGGGTGGATGTGGTTGGAGGTGGGGCGGTATAGCAGGAACGGGCACTTGTACGGTAGGTACCTGTGAAACACCTCCATTGGTGCTATATTCCGCAAGAACTTTCTGATATCACAAACGTGAGTGATGATGAATCCTGGGTGGGCGAGGATGACACAACACAAATGACGAACGTGGAAAACCTCAATGTTGATTGCATTCATAGATACCATGAGCGTGATGAGCGCGTACGCAATGGATGGTTGACCATTCAGAATCTGTTTCGCAGCAGCTGGCGTCGTTTTCTACTAAACCCATCAACATAAAGAAACATTGCAAACCCGCAAAACATGGGCGCTCACTTTCAACTGTAAAAGCAGCTCCAGCAACTGCTCCGTCGCGAGACTTTGGCTGGACATTTAGCTTTTTGATGAGAGCGAAAAAGGCCCTGCGATGCCGAACTTGCCGCTCTTATCCATCAACTACTCACGTGACCGCGCCGTGGTGCCGAGCCTGCCGCAGCCACATTTGTGCGTCAAGGTACCTTTGTTACAAAGGTTACCACCTTGGACGGACAAGCTTTGCGGCCTTCTCGCCGATCTTGGTCCATAGTTATGTCCGTCATATCCGCTGAAATCAACGAGGGTTGCACTTGAGGCGGTCCAATCATATTTTTATGGTCCTTCTGCCGCGGCATCGTCAACTCATCCCACCCCCCCCCCCAAAAAAAAACCGTGAAATAATAAAAAATTGAGAGCCGTTTTGGTTTTTTGGTTTTTTGTTTTTTTGTTTTTTGTTTTTTTTCAATAATTGGAGACCGCGGCTTTGTAGGTTTTATTTTAATTTTTATTACGTACCCATCTATAGGCGTTACTTGCGAACTGCTTTCTTGTTTCGAATCAACGGACATTATCGCATACTCAGAATGTGCTCACACCACTGGACCCTGGATGTGTGGCACATTTCTAGTGCATCACTTTTCCAGCCAAGTTCAAACAAAAAAAAAAATTCCACAGCTTACTCGGACCAACCGCCGTAAGAAAGTATATTTCTATCCAGAACTTTCCAATGGCGAACACTTACTCACACCTACATTTGTTGAAAGGGGTGTGTGTGTGGGGAGGTGGGGGGGGGGGTATGTGTCTCTTAGTAGTTTTTGTTTCACTTGTGGCAATTTACTAGAGATCTAACATTGCCCAAACAGCCGCACAATCTACATGTTTGACGGTCAAGTACCACCTTCCAAAAGCCTGCGTGCGTGTGTATGCACCGCACCATTACGGAAACCCTTCTCGCGTTTCACCAGTTGAAGCTGAAGCATGATGCGAATATCGGGGTGCCGTCCGGCAGCCCCTCCCCCCTTCCCCGCCGCCGCCGTGGCATTCACAAACTCCCCCCCTCCCCGGCAATCCTGTATTAGGTACTATCGGTATTCACTCTTCCATTTTCGTAGGAAAAACTTTTCTTCTTTTTTCCTTTTTTTTTTTTTTTGACTCCCAAAAAAGTCCTCCGAACCAGTTCACAACAGGACAAATCCAGAACAACCGGTACGTACGTCCGGAACTTTGGACTGGAAGAAAGAGGAAAGAAGAAGAAGAAGGAAAAAAAAAAAAAAAGTTCATGATCCATCAGAGATGTAAAAAGGGAAAGAAAAAAAAAAAAGATTAATGTTTTGAATGATGGATAAGGCATAAGGCACTTGTTGGAGAACCTGCCAAAGCAACTCGGGTGGTTTGTGTTATAATATATGATCGGAACGCGGTCCCAGCCAGAGAGAAAGGAAAAGAGAGAGAGAACCCCGGGGTAGAACGGCGGTGAGCAAACCCCGGACACGCGAACGAGGGAGCTCGGTGCCACGAAGGGATGATCTCGCAGGTTCGTTCAACATTCAACATTTCAATATTCATCATTCATACGAGATGATCCTACATTGAACATGTCATTCAATGATGGTGACCATTGTCCTGTCCTGTCCTGTCCATCCAAAACGTTAATGATGCTGTGAAAGCGTTATTTTACCGAAATCTCAGGCTTTTCCCTCTACTGATGGTACAAGCGTTTGACCTGGCCTGGTGGGAAGTAGTAACTTGATATTGCGGTGCGGAGTAATGGGCTTGGCGTACAGCGCAGACGACCCGCATGTGGTGTTGATGGGATGCGTTTATGGGGCCTTAACTGTCAGCACAAGGTTCAATCGTCCCCGGTATCGAAAGGGCATCCGAAAAATGCCCATGGCATGAGCGCGTAACATTGCAATCCTGACAATCCCACTCACACGCTTCGCTAGAAAGACAGTTGCCCTGTCAAAACTTGCCCCCCTTGAAAAAGGATCCCACCATCAAATGAAGGGGGGGGGAAGCGAACGCTCCTATCTATATACTACACCGATCATTGCCAGACCAGGTTACTGAGATGTTATGTATAACGCGCCATGGACAGCCGGGGCACACACACACACACACACATACCATTCCCTCTGAGAAAAACATTCTTCTCCCGCGATCGCCATAAACTCCCACCTCGGCCACGACGTGTAGAAAAAAAAATAAAAAGAAAAGAAAGAAAAGGACCATCGGATTATTAAAAAAAAAATTAAAAAAAACCAAAACCAAATCTGCTGCCGCTCATCGGATCCTGGTATGTACCAAGTTCAGTGGCCCAAAAGTCGTAATGCATAAATGCCTGTGATCGATCGCTTAGTCGACGGACACGCCCTTTGCCCGCAAGTCATTTTTTGCTTCGGAGATCTCCTATGAAGGCTCTAAGTCAGTCGACGGCATCCCAATTACGACATGATAGAATGATGTGAAAGGAACATGCGGCAAAGGAAAGGGATATATTTGATTGGAACATGGTTGTGGCGTTCCCTAGAGAAGAAATGATCTGCGCTGGGTGGCACATGGGAAACACGATGTTCTGATGGAGAGAGAGACAGAGAGAGAGAGAGAGAGAGAGCAAGAAGAGGAAGGGGAGATCAAGGGAAAAGAGAAGAGAGAAAGCGTGCCAGAGAAAATCATTTGACCGGATTGGGAAGAGAGGAACAGCATTACAGGGTGATCCGACGCCAGGAAAGATTGCGTTGACGTCGGGTGAAAGACGAGTGGAAAAGAAGGGGAAAAAAAAAACATAAGGAAAGGGGAGGGAGGCATGCTCACCCCGAGTAACTCGGCATAAGCCTCCGGACAGTCTCTGAAAGTCAACAACCCCCACCCTAGTGACCAGAGAGAATACGAGCCAAACGAGACAAGAAGCCACCACGGAAACTGGTTCACCCGAGATCAGAAGCATACGTCCGTCAGTACTTGGGCCACAAAAGAAAAAGGCAAAAAAAAAAACAGAGCTAACCACTGGTAGTATTTCGTGTAACGCCTTGTCGTCGATCAAGGGAACCGAGAAATATCTGAATAATGCCAGAAAGTAGAGTACGGAGGTGAAGCAGAGAACCAGTGCCACGCGGTGGGCGCGGGCCATTGTGGTTTTTTGGCCAACAAGTTGGTTGGACGTGGCACAAGTGTCGGACAAGTTGTCGTAGGTTCTAGAAAAGGAAGTCTGCTCTCACGCTCGTTGGATGGTATACGACATAAGACTTTATATCTGTCTACTTGGTAGACATTTCGTCTAATACAACAACACCGAGTCGTTCCGCTCACGCAAGCAACTGCTTCAGTTTACCTTCCCTGTGGGCATTGCGAGTGTTATCATAACCTTCAAACGTCAATTAGACCCAGAAGACGATTGGTGTAAGCAAAATAATATCACCTCCAATGTGCTGCTTGTCTGTTATACATCAATTAGCTATGCGCCCGCACGCACATATACATGCGACCACTTACTGATGAAAACGCTTGGGACCGTGCGTTGTCCAGTTTTCTCTAAAAGGTATTGTTGGATGGCACCGCCATCTTCATTGGTATCCAATCTAAGGAATCAAGGTAAGTATCAACAAAGTCTAGTAGCCAGTCACTGGTTCTGTGTTGGAAGGAGTGGTTACTTACTCTACGACAACAGGCTTCACATCCGCGTACTCGGATGCGAAGAGATTCTTGGCGTTTTTGCAAAATCCGCACCAGGTTTTGGAAAATATGACCACCTTGTTGTTCGCAATGGTCGACTGAAACGATCGTTAGTTAGAACAGTATGAAGGGGGAAAAAAAAACCAAAAGTGCCCACGTCTACAAAATCTTTGACTGGGGCCATGTTCTGGATCGTTGAGGATGAGAATGGTCTGAAAAATAAGGCGTTATAAAGGCGAGATAGCATTCGCTGCTGAGCAAGCTGAATGAGCAAGCAAGCACGTGCAACAGATGTGATGACTCATCGACATACATCATCATATCATACATCACGAGTTCCTCCGATGGAGGGTTGCGGATTTACTCACTCAAATGTCGCATTGATGTTTTTGTTAAAAAAAGGCACAAGGTCTACAAGAAAACATCCAATACCTCCAACTGCAACACTGCCATGAACCGGCGCGTCGGATCATCTACGTACTAATCGGCTCAACCTCATATACTTGATGGGGAGGGGAACCATCCTCCAAAAAAAAACAGCATTGCACCGGAACACCTTGGGAAGGAAATCAGAAAAAGGTCATGACCGGTTCATGAACTGATATGTATCCGATTCGTATATATATCCTACTAATCGGCTTGCCAAGACATCGATAAAAGAAGGGGAAAAAAGAAGGATGGTATCACGCACGAGGCCTTGAGGTATTGCGCATGACCTCTCTCTCTCTCTCTGCTTCTTCTCTTTCTATCCAAGCACATGAACGTTTTTGAACAAGGGAACTCTCCGGTATTGCGCCACGATACTTTTGAGTGACGTCATACGCAAGGACATCGTCGGCTTGGGTGGGTAAAAAAGAAGAATGAAAAGGAATGCAGAACAACTTTGGGTCTTCTTCTTGTTTCAAACTACACTAACATTGGATCCATTTTATGAACGATCTTGGGCCTAGCCCATTCACCCGAACCCCTTAGAGTGGAAATTGCATGGCATGCATTCAACTAGTTATGTCACTCACGGTGTATGTATGTACCCTTGCTCACATTCACTCACTCACTCTGTTTCGACTTATTCATAGATATAACTTTCTTTCTTTTTTTTTGATATGGCGCCCATCCCCACTCCAAACCCCCACCACTTCCGCCACCACTTCCGCCACCATCTCCATCTCCATCTCCACCTCCACCACCTCCACCTCCACGACGAACGACTTCTACCTCCATTCATCCCCGTTCCTCATCCTCGGCCTCGTTCAATGCTTCTTCTCCGTAAAGGTTAACAAAGTTCATCTTATATGTTTGGTCAAATGAAACACATACGAATATATATATATATATATACTCATATCATAATCGATGAATCGATATGAACCTCAAGCTGTGCACTCTTTCACGTAAAAAACAAAAAAAAAAAAAAAAAAAAAAAAGTACCTTTTGAGAGGAGAGGAGAGGAGTTTCCCCCCCTCCCGAAAAAAACCTGCTGCTTATAACCTCATATAGTTACTTACCGGTAAGTAGATAGGTAGTATGAAACCCCCCCAAAAAAGAAAGAAAGAAAGAGTGAGTGAGTGTGTGTGTGTGTGAGTGTGTGAGCGAGAGAGAAAGAGAATGAGAATGAGAGATGTAGATCATCTGAACCGTTTCATCAACTGGGAATGTGACTTGTGCCAGATCCGCTGTCTAGCTAGCGTACTAGCTCCGTTAGAGCGAATTAAACTTTCTCTCTCTCTTTTTTTTTTTTTTTGGTTAAAAAAAAAAAAACAAAAAAAAAAACACGAGGCTCGCACACGCACTAACTTGTGACTTGCGTCCTTTTTTGTTTTTGTTTTTTTTTTCTTTTTTGGAAAAGGCACGGTTTGCCTAAACCAAGCCCACTGAGTTTCCCCCACATTTTCAATCTCCACTATATACAGTATATATCGGCGCGTTCGGGACGTTGACCGCGGGTAGCCGGTAAGAAAAAGGGTACGATGACGCCAGTATCCACTTTCATTCATTCATTCATTCACATCACAACTTAGCCGTCGCCTTACAACATCAGCCGTACTTATCGTCCCAGATCCGAGGCTAATCCTTTGGGTACTGCTATTTATCCTCTCTATGCCAGCATCCGATTTTGACGTCATAAACATACAGGCCACGTAGCCATAACAACCAAGAGCACAGTCAGTTAGCACACGCATGGTACATGGCACAAATGATTGTATTAGTGTAAAGATGTGGATAGTAATCACAAGATGCTCAAGATAAAAGGAAGAAAGAGTACATCAAGAAGAGTACGCCGCTACGGTGTGAAGAGGGAAAGAACAACGTATATATGTCCTTGGGTAAAAAAAAAAAGTTCTGAAAAAATCCCTCTTAACACAAGAAAAAGCTGTCTGGTATAAGAAATGTCTCGTATTTTTGGAATCAAATAAAAATGTCTGGAACGTGCCTTTTTAAAGAGCCAAAAGGGCAACGCCGGCAAACGCGGACAATGCCAAAGTAACGAAAGAAGACGAATGGGCCATTGCACCACCACTGAGGCTAGAGGGCGAGGAACCCGATGCAGAGCTAGCCTTTGAACCAGAAGAAGAAGGAATAGTAGTGCTAGAACCACTAGGAGCAAAACTAGTGCCAGAAGAACCCACCGTAGTACCAAAAGCACTACTAGTCGCCTGAGTCGGGAATGTCCTGGATGATACGATGTTAAATCATATCGCGACGATAGAAAGAGGAAGGAGAGAGAGAGAGAGAGAGAAACTCACGTCGCAGCAACGGACGTTCCAGAACCGCTTGCACTTCCAGATGAAGCAGTAGTCGAGGCAGCGACGGCGGCACCAACGCTGAATGGGCCAACTTTAGAATACACGTCGTTGATGTTGCTGATATTAATGGCTTCTAAAGAGTAACCATCTCTAAACAATGATTTGTCAGCTCCACGCCTGATGAAGGAAAAAAAAAAAGTGGCGCACCCTTTAGGAACCGAGGGAAGAGTGAGGGTAAGGGTTCCAAGTGAGGTTTGAACATTGGTTGCGACGGCATAGGCATTGTGGAAATTCACGTTTACCAACTCGAGGGAGAAGGATGAGCTGCGCATCTCGTAAGTTGATCCGAGAAATGGAGAGGCAAACGTGGTATCCTACGCGTCGTTGCCTGGATCAGTCGAAGTCCACTTGATGGTGACTGGAGAATCGGAATTGATTGTGGTGGGTTCTTGAAGTTGAATCGTTGCACATGCCAAAGGAGCGACGAGAGCGAGGATGCTGAATGAAAAAAAAAAAAAGAAAAGAAAATACATGACAAGGTTGGCGGGGCGGGGTAAGTAGGAAATACTCACGCAGCCTTGATGTACATTTTCGTGGAAAAAAGGCGTGTGCTCTTGAAAAAAGAAAAGCGGCTGAGAGAGAGGGCAAGAGATGGAAGAAAGCTGGAGAGCGGAAGCGTGTCAACGAGCGAAAAAATAATTTATAGCCAACCACGGATGGCCAAACACATGTCAATAGGCGGCCAGCGTCATCCGCATCAGCGGGTGAGCGAATATCCAGATCGTTGAGCATATTTGATCATTCTTATGATCCTTCCTGTGAGGGTAAACGCGCTTGCAACCTTTCTATTGGAAAGGATACGATGTGTCGCAAGTGCGCGCGCACTATTTGTCTAATCTAATCTAGGCCATATACGCCATAGCACGAGAATCGGATTAATATATCTTTAGAGTAACCATTTTAATAAGAAATCAGTACAGGGCTCATATGACATGCATACCTCGTCAAATGGCCTTGTGTCGTTGAAACAGCTGTCCCATACCTCGTTGACGACACGTTCTGCCGTTGCAGGATCGGGACATGCCGGGTTAGCCGCCACAGATTCCGCAGCACGCCGGCGAACGCAGGCCTGAAAAATAAAAATAAAAAAGTTAAAAAAAATAAAAAATCAACCATTGAACTAGATAGGCGGGATGACGACAAGTCTTACCTGGTGCTGTTTTGAAAAGGCCACAAATCCCCGCCTCAGCTCCCGGGTATAGCGACAGTCCCCACTCAGGTTATTGGCTCGTATCTGTATAGAGACTTATAGTCAGTCAGATGGTTTGGATATGTGCGCGCTTGAACTGACTTCACTGCAGGCGTGATGCCGGAGATTTTTCCAGTCCACTTTGAATTTACAGTGGTCGTACAGATGGATTAGCTCATGGACGAGCGTATGTTCCATGTGTGTCTGACTGAAGAAGTGACCCGCGCAAAGAACAACGGCGCCATGTTCCGGACTGTATCCCCCTGCATGCGTCATATCGCACGGAGCACAAAAGATGTTACTTGGCGGCACTTGGCATCCCGACAACTTGAGGTGCTTTAGCATGAACACGACAGCCGGACCTGAAGTTCAGGACAGCATCAACGTGATGGCTGGATGTCAAAAGAGAAAGAGAAAAAAGACGGACTGTAATTCATGAGATATTCCTTGGTCTTTTCGCAGTGGCGAGCCTGATGGATCCGCAAATCATGCAGACGATCCTCCTCCGACACACCAAGGCCAGTGATCAAAGCCAGTTTCCTGCGCCATCTTTCGAAAGCGGGAAGTTGTTCAGGCGGTGATCCGGAAGGAGAAGGACCGGTCTGAGGGGTGTCAGACAGTTGATCCATTCATTCAACTGCTGGCTTTTGGCATGAAATTATTTTATTTTATTTTATTTTTATTTTTTATTTTTAGCCGCTCACGTCGGCAAAGTTCCCACGGTCTGCACACGACCAGAACGACTGCCAGCGTCGCCCTTGACCGGAACGACCGCCCAGTGGTGATTTGGCCGATCTCGACCTGGGACACACGTAATGACAAGAACCGAAGCACCCACCCCATTGCTCTCTTATCTCCGCAGCATCAAAATCATTTAACCCCTTCCATGGGTCGCATGAGCATGCGCTTGGCTTGGAACCCTCGTCTTTACGGAAAGGTTTCAGATTGTCATGTGTGCCAACTCGGTCGTTCCCATAAAGTCCCCTCCCCCCACTTCTGATGCTGATGACCCGAGTTTGAAGCTCGATGATAGTAACGTCCAAACGCCGATGATGAAGTATCTGCCAAACACTGTTTGCAATGTTCTATCAGAAAAAAACCAAGGCTACCGAAGTAAAATGCAACGTGGATTTATTCCGAGGATCGATCCCATTGATAACCATCTGAGTGTGTGTGGGTTGCAGTCTGCACTCGCGTATCCGACTGACTCATTCAATGGATATGGTCGTATGAGTTGGTGTCTGGTTTGTTGCATTTTCAGTAGTGACGTTATCTGCCATCAGCTGATCTTGTAGCGATACATAGATCAGTCATGGTATTCATCGCCATATGTCTGCGGTCCGAAATGGCTCCACCAATCCACTTTTTTCGCAGGGAGGTCAGACGACAAGCAACCCCACCACCTGATCACATGGCCTCCCTCTGCTATAGAGTCCGGTCATTTCGCAGTAGCCGCTAGCTTCATAGAGCATATTGACAATATCCTATTGCATAGAACTTTTTATGAAAGTACAACGACGGTAACCAGATCATCCACCGATCCTGTACGTATATGGGCGCTCCTATTGAATAAGAATGAGAATAGAGAGAGATTCGCTTGGACAAACATTCCGAGAGAGGGAGTTCCAACTCCCAAGTCTGGGGTAAATAGACTCGTGTAAAATAATCATTGCCCAAAGGCAGGGCTGTCGGCGTTTGAACGCAAAGCCTCAGCGAGCCTCCCTTTTACTTATCTTGGCCCATCATTCATCAACACCAGAAAAACCCAGTCAGCGCGCGCGCGTGCGAGAAAAAGAAAGTGGGTGAATGGGGTGGGGAGCGAGACACCGATATCAATATCAACATCAGCGGTGCATCGCATCACCGTGACTGATATCAGAACTGGTATTACCATCCTTAGTAGCGAGATAATCCATCCATGCGTGCCCGGGCCTCATGCGCGATGATACCCCTTAGTGCATCAAAAGGCCTTATGGGTTTACTAAAGTTTAGTAAGTTACCTCTATCTGTATCACACACACACAACAACTCACTTCACTTTTACTTTCACTCGGCTTTGGCAACTCTTAGTCAGACAATACAATCAAGGCACCCCCCGTTTCGTTGTAAGGGTCGAGCTTCGGACACAGTAAAAATTGTAAAAAGACCTTGCGGCCTCAGTGAACCCTCAACACCCGGTATCAGTAGTAAGTTTCTCTCCGAGTTGGAACTAAGCTTCTTTTGTTCACAATTGATGTGTGTCCTTGTGCTTACGAAGCCTCCACTCCTAGCTTATTGCGTTGGGCTATGATCACTTTTTTCGCTTCCATCCACGCTCTTTCTTTGCCGTTATCGTATGGAGAATGACATATCGTCCGCGGGTTGGGGACATAATCTTTTTTTCTCTCCCTCTCTCTCTCTCTCTCACCCAACTGCAATGATAACGGAATGACAGCGGCACCAGTGTGGCACACCGGAATAACTATCATCATAGCTTTCCCCCCCCCAAAGAACAAATTAAACAATGGCGGATCAAGTCCCCAACACCGTCCGCGCGCTCGCAAAGAAAGAAAGACAGAAAGGAAAAACAGAAAAAACAAGAACATCACTTCGCCAAAAACGTGTTTTTTTTTTTTTTGAAGACCGTTTCTCTCTCTCTCTCTCTCCAACACCGCCTTTGAATTCCCTCTAGTACTTCTTGAGATGGTCTGACCGCTCAGTTCAAATCAGTTCGAGAGCCACCAAACACGTTTTTTTTTTTTTGTTTTAACGTACGTTACACATAAGACATAGCCTTACCTCCTCCTTCCTCTCTCTCCACACTGCCCCTCCCCCTCCATTCATTTTGTGTCACATATCACTTTTTTTTTTTTTCTTTTTTTTTTTCCCGCTCGCTTCTACCGAAACAACAACAACAACAACAAAAAGATGTCAGAGAAAGACAAAGGTTTGACGTTGGTTGCATTAAACGCACACACACATATACACAGACATAGGCGCGCTCACAACCAAAAAAAGAAAGAAAAAAAAAAAAAAACTTTAGATGAGGTGCCAGGTGGTGTGTGTGTGTGTGTGTGAAGATTTTTTTCAAAGTTGGGTATATAATTGGTATCATAGGGCATGAACGGTGTAGTTGGGAGCCACAACTGGTATCATACCATACCATACCATATGCCATCACCCATCATGCCCATCATCATGCCCATCATGCCCATCATGGGTCCCGTTTTTACTTGATATGTATAGGGAAACATTCCGCCCGTGACGGTCGACGCTAAAGTTGTTAACATTAACAACATAAACAACGTATACCGGCACCGATTACCGACCAGAGACAAAGAGAGAGGCTGAGAGTGAGAGAGACAGAGAGAGGGAGCCAAAGAGAGACAGAGAAAGACAAAGAGAGAGAGACAAAAACAAAGAGAGAGAGACAAAGACGGAGTGACAGAGATAAGAGACAAGAGACGGAGGGTGACAAGAGACGGAGAGACGGAATGAATGAATAGAAAGAAAAAAAAAAAAAGTGGGGATCACTTGTCAATTATGTCAATGTCAATATGTCATAGTTAGGTTTGAATAGGTTTTTTCCTCTCTTGGATGCTCGACGGTGTATGTCACATACATTATGTATATACATCATAACATTATCTTATCTTCTACGACATACGACACCCACATCTTTTCCTTTTTCTTTCTAAAGATAAAGTAAGTATACTCTGGGTAAAACGCCGTTCGTCCGCGTCATTCCTAACACAACCGCGCAAACACGTTTCCCCCCTTACAACTTGACAGGGTTCTTCCACGTTGGCTTGCGTTTCTTTTTTTTTTTTTGTTTTTTTTGTTTTGGGTTTTTTCCCCAAATATATCAACAAGGTCAGTTCCTTCCTCGGAATCAGAAACGTAACGCCCAACACACGCACCGCAACAAAGGCACGTAACCCTTCCTATCATGGCCGAGCGAAGCCCCAACCGACAAAGAGAGTTTGATATGTAAAGTTTTTTAAATTTTAAAAAAAAAAAAAGAATTTAAATAAATAAATAAACAATAAAATAAACCCACCCCAACGCGTGTGATAAAAAAAGAAGGAAGGGACAAGGAACACAACAAAGGGACCAAAAAGACGGATAAAATAATCGTCAATCACACACACACATACAGACACGGAAAGAGATCGATCGATCGTCGAAACATACCTTGATGTTCTCGCCCTCGTAGACGCGTTTAGTTTCCGGTCCTCGCACATGAGAATAAAACGTTTCCTCATTGCCATACTCCTGCGCTAGCAAAAGGGCCGCCTTTGTACATTGCACAGCATCCGGAGAGTGGTTCGTGATCTCTTTGGCAATGGCGATGGCAGCAGAAAGCACCTGGTCGGCTGGGACGACGACATTGACACTAGTTTTTTTTTTTTTTCAAAAAAAAAAAGTACGTCAGTTTTACAACCAAATATATATATAACCGATGATAAACTTTATCTTTAATTTTTGAAAAAAGAAAAAAGAAATTGAAAATCGCCCAATTTAGGATAAGAATGGAGAGGGAGGGAGCCATAACGTGAACGGAAGTGCTCCGGCGCGCGATGAAGGACATGTGGGATTCCGTGATGCAAGGGGAAGAGCAAGATAAAGGAAGCAAACTCACAATCCGAACCGGGTCTGGGCCTCGTCCGCTCTAATCGTCTTGCCAAGCAACAAAAGCTCAGACGCCAACTTGGGTCGATTTTCAAAAAACGGTTAGCGGGTATTTTTTTTTTTTGCATTGGTGCCATGACAAAATGATGGTATGAAAAGGTATCCCATGACCAAAAAAAGGGAAATTTGAAATGCCGTCATGCGTGGTTGAGGAGAAGAGGGAGCAAGTTCAAAGTCGTCAGCGGAGACAAAACCTCTCCATTTCACATAAGGGAACGCACCTGGTGACCAGTGATGCGAGCCAAGCGAGGGATGCCTTGTGTGTGAAGGGGGAGGGGGGGAAAGGTGGGGAGAGGGGAAGGGATTAACGCCGAGTTTCACGAGACTGAGAGAAAAGAAAAAAGTCACCTCCAAGGATAGCAACCACGCCCCTTTTCACTTCCGGAAAGGCAAATTTGGCGTCGGAGCTGGCAACGATGATATCACAGTTTACGAGGATCTCCAATCCTCCGCCAAACGCGCCGCCAATCACAGCGGCCACGATGGGCTTGCGTGAGTGCCTTCGGGAAAGCGAGCCGAAACCGTTTATCTCGCCTTGTATTCGTTCCTGTTCGTTTTGCAGGTCTCCATTGTGTGCTCTTTCATTCCACCTATAAAGTGACGTGATTTTCCCGTGATGAACCCTTGGACGGATCAAGCGAGAAACGAGAGCACAATAACGGGATGATGTAAAAATGAAACAAAGAAACGGTTGGGAAAAGCCAAAAAAAAAAAAAGAGAGAAAAAAAAAAAAGAAAAGAAAGCGTCGCGTAGTCGTGATGCCCGAGAAGTCAATGACGTTACGCGTATGGTATAGGCGAAAGTATGAAGTCATTCAGGGAGATTTGGGTTGAAAGAACGCCTCACGCTTTCAGGTCTGCACCCGCACAAAAGAGACGCCCGGCACCTGTTAGAACGGCCACCCTAGACACAAGGTTTCCAAGATGAATGGAGTCGCCATTGTGTGTGTGTATACTCACCATAGCCGAGGCTCGTTCTCGAACCAGTCTAGTGCGCGTTCTAGATCGCGTGTCATGGTGGGAGTGAGGGCGTTGAGGGAGTCTGGGCGGTTGAGGGTCAAGAGGAGGACATGTTCTGCGGGGGTCTCGAGCTTGAGTTGGTGGGAGACGAAGGGGAGGTTGAGAGAGGACATGGGCGCTGTTGGGAATGGACAGAGGAGTGGAGGACAGCGCCGGCTAACGCGGTTAGCCGCACGCCAGCACGGGAATCCGGAGCGAGGGCCCAGGCCATTTCCAGACTTACGCATAAGGCAGGTGCAAGGAAAAAAATAAACAGAAAAACGAAAAACGAAAAATGAAAAATGAAAACGAAAAAGAAAACGAAAAAGATTTGGCAAGATACATTTACAAGATCACAATGACTTCATCACAACTCTCTGATAAATATTCCTTCTCCCCCCATCCCTTCCCTTCCACTCCATCTCTCTCTCTCGTCCGCTCCGCCTCTTCGCTCTTTCCATTAGATAGATGTGTGAAGATTGATTAATAGTGTGCGCGTGGTATAATCGGAATGATGATGCGTTACTATGCAAGCGATCAGTCTACTCGTCTGGCGTGGCAGATGATGTAGGGTGAGACAGGTCATACCTGATACAAATGATTGCAAGAAGGAAAAACAGCGAAAACAAGTCCGACGATGTTGGGGGGGGGATGGATTTCCGCTCCGTTCACTTGAACGGGCAGTCTGGCTTATGGGTTCCGCGCAGGGTACAATGGCAGCACTGAGGCGCGGAATAATTGACTGTCGCTGAGTCTGAGAAGTCCCATGGCATTGAACGGGAGTTGATGGGGATGGTCATTGTGGTGAGCGACATGGAATGTTGGCGAGGGTGAGACGCGCAGATGTCGGTGGCGATGGGGCAGGAGTGAGCAGCAGAGGAAGACGCGTGCATGGTTAGAGCAGGCAGGGAGCAAGTAGCAGAGGGGGAATGAGGGAAACAAACGCGACAGTCGAGCCTTTTTATCTTTTCAAGCGGCCAAGGCCGCAATTGGCATTAGCAAGTCGACAAGATTATCCCGAAGGCGTCTCTCCTCTGGTTCGTCCGCATCCGGAAATCCAAACTGGGCTCCCAGCAAACCCATCCGACCCTGTCCGCTCGGTTCGACTCGGCCCACCCGTTGTGGTTCATCCCCTCCTTACCCGCATTCGGTCATCTTTTGCGCATTGTTCGGTGCCAAAGATTTTTTGGTCCACGTTGCCTGCCGCGTCTCCGGTCTTGGACAGCGCCAAGGCACCATCTCTCCCCACACACGTCCCCCCGCGCACATACCATGCCTTTGCTGGAGCCCAACTAGCACGCCATCTTTTGGTTCTTGGGCATTGCAGGCCTGTGCCGTAGCCGTAGCCATCCATGCGTGCGGTGTAATGCAATGCAATGTAATGTATTAACACAACGGCTGTTTAATCAATTATATTGTATATATTAAATCACAGCTAATTATGACTTGCCAACAACTCTTCTTCGCCCATGGGCCATGATGGCCTCCGTAGATGATCGATGATATAATGATATAATGATATATGATATATGATAGTAGTAGTAGTAACTAATAACCACTCTGGTAAATCCCTGGCGGACGCATGTTTCAACTTGTTCGTGGAGTTAGTCGCCCTCTCTTCCGAAGTCTTCGTTCGCCGTCGGCACTTAAGCTCCGGACCCGCACCCACAAACGGTTGCAAGAAACAGTACAGGAATAACCCGGCCCCCCACCCCCCTCTTCTCTCTCTCTCTCTCTCTCTCTCTCTCTCTCTCTCTCTCTCTCTCTCTCTCTCTCTCTCTCTCTCTCTCGTCCATCCCCATCCTACAATTTTCCAAGTACTCATATTTCCTATTCTGGAAACTGGCCTATCTATGCCACTTTACATGCCACGCCATCCTTTTCCTGTTTCAGCGCTAGCGGCTTTACAGCATAATATACACCAAATCCCTGTTTTATTTCCTTGCCCTTTTCCCTCGTGGTCAATGGCGCCTTTGGCATTTCGGCTGACTGCTATCCGGCATTCTAAGAAAAGATGTAACATCTCTTCTTTCTTTTCTTTCTTTCTTTTTTATTTTTATTTTTCTACATTGATCTTCTCAATATTAGCCAGAAAGTCGGTACAAACTGATCACGCCACAGCCATCCTATGATGGTCCAAGGCGGCTCGTTGATCATGCATCGCCCCCAGCAACCGGCACCCCTCCCACACAGCCTTTTTAGCTCGAGGCTAGAACGAGTCAAGACGGGAATTTTCCACCCCGAAGGATAACCGATAACCCTTCCGTAAGTAATTTACAACATAACGAAAGTAGAGCCGACGCCACCCATATCCTAACCATAACACACACCATACACACACACCTACCTCCCCCTCACTCCCTCTTTCCCTCTCGTACCGCAATCACCGAAATCCCTTATCCTGTGATCATTAACACTCCCCACTCCCCTCTCATTCAATCCCCTTCACAAGGGCTCTGTACCACCACCACCACCACCAGCCCTCCCCTTCCGCGTCCGCCGCGGCGCATTCTTATACCACTCAGGTACCACATGCGCCTTGGGCACCGCCCTCCTCCTCATCTCCCTCACCTCCCTCACCTCCTCCTCCTCCCTCTCCCTCCTCTTCACCTCCCTCTCCACCTCCATCTCCCGCTCCCGCTCCTTCACCATCGCATCAAACCTCTCCCGCTCCCTCGCCCGTACATCCGTATGCAGCTCAAACGCCAACGGCACCACATTCTCCTTCTTTTCCCTCTGTTGCCGTTGCCGTAGACGCGCACGCGACGACGACTCGAGCAGCGCATGCTGGGATCGAAAATCCGGTACTGGCTTATGATGCACATACTGGAACTCCGAACGCGTCATAGATCCAATAGTACTCGTACTCGTAGACTTAGTCATGGTAGACCGCGAACCGGACAGGGTCAACAGGGGCGCCAACGCCGATCGTTGGGTCGGTCCCTGGTGGTGGTTGTGGTTGTGGTTGTGGTTGTGGTTGTTGTTGTGGTTCAGCGACTGGTCATGTACATGCATCCGTCGTGTTTGCGAGCGCAGCTGCCTGGCACCAGGCACAATTCTATTTCCATAGTCCTCTTTCGGATCTACCTTTGACCGCCTAGCAAATTCGAATTTGAAATCGTGAACCTTGGTGAGGCTCGCGTGATTATTCCTCGTCATCGTCGTCGTGCCCTGGATAATCTATAGAAAGAGAGAGAGAGAAAGAGAGGGTTCGCCATCAGAAAAGATCACTTAGTGAGATGACCGAGGAATTAGGCAATGACAAGGGAGGCAATAAAATTTAAAAAAACGTTAGATTTATCTCGATCGATCTGGTCCATCAATGGTAGGCCCAATGACCCCTTGAAGAGTGTGTGTGATATGCATAGCATGATCATCATCATCCCCATCATCATGAGGAGCATAACTCGCGGAGTTTTTTGGTGTGAACCAAGATCTTGTTCTAGACACCCCCACCCCCTCCCAGTCTGGGTAACTCACTTACCTCTTGATCGGTATCATGGTCATTACACCTTGCATGCCTCCGCTTTCCAGATTCAGTTTTCAGCGCAACTCCCGGAGAATCCGCCAGGTTCGCTTCGACAACATCGGACGATGACACGGGCGTCCCGTCCTCTGCAGTGGCTGTATAGGTTCCTTCTTCGGCCCTTTCGTCCGCGCTAAAAAGCTCCTCTGCCACGCCAAGGCGGGCAGGTTGCCGCACAGCGTCTCTCTTCCGTGCCATTCCAACAGCATCCTCCTTCCTTCCCACCTGTCGGGCCATCCGTGCCCTAGTCGTCATCCTCGTCATCCTTTTCCTCGTCGCCGTCGTCGTCCTCTGGTTCTGGTTCTGGTTCTGACCCTGGCCACTGGAAGACGCCAGAGCTCCACTTGATAATGATGATGATGATGATGACAATAATCGTGACGACCTCAACCTTGAGGCAGAGTTAACCCGACGTCCAACAACCACGCTGCTGCCCTGG
This sequence comes from Amanita rimosa, assembly GCA_023014395.1. Lineage (NCBI taxonomy): Eukaryota > Fungi > Basidiomycota > Agaricomycetes > Agaricales > Amanitaceae > Amanita > Amanita rimosa. Next base: position 234,615 of record JAEBUO010000031.1, on the reverse strand, counting down.
CCTAGTTTTCCATCTGCTTTCGGATTCACAACCCGACGCCGACGGGTCCTGCTCGAATTCACACCCCCTTCTTGGCTCTTGGCAGCAGTACTCGTGCGAAACAACGTTTTGCCCTTCTTATTAGGCTCTGGACGAGCGTGTTTCTCAACTGCTGAAACCGGTCGCTTGCGCGCAGGCCGCATTGGAGACACGAACGCGGTAGAACCCATCACTAGATCCAGTTCGGCCGAACCCACTGTCGGCCCACGTTTGCGAGGCGAAAGCTGCGAGAGGGTCAACGGTGCCACGAGGCTCTCGTCCTCGGTCACAGTTGCTGTTATTTTAAGATTATTCTTGTCAAATCTTCCATCTTCGTCCATGGCGCCACTGTTAATGACATCAATATATATCCCATTGACGGCATCGCGATGGAAAAAAAAAAAGAACAGGAAATGGGTGGTCAGTAAAAAGTTTTACTTTTTTTAATTTTCTTGTTCTTTTTTTTTTTTTAATACGGATCTAGGCAAGGGGGACATACCCGATAAGGTTTTGACTACCCGTGAATTCTTGCAATTTAGGTGTATTTTCAACGTTTTCGTCGGCATAAGAGCTGACCGGCTCGTCCCTCGGGTCTGACGAGCTGGAAACAGACGGTTCATCCGGCGGAGCGGACTGAGTCACCAGAGGGCCAGAATAGGGTTCATCCTTATCAGTCAGCGCCTCTTCGATGATCGGGAGAGCCTGTGGTGATAGAACATGAGCACCATGTCGTTAGGGAAGCTTACAAAAAGGAATGAAAACGGAAACGCACGCTTTCAACTTGGGTTGGGGTTTGCATATTAGAGTTTAATGGGGAGCGATTCCCGGATTCCGAACGTTTATCAGAACTGAGTCCATCTTGTTGCTGCTGTTGTGCAGAGTCTGAAGAAATCCCATCATTTTCTCCCAGCATCTCGATTTCTGCTCTGAGGCTGCTCAACCTGGCGACAGCCGGAGACGCCTCGACACGGGGTAACCGTCTTTCCCGTAAAGGCGACGGCCATTTGGTCGCGGAGCGCGTCACCCGCGTCGTTTTCGGAGGCGATGGCTTCGATGGGAATGCAAATGTTCGCTTTGGCGTTTTCAATCGCCTGTTGACAGCGGTTTCAGGATGGTGGACACTCGTAGCAGTCGGTGATGAAGGTGTGAATGAATTTGGCAGCGAAGCTGCACCAGCAGCAGTAGCAGTAACAGCAGTAACAGCAGCGTGGCCATCCGTTGCAGTTGTTAGATGGTCAAGCGTAAGTGGTTGGTCATGGTTGAGAACACTGGTTCTGGATGGGGACGCGGGTGTGGTTAAGGTGTAGTCGTTAACGTCCCGCAAGAAGTCATCATCCGCTAGCAGATATTCTTCATCATCCTTAACGGCGTCGTTGATTTGAAATGAGAAAGAAGCTTCTGATTCATGCTTGGATCCAAGGTGCATGTTCGTTGGGATGAGACGGAAATTAAAAGCGTTGGTCGCCCTGTTGTCGATTCACAGCTTGGTTAAACTGGTTGACACATCGATGTGATGCCGGTACATACGCAATATCTGTAGTAAAAAGCTTAGAGCGTGTTTCACGATTTGAGAAACAGCGCACGAAGGCGTATGGAAACGAGGACGACAAGTTCAACCAACGCGCTCTCGCGTCGCTGGCAAAGTCACGTGCATGCCACCAACTCCGAATCAAGACTTCCTCGCTCGCTGGACAGCTGGTCGTATCATTATACGCACTGAAACGAACACGCTGCATGCTTGACTCTACTACTACAAAATGGAAGGCTTGGAGCGTGGCTGCAGGGTATGATTTTTTTTTTCTAATGTGACGGTTCTGATGTCCGACATCGTCACTCTTAGATAGGTTCTATCACTTGCTGTCCCATCCCAGAGCAGGGAGAAATGGAACCTACTCTTGCCCTGCATACCGCGTGTTCTACCAATTCATCAAAATCTTGTACGACAGCAAGATTGCCACGAGCATACATCATATGAATGCCACGAGTGTCGGGTCGGCAGCGGTTTGTGCGGCGTGATGTAGAAGCACCCTTTGCAACGTTTTCATCCGGTCGCCGTAACTTTCGGCGTAGATGCTTCCGTGTGGCGCGTGTCTCTTGTCCTTACACCTTCCATTCACATAAACATCGTTGCCACTCGTCAATCTTAGTCAGAACCACTCCATCTGGATTTACCCATTCATTATCTGCTGGCAAGCACCTTTTTTTAATTTTTAATTTTTTTTTGTAATCATCAACTAAAATATTGCCTGTAGGCCACCTCCCTAGCCAAAAAATGGTCTCTGACACTCGCCCGATTTCAGTATCGCTTATCGATTTTTGATATTTTGACACTGGGCGCTACATAGAAAGCCATGGCCATAGGCAATTGCAATTGTGGAACGAGCATGTTGCCTGACGTCAAACGTCATTGTAACTACCCCCGCTGAAAAGTACTTGTGTCTGCCGTTTTAATGGCGAAAATTTCTCGCCCACATACTCCAACCGCCTCCGGCTAACCCTTTCAAGGCAAGGGAAGGGGGGAAAGTCTTGGATTGCCGTTTCTTGCGAAACTCACACGCTGTGTTCACCACGTACCTGGTCGTGGAAAAAAGCATAATAGATATTATGTCGTCTGCGTCTGTTTATTTTTCTGACATTTCTCCATTAATGCAACCCATTCACAAGGCAAGAAAATTTACTGCAGTTACGTGAAGCTCCCCTTGCCGCTGGAGTATCTGACTTAGGGTTCGGCGAGTCATTCCCCCAAGACTTTCTCACACATGTTATTAACAGAGATGGGACCTGAAGGCCTGATGGCGAAGTTAATATCAACCCGTTGATGTTTAATAACAATGTTTAGGAAACCCATTTTCATATGCCACTGATGACCTCCAGGCTGCGGCGTACTTTGTCAGGTCAATTTTACCACATCTTTACATTCGTGACTCCACCTGGGGCAAATGGCAATAGTTTATTTAGCAACCTTTGGGCTTGGTTCCATCTTTTCTGGTGACAGATTTACTTTTGAACAATGCAACGAGTTGAACCAAAGTTAAAAAAGAACCAGTGACTCCACCCACCTACTAGAAGACAAAAGACGTTGGAAATGAAATCTGCCAGCGGTTTTTTACTAACCCACTACTATTGAACCGTCATCTACTGCGGCCTAAAACCTCTTTTTGTATCTAGTAAACGGCGGCATCATGCTTTATTTCACTATTGTAGATAGAGATATTTCTTTAATGTGATTGTGATAATGGGAATGGGGGGAGGGGTGAGGTTGCTGAACAAGCAGCCCTTAATGCATGGAGGGCCGAACGAAGTGGGGGGTCGAAAAAAGAACTCGGAGGATCAAACATCCGAGAGAGGGAGAGAGACAGAGAAGGTCTAGATCTGAATACAGAATCGAACATGCCTGCATGCCCTGCCTGCATGCCTGTCTGTCTGTCTGCCTGCTTGCCTGCTTGCCTGTTTGCTTGTTTGCTTGTTTGCCTGTTTGCCTTCCTTCCTTCCTTCCTTTTTCTTACAGTTCGAAGTGTAAACTCGACTTCCTATTCTGTGCTATCACACGAGCTGCAACGGATCCTTGTCCTTAACGCTGACTAACACGTCCCCTACTCCTCCTACTCCTACTCCTCCTTCCTCTTTCGCAAGCTCGTTCCGCAGCTTCGTTGCAAGCACGAGAAGATAGCCACGTTCGGTGTTAGTATGTCCACCTGATCAACCCCACGGCGTCGCCACCGAATTTTAATAAGGCTGTTACAACCAACGTGGAGTTAAGAAATGAGCTACTGACATATCATGACGTTAACTCCTTCCGAAACGGCGGCAAGAACGTCGTGCTAGATTAGGGAAGGTCAGTGCCATTATGATATATGAACTTGGAGAAAAGAAAAAAAAAAAAAAAAGACATCGTCGTACATGTGACATTTCTCCCGTCAAATAGACATCAGCTGCTTTTCCTTTGAGCATAGAAGCTCCCGAGCCGGCGCAGATAGCTACGGTTTGGATCAATGAGGAAGGTGTTGAGCGTTTAGAAAGCCCAATTTGGACTGGGAAAAGTAATATATATTAATCAATCAGTTTACGCATGAGATTGAGTCCCCCTTCCAAAACAAAAAAAAAAACTCAACTGTGTTCAAGATTGAGATGGGTTTTCATTCTTGTGACCAATTCCCCCATGGTGATCGGATCGTTCAGTCTCACCAGCCTTCCTTCTGCGCCAATATCGATATGGTCCATATTGTTGACAAGCCCCATCACGATATCATTTTCGTTCTTCCCAACCCCCACCGCAAGCCAATCATTGATCCCGCCCCAAACCGAATCTAAAGCGGAATGCGGACTATAGATGGAAATGCCGTGAGCAGCACAGGTCAAGAGTGACTTTTGAAGAGGGTTGGCCAGCGTGACCGTTTTCAGACCGTTGCCAAAGAGGGGTGGGTGATAGGATACGACAACGGCGGCGTTGGACGATAATAGCGTTTCTTCCATTACCTCCGGAGTCAGGCTTTTTTTTTTTGTTTTTTGTTTTTGAACCATTTAAAAATGAAATAAAATATTATATTATATTGAGTACTTTCAATCTGAAGCGGAAGAGGAAGAGGAAGGTGAAGAAGAAGAGGAAGGGGAGGGGGGGGGAAGGAGAACCCAAAAGCGACACATACTCGATGGTCAACATCACGTCTTTCCGATTTGGGTCAATGATGGGTGATTCTGGCATCAGAATATCAGCATCGAACATAGTTTTTTTTTTTTCTTCTTCTTTCCACAGAGCCTAACCTAGGAGCAAGCCGACCTAGTTGGAAAAGAAGAGTTTTTTTTTTTTTTAATTTAATTTAATTTCAGTTCTGAAAATGGTACTTGGGAACCCCTCACGTTATCCCAATTAGCCGCCAAACGCAATGGGGCGATGCGTTCCATGGCGCGACATACAGCTTTGACGATAGAGGAAGCCATTTTTTGGTTTTTTTGGCCAGAAAAAAAAAAAAAAAAAGTGTTGTTGCAGGTTCGTGTAACAAACTGATCAGAGATATATATGTGTGTGTATCTTTTTTTTGATATCAATGGAGTTGTCCGAGACAGTTCATTGACAGGCGCCAGCTGCCTGCCTGCCCAGGAGCCTGAGGTCACTCGGGTGCTGCCAGCCTCAACGTCAACCCTCGCGACACCCGGGTCTTCTCAACAGTTCAACATGTTGAATTCAATGGTGTGCACCAAATGAGTCCGCCTAAATCAAGTTTTCGTATCACAAACACAATATGTTTTTTTTTTCTTTCTTTTTTTCCTTTTTCTTGGCCATCCCCCCCCCACTCGTGACTTAATTATTCTAAATAACTAGGCCATCTACGGAAGAATCCGGTGTCGACCGTCAATGACTAAATGACTAAATCAAGTCGTGCGCTGTTAGCACGCGTTACACGTCACCTGCTGTAGACGGTGTCTTGCGATTGAAACAGGTTACAGGCACAATGGGGGAGGGGAGGGGGGGAGAGAGGAAGAAAGTTCTTCGGCATCGCCGGGCCTGGATAAAATCAGTGCTGGGGATGAGTGCGTACAAAGTTTGGACACGTCCTGCATGGACGAAGAGGAAACGCGGGCTTCGGTATCACACCAATCATATGGACTCCCAGTGCCTTAATCTACCTCACAGCCGCCAGCGGCTACTGGTGTGGCGAGGGCAGGCAATACGAAAGAGCAGCTTATTCTCGCGGTCGAAATAAGTCAGTGGTCAGCTGGTTTCACCACCACGGGACGTTCTAGAAGGAGGGGGGAGGGGGAGATCCGAAAAAGCTTGGTGAATGATGGATATCCAAGCTGGACCGAACCAGCAAGCCGCATCGACGAACTTTCCATTGAGATGATGCTGTTACTCCCTTTTAGTTCTTTGAGCCTAATTTCTCTCCGGCTTTACGACACACATCACTGCTGACCTCTTTCCACAGGCCAAACGGCTCCTAACCCACCCGCGGAAAAAGCTATCATCAGTCGCTCGCTGACCTGCCGCCATATCTCACAGAACGAAGCTGCATGCTTCTTTTTCTGCTCCGTCCGTCAGCTGAGATGGCAACGTACAAACCGCACGCTCTAAATATGGACACGTCCACGATCAGAGGTCAGATGCCAACCGTGCACATGTTGTGCGTGCTGACTTGGCCTATGCCGCCAAGAAAAAATTTCTTCGCGCGCGAACCAAACATGTACTAGTCAGGTTTTCGCGCCGACTTATCCCAAGAAATCCAAGGCTGACAGAGAATGCTACGGATTCGTCATCCACAGCGGTCAAAATGAATATATACCGCAATGCAGCGCGCGCACAAGGGTTCCACGGGCATTGTGATTCCCCATCTCTTGAGGCGGTACTAATGCAGTTTAATCAATTGCAATCATTGCCTTGCCCTTGAGACCGTTTCGGCACCAATTTTCCACCGACGACGGATGATGTCATGAAATATGCGATGATAAAGATATAGGTGCCTTCGCAATAAGGTTTTTCGGCTTTTTGATTTCTCTTGACACCGAGGTATACTAGTTGCCGCTGCATTTTATATATTGGTTAACAACGTGCAAGCCCAGAATCCGCGCCAGTCGACCTTTATGGACTTGCGCTTGAACCCCAAAGCCATCTACCTATCAACTTCGCTGTAGAGTAAACAGATGCTTATCAGACTTCTCCGCCTGGACAAATTTTGATCACATACCCAAATACGAGATCCTATCATGATTGTCAGCGTGTTATCATTACCATAATTGAACAACCCACCATAGTTCCAATGATAGTAACAGCATCAGCTAACATGTGCTATAAGGGGTCAAGTTAGCTTTACATCTGAGGATCAGTTCAGAATAACTGACATCTGCGAAACATGTCAGCATCGCAGTTCAAAAGTTACGCAGCGAACATACGTCTCATCATAAAGTCTGAACCGGCTAAATGGGCGAAACCTGGTGCGCGGATACTACATCTGTAAGGCCGGTTTGTACCATCACTTTGCCACGTCATCACTTCGCCCATTGCAGTATCACTGAAACACGTACGATACGAGATATACTGCCATTTCGCCTTTGGGCGCTTCGATGGCGCTATATGTTTCTCCCTGCGGAACGGAATAACCTTCGCTGAAAATCTGATTAAATCAACTGATAAGAATGGTATATTTATGGAGAGACTATTTCTCCCAACCTTAAAGTGATGGATGAGGGATTCCATGCTTTCCTTCATCGATGCTCTTGGAGGTGGCACCAGTTTATGGTCGTCTACTTTGATGGCACCTGGTGTAATCTTGTTCAGGCACTGCATCATTTTGATCAGGACATTTATGAGGATAAGAGCAGAAAGTAATGACTTGGCCGATGATCCGGAGGGACTCCCGCATTTCTTGTACACGACAAAGGTAACGGTCGTAGCAGTCACCGTTCTTGCCGACGGGGATATCAAACTCCACCTGACAAGTAGTTGAGGACGTGAACACCCATGAAAGGGAATATATATATATATATATACCTCGGCATATTTGTCGTAGGGATGAACCTTCCTTATATCCCAAGGAATGCCGCTGCCTCGAAGCATGACACCACTAAAGCTGTAGTCGAGAGCCTGCTTAGCCGTGACAACCCCAATTCCGATAGTTCTTTCTTTCCAAATACGATTTCCGGTGACCACTTCTTCAATTTCGTCTACCCGACTCCCAAACTGTGTTGCCCACTTGAATATATCGTCCAGAAGCCCATGGGGAAGATCGAAGGCTACGCCTCCGGGGCGGACATAAGCAGCATGTAGACGTGCACCAGAAACACGTTCGTAGAATTCCATGAGCTTCTCGCGTTCTTCGAAACCCCACAAAAAAGGGGTCAGACCGCCCACATCCATGACGTGTGTCAAGATGGCCATGAGATCTGATCATAAGATGGTAGGTTGGGAAGTAAGAAATTGAAACGGTAGAATCCAACATACGGTTAAGGATACGAGTAATTTCACCAAACATGGTCCGGATCCATTGAGCGCGGTCTGGTACTTCGATATTGAGGAGTTTTTCTACAGCCATGGAGTAGCAAAGCTCGTTTGTCACTGAGAAAGACATGGTTCAGAAATATATCTCATGTGCTTTTTCTTACTGACAACGTACTCATTGAAACGTAGTCAAGGCGGTCAAAGTAGGGCAAAGCTTGGATATAAGTCTTGTACTCAATGAGCTTTTCTGTGCCACGGTGTAGCAAGCCTATATGCTGCAATTTCTTCAGGCGTCGCACGGCTGGATGAACAAGGCAAACCCACAGGGTCGGCTCGCAGTATTTCCTCTCCGTTCAGCTCAAGGATCATACGAAGCACGCCGTGTGCAGCAGGATGCTGGGGACTGTTGTCCATAGCGCAAGTTCATCATAAAAAAACAAGGCTGATAGAAATATGTCGCGTACCCAAAATTGACTAGAATGTTATGCAAAAAAAAGTCAGCAAAGGTTACTTACTTGTGACAGCAAAGAAGTACTCACCGGTAAAATGCCTCATTTTTCTCTCTTGTTCTGTTCCCCGTTCTTTAAGTATCTCGGCAGCCGTCATCCCGTGGAGGTCCTCAACGGTGTGGTAATCAAAAACATGTTTCTCTGGTTCTTGTGCCATTGGCTCTGCCTGGCGGCGAACTGATGAAGACAGGTTCCGACGTATAAGCTTGGACGCGGTTGTTGGCGCGCTGGCTGAACGCGCCAACGAGCGCAGGAGCAGGGAGGCCATTAGTTCCAATAAACTCGGGACTCGGCGGGTGAGAGTGACACAGCCTTTGTCACGCAACGCTGCATGTGAAGAGTCTCCATGCCTGGGAGGCGCGTTGCTCTGTTTTCTTTGCTGCTCGCGTCATTGTGTTCTCTGAGTCTTGCAGAAGAGAAAGCCTGCACAATACGCGGAAACGGAAACTACTATGATCTCAATCCCTTGAAAAACAGGTTAGGCACCGTAACGATATCCTAACCTCCCTACGGTCCAACTGAATGAAAAGTGTAGCAAGGACTACGAGTTGAAAACGTTTGGAGGACAGCTCATCGTCCTGAATGTCTGCAGTGGTGTCCACAGAGACCTCATCGGCCTTAGGGGAATAGAGGACCCTGCAGGTTTCATCCATCGGGGGCACGGCGATTTCTCTATCGGGTATGTCCATGCATTTCTCGACATGTACGCAAGCCAAATGACTGGCATTTGGTACAGAAAAATCAACCAAACTTTGAGTTTGACGGGATCAGGTCCGCGACTGGTGATGACTGATGGATCGAATTGTAAAACCAGCTCGGACAAACCCATTGACGACATACGGGCTTCGACGGTCATCGATTTCTTATGTGACATGACAGTATTTAGTACTGGGGCACCTCGTTTGGTGGCGCAGATGCCACCCAATGACGAGAACGCCGCCTGTGCTTTCTACTTTGAATGGAGAACACACGTGCGTCCTTGAACCATCTCTCTCTATCTAGATCAATCCAGCTGAGTCGGCCGATAGCATGCATGCCCAACAAGCGAGAGTGCTGCATGGGGATTCTTCACTACCTTGGCCATGCTGTGAGTCATTCGTGTGATCTAAACGGTTTAAGATGCCCCATTCTCAGAAAAGTTGTTCAGCATTCTCGTAATTTTAATGAGTTACACGATACTGGGAGCCCTTTACAATCGTTTCGTGTTGCATTTGCGGGGATACGATCAAATCCCCCAGTTTTCGGTGGAAAGCATGAAATATCACGTGCTCGAAGCCTTTGACTGGTTGAAAGATATCACCACCATCTTATACGCAAACAGTCACATCGGAGGAAGCAATGACGGCGGTTTGCCACTCAGGAGGCCAGGCGGCAGTGCAGATGGGCTCAACCCGCTCAGCCATTTTACACAGTCCAGGGAAGGAAATGAATTTGTTCGACCTCAGTCAACCAGGAACGAAACTGTCAGACGGCACGACATCAATCCCGTATCGCATCAGAGCCAGGTCCAGGCCGGTTTCCATTTAAACACATCTACTCCGCAACAGTTCCAACCATTACCGTTATCTTCGGTACCGCAGCAAGATGTCGCGCGAAAGTTTGACATAAACGTTCCTCAAAACGTGGCACCAGCAGGGCAGGAAGAATTTGTTTTAGATGACGAAGAGGAACAGGGACAAGAGATGGGTGCTATGAGGAGTACATCACCAAGATCACCAGGATCGGCACGACACAACAACATCAATGGCCCTTGAACAAGTTGATGGAGTGGAGTGGAACTTTTTTTCTTTTTTTTCCAACGTAGTTGAGAGGGTACCCTGTCCGTGTTACCACTGTATGAACATTGCATTAAAAAACCTCGATCTGCATAGAACAAAGCAATGAACTGGTGCGAAGCCCCCCCCCCATCCGTATACGTTCCGGTTACCGAACGCTCAGACTCCCCAAAGCAGGTTCATCTCCGCTCGTCGGAGTCTGTGCAAAATGGGGTTCAGCCAGCTGTTCAAACTCCGCCGTATGTAAAAAAAGAAGTGATGAAAGGTCTTTTATAACAAAACAACCCAATGTTCTGGATGAGCGCCAAGAAGCAATCAAAAAATAAAGCAACCCGTGGGGTTTTTTACACGTTAAATGGGTCGCCCCCCTCCCCATCACTTTGTATCCTGATCGGTACGAACGAGGCGAACTGCGTATACGCACTCAATCAAAAAAAGTACACCGCAGCAACTTGGTTCGATTATAAAGTAGATATATGAAAAAGTTTATTGAGAAATGTTCCACGTTGAACGTTGAACGTTCAATGGTTGACCTGAATTTCCGACAGCACCGTTGGAACACGGGATCGGCACTGGAGACCGTAGATAGCAAGACCAATTAATAGCTGTGAATAGCTGCTTTAGGCATATCCTGTGTACAATGTTATTATTATTCGTGCTAGCTGTCAAGCTTTCTTGAAGTATCCATGTGGAGCCCTGATCCTGGCATGCTTCCTTCAGGACAATGTATTCAACAGGAACTTGATCCAGCAGCCTGTGAATGCGCGAACCCTGACGGAACATCGGAGACTTGAGCAACTGCCCATATCTATATCGTGGCTAGACCCAGATCCAGCCTCGTCATTATATTTGCCGTGACAAGGTTCGCATTTCACCAAATCCGGTGGTAGTAATACGTTCCTCACATGCTGGAGCGTTTCCTTGAGAATACTTAGCATTGGATCGAATGGAGACATACAGTAAATTTTTTTTAGAGTTTGACAGCCTTATGATACAGTAGGTAGATTGTATTTAGTCAGCCCCAAAGTGTTGGCGCGTTGCCAAGTAGCTAAGCGCGTCAGCTAGTATTTCTGACGGCATTCGGACCAACCGAGGACAATGCGCGGGAGAAGTATTTCCTCCTATGGATCTAGTTCGAGTTGTTTGAAAGTCAGTTGACGACCTGCTGTAATAGCAGGTACAGGATCCCGTCAGAGAGCTTGTGCATCTTGAGTAAGGTCGCGGGAAAAGTGATACGAGCAGATAATGCCATAATTTGTTTGTAGCGTCCATCAAGATGCCTAACAGCATCTTTAAGGCATCGCTCGGTCACTTGATTCTTGCCGGCGGGAACTCCCCTATTCCTCTTATCGTATGTAAAGGGTTCCGAAAATATCGCACCAAGGCCACCAGTCAGGAGCTCTTTTAGGGTATCGAGTATTACCAAGTAAGCCTCGCTATGCTGCACCCAGTTGGAAATATCTTCGTGTTCAAGGTAGTCATGTATCACGCGGAGTAAACATGACGTAGATACGATACGCGCGATAGGTGGGTGGAGTTCTGCGCTTAAGGACCGCAGGAGCCGTGGCAACGTGCGAAGAGTTTGGACGAACGTGTGCTCAAATTGTCGTATACATGGATCTTTCCGACGCATAAAGGCTTTGATATATTCAGAAGAAGGGGTTCCTTCCTGTAGCGCGAGTGCAAAGGCATTGGTGAAGTTGCTAAGAACATCAAACGTGGCGATGGCGCGTATGCCAGGGCAGCAGTTCTTGACAGTGCATTCATTTCCGCCAAGACAGTCTTGGGGACAGCCTACTGGTGTAAAACATCCGCGACAGTACTTCGTCCGACACACGGTACATATCGCGTGGAGACCCACGACAGTCTCCTTATTTCAAATGTAAGTAGATTGTTGGATTTCTGTCAAGTAAACCTACCGAATTGTGCACCCTCTCCACATGCCTGTCGCAGTGACAGCATTTCCGCGGAGGCGCGAAGAATCGGACTGTCGAAAATAGCTCTTGGGAGAAATCAAAGTCATCATTCAACGCACGAGGACCATTTTGGTCCAGGAACTCGGAACGTGGATCATCAGTTACGTATGTTTGAGCGAATGTGCCCGACCGTACGCCGGGCTGTTGATGAGATCCAGGAAACACAGAATTTCCATCGGAGAAACCTTTAGCCTGGTCCGCGATAAGTACGGACCCAGCGTCCGATTCATCAGAGGCAATCATGCTATGGGCCTGTGAACACGATGAAATCCGCCGCTCAGATGCATCGCTTGCCGAGCCAATATCAACTCTCGGTGGAATACTGGCTCGAGTTTTGATTGCATGGTTCGGGTGTGATTCGGCTTGTCTATTAGAGGTACCTGCAGGTGGAGCCAGGGATGAACGCTTTGCAGAATTTCGGATATTGTCGTGCTTGTCTTCTGGTGTTGGAGACGAAGAAGAAGCGCGTATATGCCTATCTGAGTGGCGAGACCTGTTCCTCGCCTCCTGAAGGGCAGTTTCCTCTGAAAGTGCAAGTGCCTTTGCAAGCGCCACATCCTCAATTGCTTGCAGAGCTTCATTGTGCAAACGAATGGCATCTTGCTCGTGGGTAATCTGGCTGATTGCTTGGAGCATGCCTTCGTCATCGTTCTCCAGAACATAATCTCGTTTGCTGAGCGAGGACCTAGTCAGATAAGAGTCATATCCAGCTGCTGGAGACGGACAAAAGGGGACGATATCTGGCATGTTTGGCGGAGGAGGTTTGGCGATCCATTTGAGATATATAAACAGCGGTGAGTGGGTATATGCGCCCAATGTTTGGGGGTGTCACGCAGCCCCACAGCTTCTGCGCAGAGAGGAAATGTAAAGGCTTGTCCCGTGCATGTATCGATCGTATCGTCCGCGCAATGCGCATATAGTCAGTGCTTAAGCATCACGTGCTTTTATTCATTATCATTATATGCATATATGCATGATATGCTCTACATATTCGCATCCCATTCGTGACTCAGGAAAGCATGCATACAGCCACACTAAATGACTGTCAATACAGAGTGGAAAATTCAGTTCTAAGGATGTTACTCACATAAAATAGGCAGGCTTTACTATGTAGGAACAATTGATCCGTCAATAACATACAGCACACCATTAGATGCCTGTCAGAATAACCATTGCATCAGTTCAAATCAATCAAAATCCCAAATAACATACTTCTCTCATGCTGAGGATCTTGATTCCACCGTCCACCGTCACCCGATTCCATGCCAATCCTTGACCATCATTCTTGGCGATGGGTTTGAAGGTGACAAGTTTTCCGTCCAAGAGCGTCGGATACGCCTCCGGCGAATCCAAATCAATAGGAAAATTCTAGATGATAATTAGACAACCCAGTAACAAAGACAAAACGACTTGCGGGAATAATATGACTTGAAATCCATGCTTGAACATTCTCTTTCGATATCCTATCATATTCTTCATCAGATATGTGAATACTTTCGTCCATCATTTCAGGACTCTGGTGTCTGCGGGAACTTAGCGAAATTGTGTACGTACAGGGACGGATTATGGTGACTCACGGTTTCCTCTTCAAAGACATGACTGCCTGGTTCGTCGGAGCCAATATTGTAAGCTTCGTTTTCTCATCAGTCAACGTGCCACTAAGCTCGAGTTCGCGTGCGTAAGAGTAGAAGATCGACACGGAAGTCTCCACCGTCAGCAAATCAGCCAGCGACGGCTTTGAGTGGATTTGAGGAGAGAAGACGTCATCCTTCAATACCATCTGTTCGCCGACATGGGCCATGATCGATAGAATCGGTGACAAAGCGAATATAAGCAGAAGATAGCAGCGCATGGTTCTGCGACGCACAGGTGGGGTCGGATAAGGGATGGGAATAGATTACTAATACTCGGATAGACGTCGTCTGGCATACATCAATTGATTCATTTGTTGTCCTCAAAAGTATCCTTTTCCGTGTTTTGAACATGACTGCGAAAAGGGCAAGGTCGGATACATGGGCGTGCTTTCTTTCCATTCAAGTTTTCTCTCCCCATTCATTATGTTATGTGTTCATGCCCTCGTTATTCGCTGTTTTTGTATGCTCCCGTTCGAAGCGCTCGTTAGTGCGACTGACTGGCACATACAGTACATGATCTACAACCTCTTACTCGCATCTGTCACCTTTTTTGACTTTTTTGCCATTGCCATGGAGGTCAGTTTGCATTTTTTTCCAGTAAATATCATCCGGATCCTAAGCGTGTGCTGACGACTTGCCAGGTCACCAGTCACCCATTTATCTTCACTACCGATTTTAATCTCTTCACAATGGGTAGAATTTGTCCTGAACATGTATCCGGGACGTCTGAATGAATTCAGATCCTATTGCGGGACATAAAATGCGAGGGAGGATAGCAGACAAAGATCTAGTCCAAATAGCAAGATCGCTAGACCTCATGCACATGCGTCGAAGCAAGATAGCCCTGACACCCGACAAGATTTTACCGCTCGGTATATTATATTCGAGATATGCGCCGTCGTACTGCATTGTTATTGCAATGTTATATCACTATTTCAACACTCCAAACGCAATGGCCTCCATGTGGAACAAACATCAGTCATTGAGCAATGGTGGTATTATTTTTGCAACAGAGGCCGTACTATACAGGCATACCAAAATTCCAGGACTTCCGGGAACATGCAAAAGTTCGAGAACGTTGCGACCATTGTACCGATAAACTTGACAAGGCGGTTACTCGGGCTACGGAATGATAGGCTGGCACATTCAAAGAATGAATCACGGTTACTCGACATCAAGCTGTTGCGTATGACCCCATTTACTCAATTTTGTGTCGTTGTTTTGGAGTTTAAAAACGCACCCTCTCCCAGTGATCTTGCCGAGCTCTTGGAAGTGGCGTATGGATTGGAAGATCTTTGGGCCAACGAAGAGATGACGTTATCCACCTCTGACGCTCCATGATATCCGCTATCCAATATGGAATACACGTACGTTGTCCCGTGGCATTAACTACGAACTCTCGTTCTGTCGGGATCAAGATCAGCTTTGCAATTTCTGTGTCTTCATACGCTCCGACAGTGCCAATTGCTTAATTATTGCGACTTGACAATATTGTCCACTTTCATCTGTCGCATCCTTGCCCCGTCTTATCCGATGTCCACAACTTCATACTCTCACCATTAGGCATATGTACGGCGTTAATTAATGCAGGCACCCTACAGGAACTTTACAACACGTTACTAAAAAGGGTATCCTTATGTGAGACTGATGCGCCACTCATCTTGTTTCTCTTATACTTACGCCCTCACCTGCGGCCACTTCACCTTATACAATGCCAGAATCAGATGCGAATTCGAATTCTGTGCCCGCCTCCGAAGGCATACCCCAAGGTATACGAGTATTAAAACTTTGGTTTGAAGACGGGGGTGTCATAATACAGGCCGAATCCTGCCTGTATCGTGTTTCAACAGGTATTCTTGCTGCTCGATCCAGCATATTCAAGGGTATCTTTCACTCGTACCCGGCGTCTCCTACAGGAGAATCTTTAGAAATGATGGATGGCGTCCCATTTCTCCGCCTACCTGATTCCGGAAGAGATGTCACACATTTCTTCAACGCAATATTCGACTCCTCGTAAGCAGATATTTCTGTTCTCGCTGATTGGACTAAAACATTCGTGTAGATACTTTTTGCCATATCCAAGTCAGACGTCATTTTCAATCGTTGCAAGCGTCCTTCGACTCAGCCACAAATATGATGTGAAATATCTCCAGAAGCGTGCTCTTAGACACTTGTTTTATGGCTATCCTAACAGTTTGGCACAGTGGGACGCACGAAAGGTATATATTACGTATACCAGAGGAACCCAGCTCCAGGAGGCTTTCATGGCTGTGCAGATCGCTTTAGAAGTGGACGCGCAATGGCTTCTCCCTGCGGCCGTCTACACGTGTTGCAAGTACCCTATCCGGGACATCTTGGCATTAAAGACAGTGCCAGAATCTGCAACTTTTGCTTTCTGCCCCACGTTTTCCTCGGCACAAACATTATGTCTGACTATTTGGCCAAAAATACGTGCATCATACCATTCGTTGTACGGCCATCTACGCACGAGGACATGCATAGACAAGTCGAGATGCCTCATTTATTTGAACGGTATCTCTGCTGGGTACGCAAATTTAGCCAGTGTTTGCGATGCCGAGAATGATCCTCTCAATTCTCTCGGCGACGGATATTGGGCAACATTGAAGATGAATTTGTGCAAAAGCTGTTTTCGCGAGTCGAAAAAATTCTATGACAAATGGAGGTGCGATTTATGGCTCGAACTGCCACAGATGATGGGTGTGAAAAGTGTCATTTGAGCAAACGCGAAGCTAGAGGCTTTTTTTATTATTAGTCACGACCATAACATGAATATGTTGTATTGGTTTCCTCCATTTCGCTAGTATTACTACCAGCCAACTTTAAACATTTGGTACTAGTCATTGATGCGCTACGTAATGAATCGGATTTCCCTTTTTCTCTCTTTTACAGCAGTTTGCAGAGGACAATTGACAGAATGGTAGGGACTTAGCTTGGTACTGAAAATGTGGAAGTATCTCATGATGATATTCAGGTGGAATCAGATGCGAATTCGATCTCCTCAGAGAAGACAGACTCGGACCCGCCATCTGCCCCCAGCAGTGGGGTTGACTCTGGATAAGTCCGCTTCCGACCAAAGGACACGGGTACAAGAGCTTTGGTTTGAAGATGGGGGCATCATATTACAGGCAGGGTCTGCGCTGTATCGCGTCTCCCGAGGGATTCTCGCGGCACGATCCAGCGTATTTAAAAAAGCCCTTCAATTGTGTCATCCGGCATCTCCAATAGGAGAGGGTTTAGATTGTTTCAAAAAAGTGATGGATGGGGTCCCTCTCCTCCGCCTGTCTGATTCCGAGAGAGATGTCACGCATTTTTTCAAAGCCATATTCGAATCCTCGTAAGCAGACCTTTTCTCTTAGGCTGGTTCGGGCCTAAAGCGCTCGTGTAGATACTTTGAGCCACATCCAAGCAAGACATCATTTCCAGCCATTGTAGGAGTCCTTCGGCTCGGCCATAAATACGACGTCGAGTTTCTCCGTCAGCGTGCTCTTAACCACTTATTTGCTGGTTATGCTCATGGAAATTTGGGACGATGGGATGCACGAAGCAAACATATTGCATACACTACAGCCCAGAACGAGTTCATCGAGGCTTTCATGGTTGTTCAAATGGCCATCGAAGTGGACGTGGAATGCTTGCTTCCCGCAGCTGTGTACAAGTGTTGCACCTACCCTATTCAACAGATCCTGACATTGGAACTGGAACCAGAGTCCGCAGATGTTACAGTCTGCTCCACATTTACTTGTGCACAGATTATGTGTCTGAATACTTGGCCGAAGATTCGAGCATCATACCATGCTTTGTATGGTCATCTACGCACGAAGACATGCATCGATTCGCCTAAATGCCATGCATATTTGAATGACAACTTTACAACCTACTCAAATATTCCCAGTGTTTGCGACGCCAAGAATGATCCCCTCGATTCTCTTGATGACAATTACTGGGAATCATTGAAGATGAATATTTGCAAAAGCTGTTTTTCCGAGTCGAGGAAGTTCTATGACAATTGGAGGTCTGATCTATGGCTTGAATTGCCAAGGATGTTGGACTTAAAAAGTGCGGATGGCCCCCTTAAAACTTGAACCATACTATTAGACGTCATGGAGAATGTCATTATAGTACACATACCTGCTTGTAAACCCATCTCAATCTTTGGAGGATTCTCAGTAGAAAGGGTAGTATCATACAGGGGGAAAGTACAGATGAATATTGGTTTCACATCTGGCCAAAAACATATTGCAAACCGATCGAGGTGAACTTGGTCCTTGACGCGTGACGGTCAAAGACTGCTAGCTAGCACAAAGCACTAATCAACTTGCCGAGTTTCGGGAACTAATTCAAAGACGAGAATGATTATATTGTGCAACCAGTAGGCGGAGAAATACCATGATATCGGACCTAATTGGAATCAAGAAACGAACGATGGGTTTTGAGATAATGCCATGTTCAAGTTGAGCGTTCAAAACCGTCTTGGCAAAGAGACGCATTCCCGATGATGTCACGTCACAGTAGCAGCCCAATGGGCTGGAAGTTCACGGACCTGCAGTCGGTCATGCACAGGCAAGTGATCCTCCAACCACTCTTGAACTTGTTGTTCCATTGCAACTATACGAGAACAGATGGTGCCATTTGCTAGTGACTCTCCGTTAGTCGTTGAGCGCATGGTCACGGTCAAGGCTTTGCTCAACGAGCTGACGCTGACCATAGAGAAGTTTGATTCAACTCCTTGATCAGATCATCTAGTGGGTAAAACAGGTCCGAGAATCAAACGAACAGATACTATTAGAAGAAGAGTCACCAACACTCTAGTCTACGTTATCACACAGGCTATCGGATGCAGGACTCGTCGCCGATTTATTCAAGCTGGCGGATAGCAAGGAATCGTATTCCTCTGATGCATTTAGAGGGCCGCCACGTTAAGAAACAAAATCATGAGCCTGCACAAGAGCGATAGAGTAGCTAGTAATAATGTCCACGAAGCCTCCTGACCTGAGTAAAAAAAGAGAACAGGAAGCGTAAATAGTACACTCCTTTACAATCCTGCCAGTACTACCCCTCGCTATCTTGTTTGAATCAAGGTGGAGAAGGAAAGCGCAATTTTAGCTCGACTCCGTATTTCTCCCGAAATGCAATAGCCTCGTCGATCTGCCTTTTCTGGTCTTCGTTCGCAATGCATTGAATCTGTATACTCTCGAACGGACAGAACCCGTCTATTTCTGGATTCTTGCTTGCATTTCGGTTGCGTTCTTCAACCATAGAAAGTACTAAATTTGCGTCATGTCTGTCGTCTGGATACAAATTAAGGGTGTGTAACCGAGGTCCAATCTTTCCACTGGATAAACGGTTCATGTCGTATTCCGTGAGGAACCCAAAGGGGAGGTCCAAGGACCCCAATGACGGTAGAAGTTCCAATAAGATGCCAGCGCTGATCAACTCTGCACTCTGGTCCGAAAAGAAAAGGGTTCGAATCTTCGGCATGTTTCCCGAACGTTGGATAAAGTGACTCAAGGATGAGGCATTGTAGCCCTTAATACCATGAAATGTAAGAGTAGTTATATTGGGTACAACCAATAGGCGGAGGAATGCATCCAAAGTCGTATCGTTCTTGACACTGAGATTGAGGACACCCAAGTTGTTCAGTGTAACGTAATCCTCACTGAGGCTAGTGGCAGTAGACGGTTCTGAAGATACTGCCAAATTGCCGTATTCAAGCAGTGGACTCTGGCGGAGCACATTGAGGCATAGTGACAGCGAAATCCGCATGGTTGGCATCATGAGACTCTGTAGTTGATGCCATGGAATGACGTGCTGCATCTCGCTTAATTGGCCAGGTTCTGTATGAAGTGAAAGACGTCGAAGATTTGTCAACGTCATCTCTTTGGAAAAGGTAACTGGTCCAAAGGCAAAAAGTTTCAAGTCTTCGATTGAAGACCACGTAGAGCTTGGTAATGTCAACGGTGGTGTGCTTGTTATCGTATGCAGAGCTAGATTTCTTAATGGAAACGCTGCGATAAAATCGAGTAGTTGGTTCCATACGACATGCGTATACCGTTCTAGATGTAGTTCAATGGATAGAGACCTTGGAATATCTTTTGCGCGTGCAAACCATTCTGTGGCGAAAGTGATTGTCTTGTCATGTTCGCGAGGTAACCTTGTTCCAATCCGTAAACCGTCCATCAACGTTATTCTAATGTCATTCCACAGCCTTGGCGTTTCGAACGCAAGTTGTCTCCATGCAGAACAAACTTGAATAATGCTGAGGATATCGAGGCCTTGACGACTTTTCGGAGGAAACCATATACGTGCATTGGAGCACAATTCCAAGAATATGGACCGCAAGATATCAGGAGGCAGTCTTTTGTGCGGTGCTAGAGCTATCCGGCACCGGGAAATGAGGTCAAGTAGACTCTGTTTTTGCGCGAGATTCTCGTCTGCGATTTGGCCCTTGCATTCCATCTCCTGAAGCAGGCATTCTGACGTCGACCAGACATCCCGGATGTATGCCTCTTCTTCTGCAGAGTGGATTTTGTTTGTGCACCCCATTATTGATGGGTCGATATTCATCGAGGCTATGACACCGACGGGGAGTTGATAGTGGAAGTTTAATAGTCCTATAGAGATATTGTGTAAGACGAGAATCTTACTCGAAAAACCTCACGTACTAGGTTATTCAATTCTGTCGAGAATACGACCTTCCTGAAGGCCTGACTACCGAATTGATGCTCGTATCGGGTAGAGCTCGGTCTTCCGCGCCGTTTTCGTGTCTCATCTCCTAGTCTCTGTTCCCATCTTGTTTCCTACCTCCCAAGATTCCTCCGTTCCCATTTCGTCTCCTACTTCCCTGACGCCTCCCTGGAAGTGAACAATCGCTCTCGGGACCGAATAGCGACAGGTCACAGTGCAGACAGAGTGACGAGAGGTTTTGCATTTTGCAATTGGTGTGACCCATGGAAAGGTTCATCCGGCGTTTGCCGCCATGTCTTGAACCGAAACCTTATCAACCTTTGGTGCACGGCATTCACTCCAATGTCAGACTCTGATACTACCCCAATTATTGAAGAAGACCAGGTTAACAAATATGACGGATTTTGGTTCGACGATGGGTCCGTCATCATCGTTGTTCAGAATAATTATTTCCGGGTGCACCAATCCATTCTGTCAAGACATTCAGAAGTCTTTCAAAACATGTTTTCTTTTCCTCAACCAAACACCCAGGAATCATTTGAAAACTGTTCTCTCATACGGTTGAATGACGGGTTGGACGATTTTGTGGATTTGATGAAAGTCGTTTATCATCCTTTGTAAGTCAGCGGCTGGGACATCAAATATCAATGTGACGCTCTTGACGACTCGCCCATATCACAGCCATTTTGACCTCCTCCCTGTGGATGCAGACCTCAACACCCTTATCACCTTTATTTCCGGCATATTAAAGCTGAGCACAAAGTACCTCATGAAACATGTCCGGCTGAAATGCATCGCCATCCTCCAAAGCAAATTTCCTTCCACCATCCAAGGGTGCGACGCCCTTCTCTCATCCAAGTACCTATATCCGCCCGGTGCCATCGTTCGAGCGATCCCTCTCGCTCGCGAGAACGTCGTTCCCGAAATTTTGCCCTGGGCATACTACATCTCGACTCACATCGCCACCGACGAGCTTCTTAAAGACATTTCTCTAGCCTGGCGCGACAAAGCACTCTGCCTCGCGGGCAAGGAACGGCTCTGGGAAGCACAAAAGACGACGACACATTCCTTTTTATTTACGTTTGACCGCTCGCCCGGTTGTACCAGTGTTTGTAACCAAGGATACCAGCTAGACCGCCAAACATGGAAAGGACTCGAGCACTTACGCAAGAGCCCTCATCCTCTGGAACCCTATACAGACTGGGTGTCCATCAACACTTGCAAAAAGTGTAAGGAGCAGATGGAGAGACAGCACAAGCTCGGACGAGAAAAGCTTTGGGAGCTTTTACCCAGCCTTTTTGATCTTGGAAGCTGGAAGGAGCTGAAGGCAGATCAAATTCGGGGTTGATTTTTTCTGGTGCTGTAAGTGACTATTTATACCCAATTGTTACGACACATACGCCTCTATCTTGCGCACGTTCTTACTTATTATGTATGCGATGTACAGGTCTGAAGTATATCTGTTGTTTCATCCTATCGATATCTGTTGATCTTGCGTGCTCCAAAAGGCTCTCCGGGGGTTCCGACAAGGCACAAACCACGTTCGTCGAGTAATCAGACAGCAAGATCAACTACGAATATCTTATTGGTACAAATAATAGTACAGGGGGTTATACTCCGCAGCGGTCCAAAGTAACAATGTTGAAGTGGCTTGCATGGTGTCTGGTGTTGTGCGCGTGCGCCATGCCTACTTGCACTGCATCAGATGCATCAGCGACATCCCACTCCTTTCCGTCATATCCTATCCCCATCTATAATAATACATGTACGCAGGTCGCACAACATGCACCAGGCCGCCCAGTCCCCTGCCATAGACCATAGATTCTCGCATAGAACAAATGTTGCATCCGTTCTTGTCAAACAGGATGAACAGGAGCAGCTGCCAGCTACTCTCCGCCACCGCCGGCCAGTTCAAGGATGAGCCTGCAGGCGACATCCATGAACACAAAGGGAGACACGACTTCGTCTTCCCTCAGTCCTGCTCCGTCCTTGTTCAGCGAACGACCCGATTCGCTGCAAGCGTCTGACAAGGCGGGATCCCACACGGCCATGTCAAATTTGCCCGCGCCTGGCTCCATCGAAGCCTTGTACGTCTTTTTGTGGTGAAAATCCACAAGGTAGTTGATCGAGTCTACCATATACAACTGCAGGTTCATCATGACCTACAAACAAACCTGTCAGATAAGCTCTGACGCTAGTAATAAGAAAAAAGAGGAAAGGCCTACCACAACATCTTGCACCCTTGCCCGAGTTTCGACAAAGTAGACGCCTGCGGCGGCCTTGAGATCAACATACCCACTTCCATCTAGCTCCCTCGCCCGTTCAATCGCTCCACGTCGTTTTGGAGGAATGCCCCCCAGCCCACCGAGATTACGCTTCTCCTTCCACTCCATGCCAAGTGTTTTTAGCGTCCTGTAAATTTCCAGCATGACTTCCATCGGCGGGCTTCGACTACGAATCCCGAAGTGCCATTTTGTCCGATACTTCTTCTCCCGTGCCCCGCCCGATCGCTTGGCTGTCATGTATGACGCCAGATGATGGGGCTCTGGCAGCTGTTCTGGCAAAGAGGAATTGAGAACAGCAAAATGATTGCTTTCCGGGTTGCCATCTGGCGGAATCGCGGCAAAGTCAAATTCGTCTTCCTCCAAGTCTTCTTCGTCGCCGTATTCACCGTTGAATTCGGCATCAAATGGATTTTCTTCTAGGTCATGACCTCCTGCTGATAAGGCAGCAGGAGAGAGAGCGTTCCTAGGCTAACAGGTACATCAATCGACGTTGAAATGCAAATCGCATGTATGAAGGATTATTCTTACATCCATAGCGGCCAACTGCGCATCTCGTTCTTGCTCCGCAAACTGAGCCACTGCCGGATTCATTAAATCATATAAAAGATCGCGACATGACACAACTCACAGTCTTTCCCCAACCGCCCCTTGTCACGCAAGAGCATATAAGCCACTTTTACAGCGTTGCCTTGGACACCATCGTCTCTACGAAGACACTCCCATATATCCTCCTTTTCAATGCCAACCATTCGGTTGGCCAAATCCTCTACAACGTCCTCCTCTATACGGCCGAGGCCTTCAATGATCTCATAATCGAGATCTTTTGGTGGAGTGACAAGGGAACTCAGGGTGCCGAGGACAGGTCCCGGATTAGGTAAAGGGGTAAGATAACGCGGTAGATCAGAGGTATAAAAAGGATGCTGCGTGATTTCAGGAATGGTGATGCGTTTTACGGGATCAACAGCGAGCATGGCAGTGATAAGATGTCGGGCATCCGGTGACAGATTGCTGGGAAGATGAAAGCTGCCTTCTGCCCAAGAAAAAAAAAAAAAAAAAGAGGGGATGATTTTTATTTAGAACGGGCATCGGAGGAAGCATGGAGAGGGAAGGCCCACTCACGGCTTATCTTGCTGAACAGCACCTGAACGTCGTCATCTTCAAATGGCAATCGACCGCATAGCATCACGTATAGGATGACGCCCGAGCTCCATACGTCGATTTCCGGGCCAGCGTACACGCCGCCCCGGATGACCTCGGGCGCGGCGTAGTTTGGGCTACCACAGCTCGTGGTGAGGAAGTCACCATCGCTGATCTCATTCGAGAGGCCAAAGTCTGCAATCTTGACATTCAGGCCATCATCAAGGAGAACATTTTCTGGCTTGAGGTCCCGGTGGACGATCTTAAGCCGGTGTGTGTAATCGATTCCGGAGATGATCTGCTGGAAGAAGCGGCGTGCGCGCGGCTCGGGAAGCCGGCCGTTGTGCACGATGTAGTTGAAGAGTTCGCCACCGGCGTACTCGAGGACAAAGATGATATCGTTGGGAGTAGAAATGACTTCATAGCTGTGGGAAAAAAAAGGATGCGAGGTCAGAACGGAGGTAAATCATCCTAAAGCGGGAAAAAGGCGGACAGTTTGGTGATGTGAGGGTGCCGGAGGGTGCGCATGTACTCAAACTCTCTTTTGACGCGAGTCTTTGTCTTTTCGCGCTGGATTTCTGCTTTGGAGATGTATTTCATGGCAACCTTGTGGCCGGTGATGGTGTGCATTGCCACTGAGCGGCGGGTGAGCGGTGCTTGTGGCAGCAGCGTGCAGCACACGTACTTTTAACCTTGCCAAAAGTCCCCTCCGCAATATCCTTGATGACGGTGTATTCCCCGAGCTTGGACGGTGGAAACATCTCTGGCAGATCGGTCATGGTGGGCAGGCAGAAGGGGAGAGATGGCGGTGTGGGGTATAAGCCTTGTTTGGTTCTTGTTTGGCTTGAAATCTTATGGTTAGGGTTAGGGTTCGGTCTCTAATTGCTACTTTTCCGCCGCATTGCAAGCGTGGATCCGGCCGTGGGCGCGTCACGCCCGGTGCCTGACTCCGTCGTCATAGGTTGATCGAGGAGTTTTTCGGCCGGAGATAGCGATGAAATAAACATAGAATTAAACAGAATAATGTCATATGTACATGTCACGATCTAAGGTCATATCATTATCATTATGATCGCTTCTGGCTACGCTAATGAAACGAGTTTAACAAAAAAAAAAAAACATCTGGTGAGTATACGATTGACATAACAATGAATGGTATCTCCAACCCAATGCAAACCCTATTCTCCTGAAATATCCAACTTATCCAACCACGTTATAGCTGTCCGACTTGCTCTTGCGTTCTATCGACGCCATAATGTTCACAATATCCACCGTCTCGGAGCCGTGAAGAGTCTGGTCAATTGCTGATAATTGTTTGGACAGGAACTTGATAAGGTCATAAGCTACATCATCCAGGAGCTCGCCCTCAGACTCAGACTGGGCGCGCTGCAGCAAAGCATGCGCTCCTTCCGCCGTGTCACGCCCAGTCTTGTGAAAGGCTTTGATCTTCTCTTCGCCGAGCTTTCCGGAATCCAGAATCTCGATGTACTGCTCAAACACCTGCTTCGCGATTTTCCTAGCTTCTTTATCATCCACAACCGCGCAATACAGGCTACTGACATATTTGAACGTTCCTTGTGGTGTGGATAGATCCGCAGATGAAAAGCTAAAGTCGACAACCTGGATGCGAACAAGAGCGGCCAGCTTGCTTTTCTGTTCATCGAGCTCCTCCACGACGTCGGCAATTCCATAAAACAGGACCAAAATCGATACTGCCCCAGAAGATAAGTCACGTTTGAGATAGTCGACAGCGAACCATCACTCACAGAACAACACACCCTTCCATTTCGATCTTGGTATGCCGTCCTTCCGGTACCAGATCTTGGCTGCCAGTGTATTAGGCCGCGGCGAGAAAGAAGGGTTATTGTATGCCCTAATCCGGGCCTGCACTAGGGCTGTGGGTGTCCTATGATATGCAGTATAGCGCCATGCAAGTAACTTGCCCAGACAGCGAGGACAGGCTCTCCACGCCAGCATGATGAGAGCTCGTTGTCGTTTATTGATCCAAGGCCGCTTTGCCAAATAAAGCTCAACAATTTACCGGCTCGGACCACCTGTGCCGGTGGCCTCGGGTGCGCCCACTTCAAGAGGACTCCTTCGCCTTTGAGATGACCACAAGGGACAAGGTCGTCTCTACAATCCTTGCCTTAAAGGCTACCATATAAACCCGACCAAGGTTGTATTCCGAGGTCCATCATGAACACCAAACATGCGACATATGTAGACACTTTCCCTGGAGCGGATCCCTACTCTTTGCTGTCGAAGCCTATTCAAAGGACATATACTGGCCTACAGAGACAAATGCAGGAGACGAACCACGGGTCTATCATGATAGACTTTGTGAATGATGAAGCAAGTTCAAGTCGTTGGAGGTATGCCACCACGGTCAGGTTAGCATACACCTTTGCTGATGATTGTGGACATCATTCATTCGATTGGGCTCTCGTTACGTTTAGTTCGTCAGGTTCAACCTCCATGCCGTTCAAAACACTGGTCACCGGATCCCCCGAAGGCGCGTCTCAGAAGCACCATCGGGCGACACTGTCCGCTCCACGGACTGGTTCCAGGTCGTTGCACCAATTACTTGCTGAAGCGACACTGGTAGACAAGATTCCGACCTCACCACATACAAGTGCAACCCATTCTCCCTCCAGATCCAGATCCCAATCTCCACCAGCACAAGAACTGAAGTTGAAACCTTTCCGGTCCTCTCCTCATTCCACCATCATGTTCCCCTCCCTAGGCACTGTTTTCAACGACATCCTTGACGAGCGCACCTCTCCCCAAATCGGGTTCGATGGTCTCGGCTGTGCGCTCCTGCCCGCCTCCGAATACGTCCTCACCCTCGAATCCGAATGCAACTTTCACTACGAGTTTTGGGATGGATACGACGAGTGCGTTGCTCTCTCTCTCTCTTCCTCCCTCTCCCCCCCTTTCACCACCTTTTTCTAATCCCCTTTTCTCACTTTATCAGGTCGCAATTCTACTTCCCGGTAGACATAGTACTCCACCTAGACCCCGCATGTGCGCCCCTATATGAATACTACGCGCTCGCTATTCCGTCTGTGCCGAAAATCGCGGTGCGGCTCACCTCCCTTGCACTCCCTACACGGTTTACGCGGTTACTACCTAAACCGCGTCCGTCGGTATCGGAAACGGACGACGACGACATGTCGGAGGACGACCCAAGCGATCTTGGGGGACGCTACGTCTATACGACCTCTTATCGCGGTGGTGTCCTGGAAGACTCGCAACAACAACAACAACAACAACAACAAAAAGCTGCTGCTGCTGCTGCTGCTGTAGGACAGGAGGACAAAGTAAGACCTCTTGCTACAGGAAAGGAGAAGGTTAAACCTCCAGAAAAGGGGGTTAAACCTGCGAAAAAGAAAGAGGATAAGCAGGAAACGAGGGCGCCAGCGATAGGGATCCATCTCGCTTCGAAATGGAAAAGGCTCAGGCCTTCGGGCGGTCTTTCCGTTTCCGTTTCGAGTTCCAGTTCGGAAGAGGACCAAGACGAGCATTCGAGCGAGACGGAGCTTGAGGAGGACACGCCCTGTGCCACGTCAGATCTTAGTAGGGATAAGGACAGACGCGGCTTCGTTCTGCGTGCATGGGTTCCCGTCCTTTTGAGCCTATTCGAGTACAAGGAGACGTGCACGTTTCGCGTCGACGCGCGTGTGTGGATCGAGAACCCCTACACCTACATACGTGGCGAGAATGGGCGGACACGAATGTCGAGACGTAGGTGGTATCGAGCTGACTTGGGGCGGGGAGGGGGAAAGTGGGAGGTGGGCGATTTTTCTGAGCGGGAGGAGGAGGACTCTCAGAGTGGTATGTCCTCAGTGAGGATGGTGGAAACCTCCCGGATGGTTACTGTGTCACACCTCCAGAGTGAGCAAGAGATGATCTGATGTCCACTCAACTTGCATTTTTTCCTTCAAACAAACATTTTCATGGCACTCTGTTGCAACTTTTAGGCAGAGTATAAGCTAGCAGATTTTTAACAATAGGAAAGAGATTTTTCAATCCAATGCATCTATTGTAACTCCATTGTTCCTCAGCTTTATACTATGACTGTCCTTCTCCGATTCCTGAGATGCCGCGCCCTGAGTAAGATTGAATCCGCTCGAGCTAGTGCTAATCAACGATTAGCTGAAACTCACTGGCAATAGTCACAAGATTTGGACATCCCAACGGAGTGTTTGTGTTCGTATCCTCGACTTTTTGAATGCGGGCTGGTCGGAGCTTCAAGTGATTTACAGTGAGTAAAGGCATCTGATCCAGGGTCTCCGTGAATCATTTTATGCTGTTACCCTGCTCACGAATCACGATAACGAGAAAAACGTGAATGTTACACAGTCCCAAAGCCCACAGTGGCGGGTCTAGTCGAGCACTGCAGCGCACTCCGAGTCCGTGCCAGGAGCGCGGCGAAGTTTCTGTATCACAGCTTTCGTCCGAGCAATCCTGTTTCATAATTTATCATGATGCTGCAGATGAACGTTGCTCTTGCCTGAGCACAGGTTGCACACAAGCATCAATTAAGAGGTATAAATTATATGGGCTTTGATCTTCTATCTTCTCCTCACACCCCAGACAGATATGCGCGCGTTGCTACTATTCGAATTCGTTACGATCGCTCTCTCGCTTTCCGCTACCGCTCATGAGAACTCCAAGCTGCAACGCAGGGACGTTTCGGGAAATGGAGTGGACGACCTCGGTATATCCAACCATGATCTATCCTTTGTTTTTACAGCCAACACCAGCAACGCGAATTCATTGGATTGGAATAGCAAGCGGGCCGCGGACGATCCCGGACACCCACCGGCAAGTATTTATATTTTCGAGTCAACTTTGCTTCTTCCTTACTAAATACACTTACGAGTAGCAAGAGGAGACCAAGATGTTCAAAACTGACTTAACGGTACTTGACGGTCGGTTCACCGGAACTGTTACCTTCGGCCACCATGCTATGTCAGGGGTAGTTTACGATACGAACTCTCAAATGACCTGGATAAAAGCGAAGCATGCCGCACCAAAAATCAAACCACCTCCCTTTAAATGCATGGGCTTTTATGAACTCGACGGAAGCGAAGCCAAGGCTGCTGTGACAGTTAACGAGCTGCCAGTCTCCGATATGGCTTTCCGAATGGTGCAGCCTGAGGTTGTAACAGCCGGCTATGATGGGTAGGTGACCCCTTGTCATCCACGCGAGCTCGATAGTTACACGCCATTCAGTGGCCTCTCTCTAGAACGCAGTTCCATAAGCTGGCCAAACCACGTCGGTGATCTTCAGGATGTCTTTGCATTCTTGAGTGAGGGCCCTCATCACGTAGAATTTCACATGAGCAAATTTTATCCTGTGCTGCACTACTTACTCTATCGGTACCCAGTCAAGCCACAGAAGAGGAAATGGATACTAGAAACTGGAAGAATCACAGTAAACGGGGTAAAACTGAAGATACCCAAGCTGATCACCTATTTTGATACTGGAGTGCCATATATATATGGTTCTCTACATTCGGTGGAGGAAGTGTATAAGACAATAGGGAAGTCCCGTATGTTCAATGGGTTTTGGACGGTCCCATGCAGCCAGAAACCAGTGGTATCATTCTCGTGGCACGGCTCGAACAGGAAATTTCCCATAGATGAGTAAGCTTATTTTGCTGCTTTTTAGGATTCAAATTTGGCTGAGGATGGAAACAGCTTCTTTGTGGGCGGTGGGGTCGGTGGTAAGGTGGACAATGAGGAATACTGTTTGGGGGTGATTCGGCCTCTCAGGGTACTCCCCGATGATGAATTCGTGCTTGGAACAGGGTGAGTTGCAAAGAAACGGCGCGGCCAGTTCTAACGCTTAGCGCCTCTTTTTCTTTCCGGGGACCAGGTTCTTTTACAAAAAACACATTGCATTTTTTCGTCGGAGGAATATGATTGGTATTGCAAATTTAGAGAAATAGTAATATGTTGCAGGCTTTGCAAGCCCATTCGAGCGTCTTGAATCCAACGACAGAAAGATCCCTTGGAGTTCGAGAAGCTGCCAAATCTGATCTTAGGTTGTGGGGTCTCGGTGATGTCGGTCCATCATTGTTGCGCGGTTTCGATCATTTTATGCTAGTACGGTGCTCACGAATCATGATAGAGAACACGAAGGTCATATTAGTAATTCCAAGGATCTTGATCTACGACGTAGAGCGCTCCGTCATGAGCTAGAAGTGACAAAGAATGACAATTTCATTTCTTGGGAAGACATAGTTACAGTTACCATATCGCTGACATCAATGATTCATCGTATGAATCGCCATGGCGGTTGCCATTGTCACAAGTATCAATTGGAAAGGTATAAGTCTATCGTGAATCATGGCGTTTGTCGTCGTAATTTATCTACCCCAAACAGGTATGCTTGCATTGCATCTATTCGTTACGATCGTTCTCTCGCTTTTCGTCACTGCTTGTGATGGCTCCAGGCCACCACAACGCAGGAACGTTGTTCTGGAAAACGTACTGGACGGCTTTGCAATTTCTACACCCAACACCAGCGATGCTAATTCATTCGACATGATTAGCAAACGGAGACTGCCCGGGACCCTACCGGCAAGTATTCATATTCAACTCTACTCTTTCTTTACTGAAATAGACGATGATCAGCCGAACCTGCGGAAATTGACACTCGCAGTAACCGTATTCAAGGGTCTCTTTACCGTGACTGCTAACTTTGGCTCCCACCCGATTTCGCGAGTTGTTCTCGATACGGGCTCAAGCACGAGTTGGATAAAAGAGAAGCATGCCGACCCCAAACTCAAACCACAACTACCTCCCTTTAAATGCATGGGCTTTCGTGACCTCGAAGGAAGCATAGCCAAGGCTGGTGTGACAGTTGAACATGTGCCAACCATCAATATGGAATTCCGAATGGTTCAGCCATGGGCCGAAACAGATGACTTTAATGGGTAAGTGATCCATTTCTTTGTTATCCTCACGCAAGTTTAATAGTTATATCTTAACATCAGTGGCCTTGCTCTAGACCGCAGTGCTACGAGTTGGCTACACTACATCTATGTTTTCCCTGTTTTTGCATTCTACAGTACGGGCCCAAATCACGCCGAATTTGATCTGGGAGCGTTCGATCCTAAACTGCATCCCAGGCTTCAGTGGTACACGACCAAGCCGCATAGCAAATGGATACTCGAAAAAGCACTTATCAAAGTCAATAGGGAAAAAATGCAGTTGTCGGAGGGCATGTACACCTATATGTCAACTGGAGTGGCACATATATATAGTTCTGAAGAATCGGTGAAAAAGGTTTATAGGAAATGGAGCAGGGCTGCTCGTATGAATGGGTTTTGGGCACTCCCTTGTGACCAGCAACCATCCATAACGTTCTCATGGGGCCCGAGGGAATTTTCCATTAACGAGTTGAAGCTTATTTTACTGCCTTCAAGGATTCAGAGCTGACCAGGGGATGGTAATAGGTTCTTTGTGAGTGGCCCGGTGCGTGGCTACGAGAAATATTGCTACGGAATGATTCAGCCTCATACGAGTCTCCCCGATAATGCATTTGTGCTTGGAACAGGGTGAGTTGTATAAAACTGTGGTCCAAGTCCTGTTTTAACGGTGACCGCCTCTTCCCCCCTTTGTAACAGGTTCTTCTTCGGAAAATACATTGCGTTTTGGAGCAATGAGCATAGGATTGGTATTGTAGAAAAGGGAACGGGGCCATGGTTGTAATCCCTCCTGCAGATACAAGTGTCCACACCGTTTACATATGCGAACTCTCTCGACGAGGACTTGCGGGACCATTTCGATTTTGGATCCGGAGAGGTTCCATGGGTCTCCACTCGTAGATATAGTATAGTACAACAAGTAAAAAGGCGAGATGGGCGCCATAATTAACAAAAAAGTAACATGACTCGGATTTGCTTTATCGCCAAATTGGTGTCGACAGCATGTACAACACGGCGCGTGTCACGAACATATTTAGACTGTTAATGCAATACCTATCTTACCCATCGTTTCCGAAAACGCAACGTATTTTCCGATGAAGAACCTGGTAGAAAGGCGGGAAAAAGAGGCGGTCACCGTTAAAACAGGCTTTGGACCACAGTTTTATACAACTCACCCTGTTCCAAGCACGAATGCATCATCAGGGAGACCCGTGTGAGGCTGAATAGTCCCATAACAAAGTTGCTGGCCATGTTGATCCACATGGCCATGCGCCTGGCCACCTCACAAGAAACTATTCCCATCTTTAGTTGACCTCGAAGGGCTGGTAAAAATAAGCTTACTTATACATGGGATAATTGTCATTTATGTCGCCCCATCCGAACGATACCTTTGGCGGCTGGTGGCAAGGGAGGGCCCAATGGAACCCATTCACAAGTTGAGGTTGAGACTCGGATTTCTCTTCCAACTGCGCATACAATTTCCGTACCGATTCTTTAGATCCATATGTATACGATACTCCAGTATCCACATAAGTGAATGTATCCTTTGGCATCGGCACTAGATTTCCATCTACTTGGATACGTGCTTTTTCGACTATCCATTTCCTGGTTCCCGGCCTGGCATTGTACCAACGAATTCGGTGAATAATTGCAGTATCGAACCTACCCAAGTCAAGTTCTACATGATATGGGCCAGTACTATAGAATGCAAAGTCTGGATGAGTATGGATGTGTTTTTGCCAACTGTCATCACTGCGGTCTAGAGCAAGGCCACTGATGCGAGACGTAACCATCAAACTTTGCTTGCGATGACAAGGAAGGACGAGGGGTCACTTACCCATCAGGACTACGAGCGCCGCCTGTTTCAACCCATGGCTGCACCATTGAAAATTTCATCTCGGAGGCGGATATACCATCAACTGTCACAGCAGCCTCGGTTTCGCTCCCTCCGAGTTTATAAAAGCCCATGCATCTAAAGGGAACTTCTTTGCTGGCAGCATGCTTCGCTTTTATCCAAGTCGTATTTGAGCCCGTGTCGAGAACGACTCCCGAGATAGGGTGGTGGCCGAAGCTAGCAGTTACGGTGAAAAGACCCTTCAATACGAATACTGGGTGTTGCAACGGTGTACTCTTCCGTCGCTGATTATGGTCTCTTTAGCCAAGAAAGAACATAATTGACTCAGGAATATAAACACTCGCCACTAGGCGCAGATCGTTCAGTGCCCGTCTTCTATTCATGTTCAATGAATTAGCATTGCTGGTATTGGATGCAGAAATTGCGGATAGATCGTGGGTGAATATACCAAGGCTGTCTAGTGCGTTTTCCGGAAGAACATCCCTGCGTTGCGGTGGCCTGGAGCCATCATGAGCAGTAGCGAAAAGCGAGAGAGCGATCGCAATGAACAGATGCAAGGCGAACATATCTGTTTGGGGTAGAACGTAGAGGACGAAGCCTGGCTTCGTACTTATACCTTTCCAATTGATATTTGTGACACTGGCCAGCGACTCATGATAAATCATTTGATGTCAGCGATATGGTAACTGTAACCACGTCTTCCCAAGAAATAACATCTTCCTTCTGTGTCACTTCTAGCTCATGACGGAGCGCTCGTAGGCCAAGGCCCTTAAAATTACTATCATGACCCTTCATCGTGATTCGTAAGTTAGCATAAAGTGAATGATCGAAACTGACGGTTTCTTCAAGAATGATGGACCGACATCACCGAGACCCACACCTGAGATTAGTTGCGCACTGCGCAGCCTTTTCCAAATTCTTGTGACCGGCAACCTGTGCCCGAGCACCATTCACCTGTGGTATCATTTGATGTTAACGATATTTATAACCACGTCTTTCCAGGAATAGATTGTGACTTCTGGCTAATGGCGGAGCGCACATAGACCATGGGTCATGTTTTCTCTTGTTTTCTCATACTGGATGGAGCTTCGTCCACGAAGATTTTGAAACCCACACACCTTAGGAACACTGTTGGGAAGCTTCTTCAAAACCCAATAGATTTGATTATTCGAGATGTGCGCTCTTTAATTGTACTGCGCAACAAAAGAAAATTGTATTCACTCGTGGCATTCGGTCTTTGTTCTGAACAGCCGTGTGGTTCGCGAGATATTCCAAACACACACTACGATAAGTATCATCGGCAATTCAACCGGCGCCCACCCCAAGATTTGTCACACCCGTGCTCGACATGGTCGAAGACGAGGCAGTAGCTGAGGGAGCATGTATGATTGTCATGCTAGTACCAAGTGAATAGTGGCTGTGCGGCCGTCAGCAGAAATGACGGAACGAGTTCGCTTGGCCCTGAACGTTCCGATCCATCCCCAGCTCTCGAGGTAACGTCCAAAGTTTCAAAGTGCAGAAAATCACACTCGCCAACGTCGCAACCAGTCCCCCTGCCTCCGACCATTCTTCCTTCACCAGCGTGCTGGCGCATATGCGGACCGGGACGAGGAGAGGTTTTCCGCATGGAGGGATTACAGCTAGGAACCCACCATCGTAATACCTACCTTATTCCATTGTCTATGAAAGGCAACATATTTTCCGTAAAAGAATCTGGTAAAAAGGAAAAGGCGGTCAGAGTCGTGCCCTTTCACAGAATTTTATTATTATTACAAACTCACCCTGTTCCAAGGATGAATAAGTCATCGGCGAGACCAGTGCGAGGTCGAATAATTCCCCGACAGTATGTCTGGCCATGCACCTGGCCATGCACCAAGAAACTATTACAATCTCTTGTCAACTTTGAATCCTTGAGGACAGTAAAATCAGCCTACTCATGTATGGGAAAATTAATTTTCTCTGCCCATGAGAAGGATACCACCGGCGGCGCGTTACAAGGGACTGTCCAAAACCTATTCGAATAACGGGCCTCTTTTAATTGCTGATATATTTTCGCCACCGAATTTGCAGAACCATATATATGCTTTACCCCTGTATCCATCTGGGTGGAAAAATCTTTCGACACTTGCATTGTTTTCCCATTTACTATGATATGTGCGTTTTCGAGTGTCCATACGTTATGATGCGGGTTGGCCGGGTACCATTTGATATCACGGCCCAGACTAGTATCAACCCCGCCAAAGTCGAACTCTGCATGACCCGGGCCCTTACTATGGAATGCAAATAAAATAGGTTCAGAATGGACGTAGTTTGGCCAACTTGCACGACTCCGGTCTAACCCAAGGCCACTGATAAGCATGAGAGGTAAATTATCACCATCAAGCTCGCGTGTGGGATGGCATGAAAGGGATTACTTGCCCATCATAGCCGTTCGTTTGAACGGAGGGCTGCACCATTCGGAATTCCATCTTGGAGACTGGAAACTTGTTAAATGTCACTTCAGCCACGGCTCTCTGCCCTTTGAGTTTTGAAAAGCCCATGGATTTAAAGGGAGGGGCTTCGGTGGCAGAACTCTTCGTTTTTATCCAACTCATACTTGAGCCCGTGTCGAAAACGGTTTCGGACATTGGGTGGTGGCCAAAGTCAACGGTTCCGGTGAAGCGACCCTCGAATACGGTCAATGGGGTTGACCACATGAAATTCCGCTTCTGTCGTTGATCATGGTCTCTTTCAGTAAAGAAAGAGGATAGTCGACTAGGGAATATTGAAACACTTGCCACTAGGTGCGGATCGTACAATTCCCGCTTGCCATTCCAGTTCAACGAATTCGCGTTGCTGACGTTGAATGTAAAAACCGTGGATAAATCACGAGTGGATATACCGAGGCTGTCCTTCCGTTGCAGCCTGGAGCCAGTACAAGCAGCAGTGGAAAGCAAGAGAACGATTGTGATGAATAGGCGCACTGCGCACATATCTGTTTGGGGGGGGGGGGGAGTGCGAGGGATAACCTACGAGGACAAACTGCTGGGTGTGATCGATTGATCAAGGATTTATAGTTTTCCAAAGATGATTACAAGACTTGTAACAAGTTGTAACCGGATCTAAGGCAAGTCCAGTGGCTGTGATTCGGACGGGGGGCAGTCCAGTACATCGGCCGCCTCCTAACTTCGATCTTTTGATTGGTTGCATTCTGCTAACTGCTAACTTTGATCGTTAGCACCAAGTTGATGTGCTTTTTGGCGTAAGTACAAGACTGACCAGGAGGTCATCGTTGATGGGCCGTTGAACCTTTGGCCACGACGCTCTGGCTGTAAACAAACATCGGAGAATACGCGATCATCACATACTAAAGCTTCCGAGTTTGATATCATTGTCCGACAGTGCTTGTTTCATCAACGTAAAAAAGGAGCCTAAGATGATCTAGCTTGCATGGACAAACTAAATGATGAGTCGATGAAATATCTTGCAAAGTGGCTCTTGAAACTTTGAAGAGCAAAGTCGGAAATATTCATAAGCGATGTTTCCACAAAACTTAAACGCATTACTACATTCTGCAGGGATCAGCAGGAGAAGAGGTTTCGGTTCCAACCACAAACATCAAGCGTACAACGATGTTATCATCAAAACTCTGCTGCGGCGTTCAACGTTCAAACGTTCAACCAGGGGGCAGCTATATGTATATCCGAGACCGCAAACCGTTTCAAAAAATTTATCCATAGCTCATACACCAACAGGGGGTTATCCTCACGTAAAGAAAAGAAATGCTTTTTTCCAGTATGATGTGCTGTGTTCTCTGATCATTGATCATGAATTAGACCTTGAAACCCACTAGGGCTCAGATCACTTCCCTTCCTCTGGCTAGTGCCATTTGAAATGGACCATGTGAGTCATACGCCACATGCGATTTTTATGTGTGCAAAAGGATAACACTTTCAAGCTGCTGTCAATGATAGAGGCCTCTATCATTCCGCGTCGTTTCCGAATGGGCAGATTCAACTGATTCCGGAAAAGTCGAACTCGGCAGCTCGGATCTGTTCTGTATGCTGTTCCGGATTAACTGATGAGATGTGCATGCTTCGCTACTCCAAAGCCGGGCGGCAACAATCCTGATTCTAGGCCCATGGCATGGAGCTAGCCATAGCTCGTCTCCCATTCCCTTGAAACCTACTAGTGTGAAGAAGGAATTGGGCATAAATTATCAGGTAAAGGTCGTACTACTAGTAAGGTATATATAAAAAAGCGTCTAAAAGGTACTGACTGTTTTCTAAGAGTCATTCAGAGCAAGCAATCAGTCTAGCGTGTTGAATGTAGAACGTTGGCCGTTTGGCGTGGGTCTTAATACATCTTCTTTTTCCCATTTGGCACCACGCCATTGCCATTGGCCACTTCCGTACCACGGCGCCATACCCCCTTCTCGTCCTTCTTCCGTACGGTGAAACAGGCAATGCCGAGGTACTCGGTCACGTCCCTAATCACCTGATAGCAGAACCATGCGTACACTCCCGCCGAGGCAAGGAGGACAATAATAACCAGGAAGGCTGTGCGCGACGCGTCGTATTGTATCAGGGGACGTCTAAGGTGGTTGTGGGTAGTTACGTGGTAAATCAATCTGCGACCAAAAGATAGAAAACGTACATTCTAAACAACCTGGGTAGAGATGCATCCACTGCTGCGACGAGACTGACGAACCATAGATGGTCCCACATCGGGTAGGGCATCTTGGTAACGTGGCTGAGGATCATCCTTCCAACCTGGTGTGCGAATTGGAGGCCCCACGCGGAGACGAAGGGGAGGAAGAGGGAGGAGTGGAGGAGTGTTGGGGACTGGGAGAGCCAGAGGAGGTGGATAAAGGGTGGGAAGAGGAAGGGAAGGAGGAGGATGAGTGGGTGGAGGGACGAGGATGATTTATGTCCAGGCCACTTGCGGACATTGTGATACGATGTGACGATGTTGAATCCAAGGCCGACCGCACCGATTAGCATGAAGAGGACGTTGAGGGGAAGATCGTAGAGTGGTTTGAGTATAGCTAGGACTGGGACATGGATTTGAGCGAGGAGGGAGGCGAGCGAGCGATCCCAGAAAGAGGGGCCGCATATGCCGGTGGCGATGTAGGTGAGGACGATGATGAGGATGCCCTCGACGGGGCCAGAAACGACGGCGAGGTAGAGCTGGCCGGTGTGGTATTCTTCCCAGGTTGTGAGGTAAAAGTTGGCATGGGTCGCGATGAGGGAGGCGACGGTCCACCACGACCGTCCGAGATTGAGAGCATACGAGGTCATGATGACCTCGAGCGTGGTGTTGAGCGCGTCGCAGCCGTGGTCGAACATTTCGCCCAGAGGCCCAGCCATGCCGGTGCGCCTCGCCTGCTTTCTTCATCTCGGTCGCTTCAGTGGCCACATCCGATACACGAAACGTCGTACCCGTCTATGGCGTCCAAGCTCTGATAGGCAAACAGCCCAAGCGCCCAGGTAAAGTAGAGCCAGTTTGGAGGGGGTGAAGGCGCTCCATGTTTTTGTGTGAGGTATTCAGGGTCGTAGTAAAGCAAGGAGAGGAAATTGAGGAAGACGATGAGGAGGCCTGTGAGGGTGATGGTGTTTGGGGCGACTGAGCGTGGCCAGAGGGTGATGAGCCAGTTCCAGTAGTGCGAGAGGACGTATCTGGAGAGGAGGGACTTGTCGACGCCTTTGTACGCGTACCGCTCCAAGTTGGCGAGCAAGTGCGACGGTATGTACCCCATCTCAGGCTCCTTGTCTCCGTCACACCAAGTCCTCACAATTTTACAGGTAAACGTGGGAGTTGGCGGCCCTTATTGCCGCCCTGATATTAGTATAAGCGCCTGCATCAATCACGCAACAGAGCAGCTTAATTCTAAGCCCAAGGGGTACTTGAGCACCTCAGCTCCTCAGAGGACTTGGCTCAGCGGACTCATATGCCGCCCGCTCCACAATACATTTGTCTGTAAGCCTCTCTTTCATATAACATGTCTCAGCTGAAACGAATGCTCCAACTATGCTCTTGACGCTCGTCGCAATTGCTGCCCTTGTATTCTCCGCACAGGCATTCACTGCAGTCCCCATCTTCAAAAGAGCCAGTCTGACTCGTGAGGATGGCGTATTTGACTATCCCAAGGTAATAAAAGACATCGAGTCTGCCGCAAACAAACACAGGCAGAACATGATCAACCTCGGACGCAACCTGGCCAGAGGACCCGTCCATGACCCACTTTTTGCTAGGAATTCGGGCTCAGAGCCTCTTACAGACGAAAACAACGACACAGAATGGGATGGCAATATTGCCATCGGAACGCCCCAGCAACCCTTCATCATCGACTTTGACACGGGCTCGTCTGACCTCTGGGTTCCTTCCTCTCAATGCAACGCTGACGCCTGTCAATCCAAAAACCAGTACAATGCAGACAAGTCCAACTCATCAAATTCTCAGTCTGGAGACTTTTCCATCCAGTATGCAGACGGGTCGTCGGTCCAGGGCAACATTTACACCGACACTGTCGACGTTGCGGGCGTCAACGCTACCGACCAGTTCTTTGCCAGCGCGACAAACATATCGTCCTCATTTTCTAATAACCCAAATGACGGGTGAGTAGTGCTTCCCTCTGTGTCTCTCATTCAATACCCGTCTGACTGCAACTAAGAATCCTCGGCATGGCTTTTCCCGCCATCGCGCATAATCAAAATTCACCCTTTTTCCAAACAGCCGTCTCTCAGGGCTCCGTCTCCCCTCCTTCCTTTGCTTTT
Source organism: Amanita rimosa (assembly GCA_023014395.1). Taxonomy (NCBI): domain Eukaryota; kingdom Fungi; phylum Basidiomycota; class Agaricomycetes; order Agaricales; family Amanitaceae; genus Amanita; species Amanita rimosa. The sequence continues at coordinate 195,095 of JAEBUO010000031.1, read as the reverse complement.
TATCTTTCTTCCAACAACTCGGAGCTCCACCTCGGCGGGACCAACACTAGCTTGTGCACTGGACAGATCGAATACCACTCGGTCGTAAATATCTCCAACTCCTCTTTGTTTTTCTCTTCATCCCTGTCCTCCAAGTCGTCCTCCGACGATTCCTTCCCTGCATTCTGGCAAATCTCCCATGCAACCATCAACGTCAACTCATCCACCTCTGTTGTCTCTTCCTTCGACACCGTCATCGATTCTGGTACGACGGTCATGGTCGGCCCGCCTGACGCCGTCAAGTCCGTGTATGCGGCTGTTCCCGACAGCCAGGTCGTGGACGAAGAGGGCGGGCTATACGCTTTCCCGTGCGAAGCGGTCCCAGAGGTGAGCTTTGCATGGGGAGCGAATGGAACGGACTGGGTGATTAGCGCGACAAAGTACGATTTTTTTTATTTTTAATTCTTTCTACGTGTGTGTGTCATATGTTAACATTGGCAACAGTTTTAATCTAGGCCAAACTGAGTCTGGAAGCGATATGTGTGTTGGGTCACTTGTGGGTCAGGATTTGGGATTGGGTAAGAATGTGTGGCTATTGGGCGATAGGTACGTCGTCGTTATCGCTCTCGGTAGGGTTTGCTACTGATGACTGACGATCCTGTGTTAGCTTTATGAAGAACGTGTATACGGTGTTTGACATAGGCAATAACTCGATTGGATTTGCCCAACTAGTAAATGGTACTGGGACATGAGAGAGAAGTAGTACTTCTGCCCTGGCTGAGTTAAGTTAGTGTATTTTTATAATGCTCTCTTTTTTTTTTACATGTACGAAAAGTAGCTTGATGAGAAGAATTAGGATCACACCAGGTCACCGTGTTCTCTGCTACTAGTAAGCTTGGTCTTTGCTTCGTGCGCCTTTCACCCCATCCGCAGTCACACCAAATTCTAACTTGTCACACTCGACGATTATCTTTTGATCGCGTCATGTCGTCACCCGTTTGGCGTCCCGAAGACACGTCCAAACCCGTCCCCGCAAAGCCAGGCAGCTCCGAGCTGTTTAGGCCTGACATCCTTGAATTCATTGATAACCACATCGAGGAATGTAGCCAGGATCTGCGAGAACTGAGCCTTGACATACATGGTACGACCCCCACCACCCCACCCCTTCTGCGCCGCAGTGTTTGGACATTCGCTGATAGCCAGATAGCCCATCCAGAGCTCAGATTTGAAGAGCAGTAAGTCCATTATACAATCGATCATTCAAATGATATGCGTAAAGAACATATATATCTTTTTTTCTTTTCTTCTTTTTTTGGCAGTTATGCCCATGATACTCTTACGGCTTTCATGGAAAAGCACGGGTTCAGAATCGAGAGGAACCTCCATCTGGATACCGCCTGGCGTGCTACATTCTCCCATGGAACTGGCGGCAGGACTATTGGTCTCAATTCCGAGGTTGGTATTCGATTTTGAACATGAGCCCCCCAGCTGTGTGACGCACAACTGATCACAAGTATCTGTGCAGATGGACGCTCTCGAGGGTATTGGACACGCCTGTGGTCACAACTTGATTGCCATTGCAGGTGCGCGTTCGCTTGGTGCACTTGTGCACGTTGCATCCCCGGTCAATGACTGATCACGGGACCCAACCTGGGCGAGTTCAGGCGTAGCCGTTGCGTTGGCTCTCAGGGCTGCCCTTGTTGAATTTAATATATCCGGCAAGATTTCGCTTCTGGGGACACCAGGTACGGTCTCACTTGAAAAAAAAGAAAAAAGATGTTTGCGTGTGAAACTCGCTCATTGATTTATTTTAGCCGAGGAAGGTGGCGCTGGGAAGGCAATCCTGCTGGACAAGGGGGCCTACGAAGACATGGACATATGCTTAATGTACTTTTTTTTTGCTCTCCTTTCCTCTTACGATCCTGTGAACGTGAAAAACCCCTAGGTGTCACCCGGCGCCAGGGCCGAAAGGGTCAGTGAGCCTTTCGAGTTGTTTGGCACTTCAACGCATTCAGGTTGAATACTTTGGACATACGTATGTTTTCTCCAACTTTGATTGACGCGCGCACGTCCCATTTACCCCAACAATAGTGCTCATGCTGCATTGTCTCCTTGGGAGGGCAAGAATAGCCTGGATGCGGGCGTTTTGGCCTACAATAACATATCCGCTCTTCGCCAACAACTGCCTCCGACACATCGCGTGCACGGTATCATTGAAGGGAGAGACTGGGCGCCCAACAGTATGTAGGGTTGCTATTGTTGCGGCATACGACTTAACCTTTTTGATATGCAGTCATTCCTGACTATTCCAGGATGTTGTAAGTCCCGGATCATCGTTTTTCTCTTCCCTCTCGAGCCTCACAACAGTTATTAGCTATTATGTACGTGCACCAACGAGAGCGAAGATGTTGGAGACTGTGAAGCGCGTCATTCCTTGTTTCCAGTGAGACGCCTTTTTTTAATTTTTATACACGATGAATGGAAGGGCTTGAAATGTCGGCGTAGAGCGGCAGCTCTTGCAACAGGGTGTGAGATCAAATTAGATGCCCACGATGTTATCATGTGTGACCTTCGCCAGAATAAAGCCCTGGGTATGTTTTTTCTGAATTCTGCCATGCGAATGCTGCTGATTTTTATCCAGGTGCTGAAGTTGCGAATATTACCCTAAACAAGTATGGTGATATCGATTATGAGTGGGGAATCAAGAATGCATCGACAGATTTTGTCAGTCCACCTGCAGTAATCTATTGATTGAACGTTGACACGACAGCTGTACAGGGTAATGTCACGTATGGTAAATGAACTTGAAACTTCTACTAATACTGAATCACACTAACCGCTAGCCGATAATATATAGCTCTACCATCTCTACATCCTGGATTTGGTGTGTATTGTCTATCTTTGCAACCGTCCACTGTGCCAATTTTATTTCAATTTAGCGATTCCCACCGTTGTCAATGGTGGTAACCATACAAGGGATTTCCGGGACTCCGCTGCCACTGAACCTGCCCACGATGCCTGTCTGAGGGTATCGAAGGCGCTGGCAGGCACTGGTATCAGAGTGCTCCTTGATGATCGGTTCTTTGACGAGGTTAGATCTTGCGCCGTGTGCACTTCATTGGTTTGGGGCTGACCGATCAATCATATGATATTATGATAGGTAAAGAGAACCTTTGAAGAAGATAAAATAGCAAGAGACATAGCTTGATTGTTATTACACAGAGAGAGTCAGCGGTTGACTGCACTGCAGGAAAAAAGGTCGGGGATGGATTCTTTGTCGGATATAAAATGTATACTAAGAATACGTTTGAATGTTGCGTTCGTGTGAGTTGTTGCCCAGTTCCATGAGTGTATATCCATATGATGGAAGCTGTTGGATAAAACACACGAGAATATGACTAGGTAAGGATCAATTAAATTTATTATTATTAATGTTTTGTTTAGCGATGTCGGGCTCCAGATCAACACATTTTGATGAAGCGAGTAAATCTGACCGGATATGACACAAGTTTGGCGTCACTTGAAACTGTGGCGTCGAGTCGAAAGCTTTGAAACGCCATCGTTTTGTTTCTTATTCCCCGGTTGGGGTTATTAACATGTCGTCATAGATCATCATCGACGACGACGCAGTGAAAGGCCCCAGGCAGCACGATTATCCGTGCCAATAGGCTGGTCTTCTTTCCACGTTATTAAAGAGCTTTTTACGTTCAAGACAGGCCCACTGAGTAACTCACACGTTCATCGATGCGGAGAACGTTCTCCTTTCTATTGCGTTCCAGTGTCCGTAATCCCTGTCTTCAATCCGCAATGACGTACATAGCGGGAGCGGGAGGGTGCCCGATATGCGGACGATGCTATGTTTTCGGCTTCCCGAAGGAAATGTTTCCTGGAGGCTTGTTCGATTTTTGTTTTTAATATAAGAGAGTTTAATAACGATAATGGATCATATCTGTCGGAGTCTCAAGCACAACTTTGGCGTACTAGTAAGGTTTTTTCTTCATCCGTTGGGAGTACGTTTTGTTTTTTCATATTTTAGGCCTTCAGAGACGAGCTCATCTTCTTGGCAACAGGAACGGCTCCCTAGTTCCACGAGTGTGCTACACTGCTGATCTCAAATTATTATTATTATTTTAGCAGTCCTATCAATCTCCATCAGTACATACCGACGTGAGACCGGCAGTGGTGGAAGATCCTGCACCGCCGCCTCCTCCACCCAAATGCATACACCTGTTGCAAATGATGAAGTAAACAATGGTTGTGCAGATCGGACCTGCTCCTTGGCGATAGTCGTTTTCTTTTCTTTTCTTTTTTTTTCCGACACGCATGTACAGGTTGTCAAAACTCGAGATTCTCGAGAGCGTGATAAGAGCCAAAGTATCGCCGCATATTAAACCCGGGCCCACCTGAAAAAAAAGACCACGCAGATGAAAGAAAGAAGGAATGAACATTGAATTCAATGCTTAGGCTGCCCACTAGATGAATGACAAGTATTTCCATGCTTTGAAGCATTTTCAAGGCTGCGCGTTGACAAAGTAAATGCACTGGGATGGATATAAGTCGCCATAAAGATATGAAATGACACACCTCATCAGGGTCTGAACGTATTATTAGCAAGTGTGGACAATAGGATGACTAACCAACATCGACATCATTATAAAACCACGAATGTCACGGTATCGAGACACAGTGATCGGGGCTTGAGTGGACATACGAGGAAGCTGAGTGTCTGTCTGTACCAACTTGGTACTACTAATACTATAGTACTACTAGAATCAATATCACAACAAACGGGTCGACTGTTGTTGTTCAGTGTTTGTCAATTCTCCCACTAGTTAAAACGGCTAATGCGATTTATCGCGCTCGGCGGACAAGGCATGTACTTCAGCGAATCTGGGAATTACTCGAAACACTCCTGGCAGGTTGGTCCAGATCACTCCCGAGTGCGTGGAAGCTGATGGGAGCAGCCCCCTGGATTGCGGATACGGCACGACCTATGCTTCCTTTGGGCAATGTTCTTGAGATCTATTTACGTTGAATAATGGCCGCCAATCTCCATGTAACTCCATGTGCATGGGACTCTAGACTGGGTAGTGCTTCCTTGTCGTACCATTCATTATAAGTAGTAGGTGGCATTTTTTTTTCCATCCGTTCAATTCATCATTCATTCATCCCCCCCACTTACTTTGTCACTCTCTGACACAAGACTGTCTTTTACCCCTCGATTCACCAACTCATGTTGAACAAATCTAGTTTAACGCTTTTTGTTACAGTAGCCCTCGCTCTCTCCACCGTCGCTCATCCCCGTTGGCACTTGGGCAGAAATGTCGAGTCTTACGAAACCATTGCTTTGACCAAGCGGGCCTCTTTGAAAGGGGAGGATGGCTTGTTTAACAGCGAGGAGGCCTTGCGCTCTGCGATGATCACCAGAAACAAGCACGAACAAAACTTGATTAACCTCCAGCGCAACATGGCTAGCGGCGAATCGCCCAAAGTATGTAAAGTTTTTTTTTTTTTTTTGCTAAAGTACTCGTCTTGATTTATCCGCTTATAGTCTGTTGATTCGGTTATCGAATACACGGTCAGAGAGGGTTCGGAGCCGCTTGTCGATCAAGGACAAGACACTGAATGGACTGGGCTTGTTTACATTGGATCTCCTGCAGAGCCTTTCACCCTCGACTTTGACACCGGTTCGTCTGACTTGTGGCTCCCCACAACCGGGTGCACGAGCTCCAGCTGCTCTGGCAAGCACAAATATAACCCGAATATATCTCGCACGTCAAGAATCAGGCCTGGGCGTTTTAGCATTCAATACGGCGACGAATCGACTGTAGACGGTGGTGTGTATACAGACACGGTCAGCATCGCAGGGATCACAGTGGAAAACCAGTACTTGGGGGGTGCAACAGAATTATCATCGTTGTTCAAATCGACGCCGGAAGATGGGTGAGCGTAGCGATTGTTTTCGTTCAATGAATTATTTCATCTCAATCCGCCTTTGTTCAGTATTATCGGTTTGGCCTTCCCTTCCATCTCCACCCTCAATAGACCTTCTTTCTTCTGGAACGCGATTTCGTCAAATGCACTTCGCTCTCCTGTATTTGCTTTTCGTCTTGCCTCGGATAACTCGGAGCTCCACCTCGGTGGGGTCAACCCGCGGCTCTACTCGGGCGATATCGAATATCACCCGGTCATCAACCTGCCTGGCTATCGTACCTCTTCGTTCTGGCAGCTCGGGAACGCTCAAGTCCACATGAACGGCGAACGGGGCGTCGTGCAGGGCGTGCAGACGTTCATCGATAGCGGAACAACGCTTATGTATGGTCCGACCGAGCAGGTGGATAAAATTTATGCTCGGGTTCGGGGAAGCCAAAAGTTGGCAGGGTTGCCTGGTTTTTATGGTTTCCCGTGCGATAGTGTGCCCCGACTTAGCTTCTCGTGGGGTGGAAAAGACTGGCCGATCAGTGCTGACAAGTATGTTTTTCTTTTTGTTTTTTGCTGTTGTTTGTGTCCGGTTGCTGATGAAAAATTGTATAGCTTCAATCTTGGCCGATTGCAAGCAGGAAGTGAGACGTGCGTTGGAGCACTGGGTGCACAGGACCTGTCATATGGGAAGACGATCTGGTTGTTGGGCGATAGGTGCGTCGTGATAATTCCAGATGGTTCAACTTAGTTGATACTGAGAATGGTGGATAGTTTCATGAAGAATCTGTACACTGTATTTGATGCAAGCGGATCGCCGTCTGTCGGGTTTGCGGAGCTGCGCTAAACTGACGGTTGTAGCGGCCCGAGTCTTGTTCTTATTTAGCTGTTATCGTCATGTGCTTTCTTGAACTTGAAATGATGTATAATTGATAGTGTCAGCAGGTACGGCAACATGTTGATCTTATTTGTCAGATCAATGGCTTTTCGTGGATCGTGGACTCTTGCGTTTCTGTCTCTATTAGTGGCTACTTTCCTTCACACTGAACAAGTTTGATTTGCTAACCGGCGCTGTTTATAGTTCCCGGCCCCAGGTATTACTCGTCCCCGCTGTCGAGCTATTCGTCAGATAATCCAAGTTTGTGACATGGGGTTTGACATTACTCAAAAGCTAGAAGCTTTTGATTGGTCTCAGTCGAACATGAACCTAAAATGGACCATCGCTTAGTGGAACTCCAGAGACAGAGATATCTGATAGGGTGTATTACAAACCCAATTGGAAATGGTATGGTATGGAAAGAACGCACCAGCCAGAGCCCTCCTAGAGTATACCTGGAGCCATTACGTCTATGCTTCTCTCTCTCTCGTGCCTTCATGAGGTTTTATATATACCCAGCCAGCATCTCCCATCGTCCCTCTCCCCCCTTCTCTCATATAGTCCTCCAAAACCAGAAACAATAAAAAAAAAGTATTAAAAATCTCTGGACGTCCACTCCCCGGATCCCTTTTTGGCTTCGTCAGCAGTCGCGGCGTCGTACTAGCACTAGTGTCCCCACGATGTTGAAGCTTCTTTGGATCATCGTCTCCGGCATGCTTCTCTGGTTCGAGTTTGGGGTGGTGCTGGTACATGGTCAAGAAACGATGTCATCGTCATCACCCGATTCCAGCGAGCCGACGGACCATTTCACCAAGGTCGTAAAGTAAGTCTGTCTTAGTCTTCTGGTCTGTTCTGTCGATGGAATTTAATCGCATTGCGTCTCTCTTGACGCTCGTTTTTTCTTTTCTTTTCTTTTTTTTTTTTTTTCAAAAAGTAAAACACTACCTGGCGTGATGATGGAAATCATCTATGTAGCGAGGCCGATGATGTACGTTCGTTCGTTCTTGCTGTTCCGATCCACAGTGTGTCGAGAGGGGGGAGTGTGGAAACTATAGTCCAAATTCTGATGATCGACGTTTTTTTGTTTTTTTTTTGTTTTTTGTTTTAATAGCGTCAAGGAGACGGCCGATTCTCCAAATACCATGGAACAGCAGAAGCAGCAGCACCAGGAGCACCAGGAACCTCCTACTGCCGTTAAACAGATCGATGAAGCGCAACCTATCACCTCTTCGCCCCTTCCACAGTCCAGCGCAGCGGCAGAAACAAGTACAGTCATGATGATAGCGCCCACGATGCGAATGCAGATGCAGATGCAGATTCTAAACGGGCGCCAGCGACGGTTGGGGATCGTTATAGGTGGATTGGCGGCGGGGGTGGTTGCGTTGGTGATCTCGTGGATGATTATTTTGTTTTATCACAGGACACGCACAAGGACGGAAGACGAAGAGAGAAACTACAAGAATCGTGGGGTGGACGATGATGATGAGGGTGATAATGGTGATGATGATGATGGTGGTGGTGATGGTGGTGGTCATCTCGAGGGTGAGTGTCTTTCGTTGAATTGATCCTCTCAGTCGAAGTTGAAGAAAAATGAAACAGCGCAACGAGAGTCCGCACCGACTCGGGATGGTTTGGCAGCGATCAATGGGTTCCCGCCGGCGTACCACATGCAAGATCTGCCAGTCTTGGCCGTCAATATTGGGCTCGTACTCCCACGGAGCAGACGGAGCTCCATGTCGTCTGCTGCGCCTCCTGCGTACGTCGAACCGCCCAGTTACGGAGATGTGGTTGTCGCGGCTAGATGAAAAGGGCTTTCTTTCTTTTCTTTCGAGGATTTTTCGCGTTTGGACATCCTTGCGACCATTTTTTTTCATTTTTAAAAAAGAAAAAAAAACTTCAATACCTTTACGTTTTACCTTGATTGTTATTTCTCTTTGGATTCTTCCTCTTGGGCTTGGGTCATTAATGGGTAGTCAGACGTTGTTTTTTTTTTTGTTGGAATATATCTGTTTCAAAACGAAGGGAAGAAAAAACAGTAACAGGTTATGCATTATGTCCCTTACCCATCAAAACATTGAATTTCTCCAAGTTCCATATTGCCCGACATCTCACTCGTTATATGTAGTCTATCTAACGCGTTACTCAACACGTTCAAGATTCATTCCCAGTGTTACCTGGTGACTTACCTACTAGGTAGCTAGCCCATGGACAAACCGGTAGGAACTTGACCCAAACATTTTCTTCTTCCCCTGAGAGGATCAATTTCCACGACGGTCACTTGTTCATACAGTATGTTCTAGTATATATAACCTACTATTACTAGTACGTATACTCAACAATGTCCATTTCGTTGGCCTTGTTTAAAAGGTGAGCATTCCAAGAGAGGGCACCACGATCTTTGTTGCGCGCAGCAAGATTCCTTGCCAAAAGGAAAAAAGAGAGAAAGACGAAAGAACGTGGCGTCGAGAGGCGGGTAACCGATAAGCAGTAATAAGCGAGAGAGACAGAGAGAGAGATTTTTTTCAAAAAAACTGCAAAAAAAAACAAAACAAGTACACAGTCCAAATGGGGCTGTCTGTTGGCACAAACATTTAAATTTGACCTCCGGGAAGGAAATACAACACACAACACCGGTACCGGATATACCATGATCCTGGCCCAGGACGCACAATCGTGCCCGCCTCAGGGGTCAACAGTAAGTACCACACATCTGTGCGTAGGGCGGGTTATGAAATCGTTTCTGGCGTCCTGGCACCGATAGAGTCGTACTTGGCGTGATACAAGGGCGTCGACGTGCTCGTCGCTGAGCTCTGGTAGGGCATTGTCGGCATCGAGTCGAGATGAGACAGGTTGGCGCGTGAGCGGGCCATAACTTCCGTAGCCACTTCTTTTCCGTACTGTTCTGCCAGTTGGCTATAAAAAAAGGTGTTATTTCTTTTGGTCAAAAAAAAAAAGGGGGAAAGATGGCGTTGGAAGTGAGAGGCGTACCTGGCGTATTGATCCATGATCAAGGCCATACTGTTGAGGCTGAGACGGTACGCCTTGGGCATCATGCCCTTTCCAAACCTGTACGTGATGTGGTTTGAGCACAACAGCCCCGCGATCATGATCATGATCTGTACGGGAACCAAGGCAAAGGCGGCGGTGTAAAACTTTCTGAGAGCGATTTTCTCAAAAGCGAGGTAGGCGGCTTTGCACCCGGGCAGAATGCTGCGCGAGTAACAAGCCGCAGTAACGGTGGCCTCGACGAAGGGGCTGTAGTATCCGCAGCACTGCAGTTCATTTTGGATCCTGAGCCGACCGGAGGTCCCGATATCCCGAGACCACTGGAGATTGATTTTTCCCTCGAGGTTGAACGTCCGTTTTTTGTACGAGACGTATCCGGGGGTGACGAGGAGAGCGAATGTGATCCAAGTAAGAAAGGTATAGACGGCGAGGAAGGAGCGGTTATTGAGGAGAATGCCAGCCCAGCCGATGACAGAAGTAATCAAGCCGCAGACGGCGGCAAAGGTGCTGAGTACGAGTTCTGCCCTGTTACCGACCAAGACGATTTCCGCATGCTTGAAGACGTTGAACCAGGTGAGAAGCAATACTATAAAGCCTGAAACGGTGTATATCGTAAACTGGTGGATGAGGTCATCACTAGATACGTTATACTCCATTTTACCAGTCAAAACTTACAAGGAGGTTGGTGAAAAAAAGGATCCATTTGAACCTGTTCCATTTCATCTTTTTGGGTCTCTTTCCGGTTAGCCAGCTGTTGTCCTCGTCGTCATCGGCGCTGGGCATCCGTGCTTGGCCGCTCCGGAAGGCGTCCACGCCTCCACCTTGCTTTGGAAACTTCGGATCGAAGCCGGCGGCGCTGCCACCTGGCTGTCTCCTGCGCCGGGGATTACCAGCGTTGAGCAAGGTGGAGGAGAACTTTTTTGGTAGATAGTTGATGGAGAGAGAGACGCTGCTGGTGTCGCCGCTCATGAAAGCTGGAGAGCTCCCCGCTGAGCGGAGAGTGACAGCGGGACGGTCGAGATGAGAGTGGGACTCTGAAAGCATATGCCGAGTGGATGCTGTTTGGGAAGCGAAAGAACCCCTGCGTGAGGACGGGCTGGGCCAAGACATTAAGTAAGAGAGAGAGAGGAGAGAAGACTTACGGCGAGGGCTCCATCTGGGAGAGGAGAGGCGGAGAGACAGGTAAGTCGCTAGGCTACGCTGTCCGCAGCAAGGCAGATGGACATACTGGGATTGGCTTGAGGCCCGTGAATGGCCGAGCCCGGTAAACCCGCTCGTCGAGATACGTCGACCACATCCGCTGCATCGATAGCGATATCGTCCTCGCCAATTCCTGAAAGGCCTGAACGCTGAGCTGACCTCAGGACGAGACTGCGCATTCCTCGCCTCAACAACAAGTACTAGTCCCTAGTCCACGATGTCTGATCTCATCACGTCCCCACCTGATCACCCTGTCCGCCTGGCTCTTCGCGGCCCTCTCCTTCTCAATGACCCCCGCTTCAACAAGGGTACCGCATTTACTCACCGCGAACGTGCAGATTTCGGCCTCACCGCCCGCCTGCCTTGCCACGTCAACACCTTGGATCAACAGGTCTCCAGAGCATATGCCCAGCTCAACGACATACAAGGCAACCTCAGAAAGAATGGGTACGTCTACTCCTTTGCACGGCCCCAATCTTGTCCCTCACTGCACCAGGTTCATGCAGAGTATGAAAGAGCAAAACTGGGTGCTCTACTACGAACTTCTCCGGCGATACCTGAAGGAACTCGTCCCCATCATATACACGCCGACAGAGGCACGTTATGCATCACGCATATAGTCACTACCTAGCAAGCTTATGGTTACCAGGCAGATGCGATTGCAAACTATTCTCACTTGTTCCGCAAAAGTGAAGGCCTTTATCTCGCATTCCCAAATCAAGATTCAATGGAAGAAGATTTTCTCGAACAAACCAAAGGGCGAGAAATCGACCTCATTGTATGCTCTGACTCGGAGGCAATCCTCGGTATTGGGGACCAAGGTGTCGGTGTAAGTGACTGTATGCGTATCTTCATTCACTGACTAATCAACTCGTCCCTTATGCATATGTAGGGTATCGGGGTGCGTCCCTGTATCATATGACCGCCAAGCATTTGTTGAGTGGATTTGCGTAGATCTCCCTGGCCAAGTCCGCTCTCTATACGTCAGTGGTCAAACTACTCGGAGGTTAAGCATTAACTTCTTTGTTAGTGCACTTGGGGGCCTTGACCCATATAAAACACTGAGCGTGGTGCTAGATGTTGGAACAGATAATGTAGGTTTGTTAAAGGATTATCTCTATGTGGTGTGTATATTTTCTCCAGAGTGGGTAACGCACCTGAACAACTTCAAAGGGCTGGCATCAAACCCGTGTCAAAGGCAAAGAATACGACAAGTTCATGGACAGGTCGGTTCTGCTATCAGAGATTTCAATGTTCGACTCAATCGGCTTAGATTTGTCCAATTGGTCCGCAAGTATTATCCGCACAGTCTACTGCATTTCGAAGATTTCGGAACTTCCAACGCGCACAACCTCTTGACACGCTATCGAGATACCCATGCTGTCTTCAATGACGACATGTAGGGTCATTGTAACTACGAGCAGTTCACGTCACTGACTTGGTAACGGCACAGTCAAGGGACTGGGGCAGTCACACTGGCTGCTATTATGGGAGCCATTGGCATCACCAAGACCAAGCTATCTGAAAACAAGTTCATCGTCTTCGGAGCTGGTTCAGCTGGGACTGGTATTGCGATGCAAATAAGAGACGCGATGGTGAAAACTGACAACGTGCTTGAAAACGAAGCAAATCACAAGTTTTGGTTGATTGATAGGTGTGTTTTGGAGTGGACACCTTTTAATCCAGGCGCAGACAAGTGATTTAAGATACGGTCTGGTCAAGCATTCGCTGGGAGATGAAAAGATTCGAGAAATAATCAGGCCATTTGTCCGTCAGGACGACGAATGGCAAGAGGTAGCTGACAAGAACGGACGAGTGGAACTGTTGCAGGTCGTAAAGAAAGTGAAGCCAACGGTTCTCATTGGTTGTTCGACGTCCGCCGGGGCTTTCACTGAGGAAGTGGTTAGGGCAATGGTTGAAGGATGCGACCGTCCAATAATCCTCCCATTATCGAATCCAAGTAGACTTGTGGAAGTAGATCCGGAAAATGCAAGCAAGTGGACAAATGGGCGGGCCTTGATAGCTACCGGCAGCCCATTTCCTCCTACGACGATGCCAAAGGGCGACAAGTACATGTACGTCTTTTGAAGAACCCCGGATTTGGATTTACCTAAAGCTCCTCTTAGAATTTCAGAGTGCAATAGTGTGTAAATGCCCGACTCAAGCGTTGACTCGCTGATCATTGTGAACAGACGCTCTGATATATCCTGGGCTTGGGTTTGGCGTCGTGTTAGCCCAGTCACAGAGGGTGACGGATAGTATGATTGTTGCCGGTGCGCAGAAGCTTGCGTCGCTTTCTCCAGCGATACGTGACCCGAATCTGGGACTTTTGCCTGACTTTGGGGATGCACCGCAAGTCAATTTTGAGATTGGGGTGGCAGTGGCAGAGAAAGCTGTGGAAGAGGGCATCGCGGCAGCGCCATGGGTTGCTGATGTGAAGGCAGGAGTGACGACTGTAAGAGAGCTTGCGGAGAAGGATTGGTGGGTTCCAAAGTATAGCGAGTATGTTTACGATCATCAAGGCGAAATGTAAGCGCCAAGCTAAGTTGGTTGTGAATCGTGGCACTACCACGCACAAGCCCGCGAAGACAGCGTACCTACTTCCGTGCCCGTCTTATCTCCGTACGAATTCGCGAACACAGTGAGTGCTATAAAAACATATCGGAAACTTTGTACATGTCCGGTCTACTAACGATAGCGTTTCCTTCCCTGCTTCCCTTCCCATATAAAAATAAAACCTATGCAATCAGGCACCGAGCTCGTGAAGTGCTAAACTAACATGCAAGGCAGGAAAACGATAGGTGGATAAAGAGCATTCCATTGACTCAGTCACGTCATTATCTACTTGGCGCCCAAGCTCAAGCTCTCAAGATCTCAAGTATAATATAGTATGTATGTCATGCATGTCATGCATGTCATGAATAATATAAGCATAATATAAGCAGGCGCAAACCAAAGATAAAATATATAAAAATAATAACTTAATCAACGAAACGTCCGTCCAGGATATCATCATCCGCAGGAGGGGATCTTGCCGATACTGAAGTTGCCGGACTTGACCATTGATTAGGGCGATCATATCTGCCATCGAGAAGGGACCGCAAATGCTTGAACTCTCGTTGCCGTGATCGTTGACCCGCTTTGACTTTTGCCATATCAAAGTCAATGATAGAGGCCTGTCCTTGTTGATCGAGCATTAAGTTCTCGGGACGAATATCATAATGGCGAATTCCGGCCTTGTGTACTTCTGCCATGACTATCTGGAATGCATACCTAAAACAGGTGTTTTGATATGTCAAAAAATAAAAATAAAAAACGAAAAAAACGACAAAAAAACAAACAAACATAAGACGCACGCACTTCTCTTTGTCACTCAATTTGAGTTGTCCGTGTTCCTGGTAGTGTGGCTGTTTCACCAAGCTTATGCCAGTATGGCTCATAACAAGGAGCATAGCTTCGTTCGCCGCGTCCTCAAAGAGGCCGTATACTGTTGCAATGCCTTTGACCTTTTTGAGTGCCATGTAACGGTACACAGCATATTCATGCCGCAGTTTCACTCTCTTCCTATGTTCAAGAGCGACTTTGACGACCCCGAGACATTCGTGAACGCGACCGTCTTCCATTTGGACCTCTATTTTGGCATCGTGAACCTTACCAGTCGCACCTTGAGCAATCTCAGAAGTCAAGGTTATCCGAAAGTATTCTTCAGGCGTCAATACACGGTTCTTCGTTCTGTCTAAAGGTACCCTATCAGAAGCCCGGGATCCTGAGGTCGTCGCTGCGCGACCTGTCCGATACAGCGCCATGGATGATGGAGAATGGAATACTCCATACTCCAACCGGAGCAGAGCCACATCTCGACGGTCAACCTCTCGAAGTATCATCTGCCGCAGGATAAGCCCTGGATAATAAGAGAAACAAAAATACAAAAATACAACTGACTAGTTGTGTGTCTTTGAAAGACGTCGGATTCTTTGATTTCCGTTCTTTGGCTCCTCCTCCTACTCTGATTTTCTTGAATCTGGGTTGCACAGCTACATTTTCCGCCTCATCAGGCAATATCCCTTTCCTTTTCATTGCCGCCGACGACGACCGGCGCTCTCCGCTTGGTTTGTTGGCATTGATCAAACGTATCCGGTCAAGGGCGTCTCGCAAGATGACCATGTATAGACCAACTTGGAGTTGTCCATAACCAGGATCGGACGTCGAGGAAATTTCCATCAGATCTGATAAAAATAGAGTTTGGCTACCCCGGTGTCGAAATCCGATACGCTCGTAGTTACCGCAGTTGAAAACGATCACTGTATAGTCTGACTCTACTGCGCGAGTCCAAGCCTTATAATAAGAGGGAAAGGGGAGGGAAAGGGGGAATGTTTGAAAAAGAGGAAATAGTTGCGGGCAACCTGGGACCCACCTGTTGAATATATAGAGTAGAATTTGCTCTCGACATGGCTGGTTGCTTGACACTTAAGTTAGGCCAAGTATTGCAACCCTTTGATTTATTCTTGGTCGTGTTCGAACGAGTTTCCATCTGGGAAGAAAGACGAGCGCTGCGTCGTGCCCCTTGCGTCGAGGAGTAGATCGAAGGCAGAGAAGCTATTGTGGTGGTGGAATCGAGATGTAAAAGTGGTGAATCGCTTGCATTTGTGACATAGTCCACGACAGAGTTGGAGAGTTGTGGTACTCGGCCTTCCTTGGCCCGTCTACCCATGTCCTGGAAGAGTTTATTTACTGGTGCCAAAGGCGCGTGAAACTGAAAGACGGCTAGTGTCCGAAATCGATCCAACATCAGGCGGAGATCTCGGCGAAGTTGGTCACTTAAACATGACCATATTGGTTTCGGCACACTGAGTTGGCGGGTTCTTGGATCATGATAAATGCGCAGGATATAGTTGTCAACCATTGGACGAGAATGGTCACGATTAGATTCAAAGTCTTCGCAGAAATCCATGAAGGTAAGCCACGTTATGGCCTGGGGATGCAAGGCAATGGTTGATGCAATTGGTGCGCAGTTCTCGAAGGAAGCTTCTGAATAAAATTGAGCCACAGATCTTGCATCACGAAGAGCCGAGGGAGGTGAATACGTTTCGCGACTTTCGACGGTGCTGAACCGGCACCCTTCTTCATTTTCGTTGTGGGTCAGAGGAAGAAGCTGACCTTTGTCCTTCAACAGCTGAAGTTCTTGCATTACGAGCCCGGAGATTTCAAGGGGAAGAGACGGGGTGTGTCTAATGTGCTTCAGAGCTAGCCGCAGGTCCAAGTGTCGATCGTAGAACATATTCGGGGATGAGAAGATTACGTCCGAATCTTTGGCGAGATGTATGGGAGGCGGATTGTAGTAGAAAAGGGCAACCATCTCCTCGTAAACTTCTCGATAATCCATTGCCGCTGCGACAGGCCAGAAACAAAACAAATTTCTGCTCGAGGATTTTCAAAATCGTTCAACGGGTCGGAGTCACAGCCACAAGTCATAAGACTACAGAATGATATTACAGGTCCTGCATGACCACGACATGCTTCACTTCATCAGGTCTATTACTCCATAACTCTTCAAAATCATCTCTCGCCGTACTTGTGACCTTCAACCAATCCAAACAGATCTGGACAAAGGCGAACAACTCTTGTCCCATGCGCTGCCTTTCATCCATGCCGTAATCTTTTGAAACACTTCCCGAGCAGATTTTGTGGGGTCACCACATAAATAAGACCTAATTGGGCCAAGGCGAAAGGAGGGTTCTGTAAGCCGTGGGCTAGGGTAGCTTCTCGAGATTGCACAGCGGGATGCGACGATCGATGGACGCGCCAAGTATTGTAGAGTCGGGGTCTGAGAAAAAAGTATTTGATGTATTGCTCATATCTGTCGACTCGTCTAGACTGGACACGGAGCAACATCGAGTGATTGCCGGTTTTCCCCAGCGAGGCGCGTAAGCTCGCGTTCTAACAGTTGAATACGCGTCTTCGCTCTGGTAAATATCCATTTTTTAATTCTCATGTTTCACACAAAGCAGGTTGGATACAAACCTTTCAAGTTCTTCCATACACCTTTCTTTGCGACCCAGCTAGGATCAGTTCCAGATCCTTCCTCTCAGCCTCGTACACTTGGAATTGCTTTGCAGATGGTCAAGTTGGCAGTTGATTCTGAAGCAACGTGTATGGCCATTGCCAGCTAGTAGACCAATAACGGAAGACTAGGCGTCCACCGGCAACCTCCGAGGCGATACGTGGTTATGTACTACTGGGAACGTTACAATTACTCAAAAATATCGTCACGCTTTTCGCCAATGATAAACTCAACACAAACGTTTATGCTCCTCTCGTACCACTTCAATCCAACTTGTTTATGACACCGAATGTGATCTTGCAAATGATAATTGGCACGTGAAATCAATATGAGTGGGTACGTGTATTATATATGACAAACCATATCTTACCGTCGGTTTGACATATATGTAGTGGGAACCTTTGCACATCTTTTAGAGCTATCTGCCGCAGATACACTCTCTATCGATGCGAACGAGACAAATGCCTGTCCTCGCATTCTCATATTGCTATGGGTCACGACATCAATCGCAACCCCGTACGACTTGAACAAATCCCGCAGCGTTCCTTTCAGCACTACATGCGCGCGTTTGAAAACATCGCAACAGGAGAACCGAAAAAAGGCCACACACCGTTGATCTATTCAAATTCTGGATGTACAATGTTTTCCGTGCATTTTCCGGATCTAAAAATTCTTCAGCATTGATCTGAGGTGTGTCTGAACTTGGTGGGGGTGAGATGGCAAGGATATTGATGGGTACACCTGGAATGGAAGCAGCGGGAAGTACTGATGACTCCGTTGCGAACGTGACCGCGTGACCCCCACTTTTTCTAACGCCGAATACTGAATCCAGGGTTCGTTAGTGGACTTCGTCGACAATGAAGCTGCTGCTAGAGGTGTTTTCAACATCTGCTTTTCCGCTTCTCTTCGTACGACGACATTCAACCTTTTCAAATACAGCCAAATAATACAGCAACTTTTGGTTAAACACATGAAAGAATAGGGGCTCGTTCACGTCGTTAGCCAGCGAAAAGATGTTCATCCGCACCGATACACTTAAACATTCGCCTACACAAGCCCAAGAATACTACACCGATGATCTGGACAGGAAAAGAGATGCCGTGCTGGATGATTTCCCTTTTATACCAGAAATAGATCTTACAACCTTCCTCCAGTCATTTCTGCCACCGCTTCCTTCTGGGGTCGATGTTAAAAGTATCTTTCTTTCGCTGCTGAGATCGACGAAAATTCGCCACCGGAATCAGGAAAGCTTCTGTTGGGATGCTTTTGCGACTGAGCCCGCCAAGTCTAGTGCTGCAGATGGTGCTGTGTTCGACAAGCTTGTGGATATATATAACACAGTGATTAAAGAAGCAGCCATATCTGGAGAAATGGGGACAGCGAAGCTCTGTCTCAATCTTACCAAGGCCCCGTTTTCGACCAGAACTCACAACACTCGACCTGATGGATTCATGATACTGACAACACCTTGTATCCCAAACCTTGGACAAGATCGTTGGGAAAACTTGGCGGTCACAATGGAGTTCAAAAAGGATAACTCTGAATCTGACCGCATAGATGTTAGTCCACGCCATGATTTTTCGCATCAATGATTCGATTCGATTTTATAGAACATGAAAAAACAAGTATTCAGTATGCAACAATTGATGACCTATGATCCTTGCCGGAGATTTACTTTCGGTTTAACCATTGAAAATACGAATGTTAGAATCTGGTTTTGTTCTCGCTCAATGCTCGCCGTCAGTAAATAATTTGACCTGAACGCAGTGCGTATCATTTCTGGCAATGTTATTATCTCGCTAAGATGGTGCTTAGCTCCCTGAACATCTGATTCACATATTCTTGTCGTTTACGTATGCTTCCAAGGCGGATTTAGGTTGGGATGCGACCATGACACCCAAGATGGTCGATAAAGAAATACAATATGAAATCAAAATTGGCGATAATACATACGAGACGCAGGGAAAACCTCTATCCGATTTTGCGGCCCATTCCATTATTGGACGTGCGACTCGAGTCTACCAAGTGAGAAAATTGCAAGATGAGACAGATCATATATATGTTCTGAAGGATGTCTGGCTCGCTAAGGGTAAACGGCAGGAACACATGATTCGGGAAGAAATACTTGAAGATATCAACACCAAACTAGGCGAAGGCGACAAGAACAAAGTAGAAAAATATCTTTTCACGCCTGTTGATTATTGTACCGTGCAGGTCAAGACAAAGGATAATCAATTGGTTAACGACGACACGCATGATATAATTTTGCGCAAGGCCGAATTTTCTACATTGACCTGGATCAACGTCGTGCGTGCAGTAACAAAACTGAACCCTGTAGTGGCGCTGAGAGGAAAGGTTCCATGGCATATAAGTGATTTTATGGATACCCCGAATCATAAAGATATCACTCATCGTTATCATTATCGCTGTGTTTATGAGGAACTGGCAGTCCCGCTATTTGACTTGGATCGAGTATCTTCAATATTTCATTTGTTTCATAAGCTAGTGGAAGGTAACAAACGTTCTACTGTTAATGTTTGATACTTAATTTATCTAATTTTCTAGTTCTCAATATTTTGCACCGAGCTGGCTGGGTCCATCGAGATCTCAGCGGAGGGAATGTTTTCTTATATGAGAAAGAATGCTTTAAACTAGGCGATTTGGAATTTGCAAAGAAAATGGGAAAAGACGGAGAGCACGATGTTCGAACAGTGAGTATGTTATCACTGATCTGTTTCTTGCTCTAATCATGATTGTAGGGCATACCGGGTTTCATCGCATGCGAGGTGGAGTGTCAAAAATACCTATATCTCCATAAACGCAAGCACCAAATCAAATTCTTCTACCACAATTCTTTACATGAACTAGAATCAGTATGGTGGCTCGCGACATGGTGCCTTTTTTCCCATCGTCCTTCTAAGTCAAGATCCGAAGATCCGACGAAGCAGCAAAGTGCCCTAGATGCACTGTTTCCTCGTCGACCGAATGACTTGAATCGTTTCCATTTTCTCTCTCAGGAGGGAAAATTTAATAACGCCATCCAATACCTTGATAGTGATCTTCACGATATTGGAGCCATTGTTGAGGAGCTACGCATCAGATTAATGGATGAATATGAATCTTTTGAGGCATGCCTACTTGAAGAAGATCCCCTAGTGCATGTCAAAAATTTCTCGGAAAATTCTTTGAACGATATCCATAATGTTTTCATGTCAAAGTTCAAAGAGATTTCGACAAAATATCAAGACAATGACATTCAGCTAGTTCGACTCCATGCCCCCAAACGGGAACGATCGGAAATTGAAGATTTACCAGACGCCAAAAAATACAAGTTAGATAGGGATGCTGCACGGTATGTCATGAGTGGTCACTGTTGTTTTGCTGATATTGACTTCATTTAATGCGCGTCTAGATGAGCTGCGGATGGGATTACCGTGGCAATAGGAGTATTGTCCATGTAAATAGTTCCGCTATATAACAGCTATATCTGGTAGAGGTTTTACATGCCTAATCATGAAACAAAATATCAGTGTCGTGTTGTTGGAAAATGGTACATACATGTTGTAGGTAGGTATACTAGACAATCATACAGGTATAGCCGGTTCACCGAATGTGTGCAAGATGATAGATACAGGTCGTTCGTCACAAGTTCGTCACGTTAGTCGTTGAGAGAAAAAAAGTGTCCGTTTGAAAAAAAAAAAAAAGTAGTTCGTTAGTTATTTTGCGTCCATCTTTGTCCCCAATTCTTGTTTGAGCGCCTCAAACCTCTTGCCCTCATTCTCCGCCTTCTCTACGGTCTTGACGAGTTTTTCCTCTCTAGTCTGCAGGCGCTGTTCAATGCCCAAAACGAGCAACCTAATGGATTCAATGTGGGCTAGGGTAGCTTCTCGAGATTGCACAGCAGGATGCAGCGATCGATCGCCTTCAAGTTCACTGGACGCACCAAGTATTGTAGAGTCGGGGTCTGAGAAAAAAGTATTTGATGCATTACTCATATCTGTCGACTCGTCTAGAATCCTAGAGCTTGAGAAAGCATGTGATGACGGGTGCGGATGAGATCCCATAATGGACGATGCAATGGATGACACGGTAGATGAGCGACGATGGTGATAACGGGCTGACAGAGGTGGACACGGGGCAACATCAAGTGATGATTGCCAGTTTTCCCCAGCGAGGCGCGTAAGCTCGCGTTCTAACAGTTGAATACGCGTCTTCGCTCTGGTAAGTATCCATTTTTTTTTTCAATTCTCTGTTTCACACAAAGCAGGTTGAATACCAACCTTTCAAGATCTCCCATACATCTTTCATTCTCTCTTTGCGACCCAGCTAGGATTAGTTCCAGATCCTTCCTCTCAGCCTCGTACACTTGGAATTGCTCTACAGATGGTCGAGTTGCCAGCTGATTCTGAAGGGTATGTATTTGATCACGTAGCTATGGTACCGATTGCCGTTCCTTTGACATTCATTGAATTCGGTGATATGTGTGACATATGTACCTTGTCATTCTCTCTGTCCTTTTCCAATAATTGTCGCCTCAACACGTCTTCATTTGATTCACCTCCCTCGCGAAGATTGAAGATATCGTCTGATGTAAGCGCAAGGGATGGTCTTGGGAGATGTCTAGTCTGTGTGCGTTTCATGCCGTCAAAACGTCTTCAAGACGGATAATTGTGACAGCGTGACGTGCGTTACAAAAAATGAATACAAATATGAATACTCTTATGTAAGAATACATCTCTCTGCCAAGTCTACTTGACTGAAAATCAGAAAGGCTGCATAGCTACACACGTTTGAAAACATGCAAAGAGAAAAAAGAAAGTGAGTGTCTGGTAGATCACACCGACTAATATTGATACATGAACATCCCTACAAAGTCAACGTGAGGTCGCGTGAGTAAGCACTAAGCAAGTACTAATCAACTTACCCCAGGTTGCGTTCTGATTCGACCACACGTCGACATGACAAGACGGGTTGTCCGGCGCGCACGATATCTCGAACGACATATGAGATCCGGGAGTGCATGCCAACGGTTCTGATGCGAATTCGGTCCCGTGTAAGAGGGTTACCGTATCTGTGTCCTTGTGGCAGCGGGGCCTATTGTTCCATGAAATGCGCTCTAGATCGGTGCGTACAGTGTCCAGCTGACACACGCGGAGCGATAGATTCTGCAAAGATCCGTCCTCCATGGAGGCCGGGTGCGGCAGTGTCATACTCGTTCTGGTGGGAAGACGCAACGCGAGGGAGCATTTCTGCATACCCAAATTCATGACTTTGAATTGGATAAGGGTCCGGACCTGCCAAAGCCAACACAACTCGCAGTTAAGAACGTAGTGTCCTGAAAGTGTTTTCACAGACGACTGACCGTCTTGTTCACTTGCAGATGGCGGTCTGGATGCGCGAGCTTGCCGACGTCGCTGAGCCACTGATGTCTGCCTTGTGGAGAGACCTTGTCAGGATCGGTCTCATACACTTGGACCACGCTTCTCGGCATGTTGATGGTGCGGTTGTAGTGGCTCGGCTCAAGTCCGACATACGGACTCTGGAAATTGAGGTTCTCTAGCCCAATTTGAGAGAATATGAGGCTGCTGATGTACGAGTACGCGAGAATGTCAAGCGTCATGAGAATTGCTAGGACGGCCACGATGACCACGGTTGTGTCCGATTTATTGTAGTTTAAAGACGATCGGTTTTGATGAGTGCCGACTTGGTTAATAATGTTAGCGGATAGTAGAATTCATGGACGAAAGGGCACGTTAACGTACATTCTTCCTGGCCATTGTCTTTTGACCTATCTACAGGATCCTCTGCAGAGCTTCGCATGATGCTGGTGCTGCCAGAACAAGAGATGAACACAGCATCCGCAGCTTGACCGCAATGTGCATGGCCATTGCCAGCTACTAGACCAATAATGGAAGACTTGGCCAAGTCGACTTGGCGTTCGCTGGCAACTTCCGAGGTGACACGTGGTTATGTACTACCGCTACGATTGCTCGTGTACATGAATCAGTTAGTATAAGCTAGCTTGCAGGCACCAGAGCCAAAACATCCACAGGTTAGGAACGCGCTTGTATGTGGGAAACATTTCGTAAGTGGAGGATGGGGTTGATACGAGCATTCACTGAATACGTTCTGGACAGCCTTTTGACAATGTATTAAAACCGGATTCAATACCAGTCCTTGCTTAATCACGCTTCCACCCAGTCTCCGTGCGCTTACTCGAAAGTTCATACGTGTCCTGATTGAGAAAAAGTTTAGAATTGATCACAAACTAAAATACAAGATGTGTAAATGAAGCGTACTACTTCCGTGCAAAGGTGATCTACGTAAACTGTCGTCAGCGCAGGCGTGAAACGAGCAGAACACAACCAGACCTTGATCTTGTTCTCCCCATCCAGCTTGTAATTATGCAGCGCATCCTTCGCCACTGTCGCACTCCCTTCATCAAAGTATTCCACGAACGCAATATCTCTTTTGGTGGGAATAAGCCGCACTTCGTGCAAGTTGGGATATCTGTAAACCCATTTGTCAGATTTGTAGGTTTATAGACTACAGAGCAGATACACACTGAGTGAACAGCGCTGTAAGTTGTTCTTTTGTGACACTCTCCGGGAGATTTTGCAAGAACAAAATCTTGTTCGGTGGTAGGTACTCGTCCGGCATCTGTACGTTGGGACGTCTGGGCGCAGGTAAAGCTGCAGCGCCATCCACTATACAGGCCATGGTAAGAATCATGCTATTCTTTTTCAAAGAAAACGGAAACTGACTCGCTGCCGCCAACCGCTTCGCCTTGAATTTCTGTTTCAGCACATTAGAATATCGAGTGTTTCCTGTCAAAAATCTCGTCAGTTTTTCGCCAACGATAAACTCAACACAAACGTTTATGCTCCTCTCGTGCTGCTTTGTGGGTTTCAAATTGGGTTGGATCCAACTTTTTTATGACAGCATCCGAACGCGACCTTGCAAACGACAATTGCTACGTGCAATAAATCCTGAGTGGGCACGTGTATCATATATGACAAACCATATCTTACCATGGGTTTGGCATATAGTGGGAACCTTTGCACGTCTTTTAGAGCTTTCTGCGCACTTTCTTTCGATGAAAACGAGACAAACGCCTGCCCTCGCATTCTCAAATTGCTGTGGGCCACGACATCGACCACTTCCCCATACGACTTGAATAGACCCCGCAGCGTCGCTTTCAGTACTACATGCGCGCGGCGTTTGAAAACATCTCACCAAGAGAACCGAAAAAAAAAACGCTACACACCGTTAATCTTAATCTTTTCATTTAAATTCTGGATGTACAATGTTTCGCATGCGTTTTCTGGATCTAGCGATTCTTCAGCATTGATCTGGGGTGTGTCCGAGCTTGCTGGGGGTGAGATGGCAGGAATACTGATGGGTACGCCTGGAATGGGAGCAGCGGGAACGTCACCTTCCATGGGTTCGGAGCGAATACTCTTGTTTGCATCTATTTGTGCAATCCCTTTTTTCCCATTTGCAGTATCTACGCTGTCACATCGTGACGCGTGACCCTGACTTCCAATATGGCACAGACGCCAGTGTTTGTTATGAGTAAGGACCAGGACACCGAGAACGAAGGATAGTGTATACTGACTGGATTTTTGGCTAGACTCCGCCCCAGAGCGTCAATCAGGACGAAAAGCGCAGATCTCCAATATCACAGCGGCCAAGGTGTGTTTGCGCCTTTGAAATCACCATACTTGCTGATAAAAATGAGAGACCGTTGCAGATGTGATCCGGACGTGTCTTGGACCTAAAGCAATGTTGAAGATGATTCTAGACCCCATGGGAGGCATTTTGTGCGTCATCTAATTCCGAATCTGTAACATCTGCTCAACGACTGGGTGAAAGGCTTACGAATGACGGGAACGCGATCCTGCGCGAAATTGACGTTGCTCACCCAGCTGCCAAAAACATGATTGAGCTAAGCAGGACGCAAGATGAGGAATGCGGCGACGGAACAACGAGCGTGATTATCCTCGGTGACTGTCCTCCTTTTTTCTTTGTTCTCATCATGTTCTGATAGAAGTATCACAGCTGGAGAAATTCTCGCACAATCCGTATCCCAGCTCGAACTCGATATCCATCCCGTGGTTATCATCTCAGCCTACAACAAAGCACTTAAAGAAGCCCTGGAGATCGTCAAGCGCATATCTGTCCCTATAGACACTTCAAATGATAAGCAAATGCTATCTGTCATCAAAACATCGATCGGCACGAAATTCGTCGTTCGATGGTCAGACCTCATGTGCAAGTTGGCATTGCAAGCTGTCAGGACGGTCTCTCAGGAAGAAGGAGGTTTCAAGACAGTGGATATCAAGCGGTACGCTCGTGTGGAGAAAATTCCTGGCGGAGAGATCGAAGAAAGCCGTGTTCTGAAGGGTGTGATACTCAACAAAGACATTACCCACCCCAACATGCGTCGGCGCATCAAGAACCCGAGGATTATACTGCTAGATTGTCCGCTAGAGTACAAGAAGGGAGAAAGTCAAACCAACATGGAGTTCTCAAAAGACACAGATTGGGCACGGGCGCAGATTATTGAAGAGGAGCAGATCAAGGAAATGGCGAACAAGGTTCTGGAATTCAGTCCAGATCTTGTAATCACAGAGAAGGGTATCTCAGGTGCGCATATAGCTAACATGGCTGACTGTGAAGGTTGACCCCATTCCTTGCAGACCTCGCTCAGCACTTTTTCACAAAGCATAATGTTTCGGCTATTCGCCGCGTCCGCAAGTCGGACAACAACCGCATCGCCCTTGCCACGGGTGCTACCATCGTCAACCGGATTGAAGACCTCCGCGAATCGGACGTCGGAACCAAGTGCGGCATGTTCCACATTGAAAAGATCGGTGACGAGTATGCTCGTGTTCTTAGTCGTCCCTTTATCGCAGTACTCATCACCATCTTATAATTAGATACTTCACCTTCCTCGACGAATGTGAGAATCCCAAAGCATGCTCGGTCATCCTCCGCGGACCTTCAAAAGACATCTTGAACGAGATTGAACGTAACCTCCAGGATGCCATGTCAGTCGCGCGCAATGTCGTTTTCAACCCCCTTCTCGCTCCTGGAGGTGGCGCGACCGAGATGGCCATCAGCGTCAGCCTTCAGGCAAAATCAAGGAATATCCCCGGAGTGGAGACAGGCCCTTTCCTTGCTGTCGCCGACGCGATGGAGGTCATTCCAAGAACACTGGCCCAGAACAGCGGCGGAAACGCGATCCGGGTTCTGACTGAGCTAAGGGTGCGAATATATCACTTTTTTCTGGTCATGAGTCTCTGATAATGCTCTCTATGACCAGGCAAAACATGCCGGTGGCGAACATTCGTGGGGTATTAATGGAGAGACGGGTAAGATTGTGGACATGAAAGAGTACGGGCTGTACGAATCTGCCAGTGTCAAGGTACTGAACCTTGTTTTTTTTGTCGCTCGATTCTATATCTTATTGATGTTATTCGACAGATTCAAACCTTCAAGACTGCTATCGAGGTTCGTTGTTTGTTTACGTTATTTATTTATTTTTTGATATACTTTGCGATGTGTTAGGCTGCGCGTATGCTTTTGCGTGTGGACGATGTTGTGCAGGCGATCCGGAAAGAAAAAGAACAAGGCGGCGGGGTTCCTCCCGAAGAGTTGGCAGAGTAGCTATGGTAAACTAGAAAAAAAACTGGAGCGAACCATCACTTTTTGTTCCTAAATGCTGTCTGTGTCTTGGAACGTCCAAAGGATTGATTAATGAATGGCATCGCGTAACTACAACAAAACGTTTACTATTCTATTTCTCTGAAAATCTGTGATGAGTAAAATTCCATGATGGATAAAGTAACATGCGCTCATTCAACGCATTATGCCGTTTTTTGAGACAAAACTTTGGTTTGCGGACAACGAGACCTCGTTTTTCTTGATCCGCAGCACTCTCCGTCCGTGATACGCACGTCCGCAAGCGGGCGGAGGAAGTCAGCCAGTATTGTGCAAGTGCCAAGATGGCATCCTCTGCTTCCTTCCGAGTCAGGGACAGCCCAACGAACAGTTGAATACTGCCTTTCCCTAAAATGCGCAAGCGAATTACTTGGAAGTCATTGTCTGGGCTACTATCTGTTGCCAGTGCCTGATGTGTGTGTATTGCACTTGGACGTTCTGATGGCGGGGTTTGATAATTTGATGCGTAGTTCAGCGTAACAATTCCATGTGCGCGGTCGACGCTCAAGCGCTCACTGGCAGCAAATGCAACCTGATATCATGAACTCCCATGTCTTGAGCACGATCCCAGACCAACCTTTTGATCCTTTGAAACTTCCCAGCCTCCTCAAGGGTGAAAAATATATCTTTATTCATCATCCTGGCTGTGGTCGTCGATTCTTCAGCATTCCTTGTTTTCCATACCCCGAATCCCTCCCACCATTCATCGGAGCCCATCTTGGCCTTGTTCTCGACGCATGCGAGATTATTGCAAATAACCAACCTGGCTTCTTGGGCACAAGTACAGACAGAGCTTCCATGATTCCGTCAGACAATAGGGACCTTGTGCTCTTCCCAGGTAGATATTATTATCATACACATACCTTGCTGTGCGTCATGTCTATTAGCATCATTATTTTTATGTGCTTGACTTTATCAAGGGAATACCCAATTGTTGCTGAATTCAATGCATGGACGCCCCCTTCCCAACTTCCTCGGCATTGGCAGGATTCTAATAAAGGCCCCAAAAACAGTACCAGTGGCAGCATTGTTAATCTTTCTGATATAGGTACCACATGGTCCAGTATTAGTCGAACGATCAAAAATGCTGATGCTTACTGCGCCATGCATGACACGTTGTTCTTCACGTTTAAATGCGTGTCGTCTCGTTCCCAGTGCAAATGACGACTGGGTATAGAAGCTTTTTATCACCAAAAAATGGCCTCCCGGATCTGGCTGATGAATTTCATCGTCGCCACATCCATTTTCCTGAAAGGATCTCTCTGGAGTGTCTTTATTACCGTTTCGCCTGGTCAATATTTGAATCAATGAGGATCTCAAGGACTGTGCTCTCTGATATGATTCTTGTTCCTGTCCCAGCTGTGGTCACAAACCGCCAGAATCGAGGAATGCGTAACACAGGCGTCACTAATAACCATGGTCAATTGTCGAGGTCAAATGATGCCTTGGATATACAAGACAGTATCAGTGAATCTATGTCTTCGCCATCCAATACCAGGGACGGGGGTGGGATTGCGCATCTACTGGACTTGAGCCCCATGTACAACCCTGAAACCATTTCCAAGCTGGCCGCCCAAGATGCACGGATCAAAAAAGAAGTTGGTGGCGAGATGTTGGGTGAGTAATTTCTTCTCTACATCAGTACAAGTTCTCTCATCCTTTCATCCTTTGACGATGCAGACGAATCAAATATGCATCTTCTTTCGGCTTGTGACGCTCAAAAGGAATGGTACCCAGGTTTTTCAGATATCCTTCACCTCAAAGCGAGGTACATTCGGGAAAACCCTCAAGTCAGAGCCACAAATGAGGCAGTGATCGGAACATTTAACGATGGGTATGAGAGCGAAAGTTGGGGGTGGGGAGTTGGAGATCGCGAAAGTGAAGAGGACGTTGAAAGCGAAGAGGAAGAAGAATTGAACGGTACTGCAGGTACTGTCTCAGGTTAGCTTGTGGATTCTTTCGTGTAGATGTACAGATTTTTTCTTTTCGTGAAACCATGATAGGGGTTGTGTGTTGGAAACGCACTGAGTGCATAGGATCCGCTTGCTAATCGAGAGAGGGCTAGATACCGTATTAATGTTTTCTTTATATGCCGTTTGCGTTTGACCTCGTTCTTCGTTCTTCTCTCTTCACGAGCTGTTATCGATTGCCCTACCTCGGTCGTTTGCTCTTGCGCAAGTCTGAGTTACGTCATTTATACTTCTATTGTACTCACCTACTGTTCTAATTAATAGTCATTGCCCTTATACACGTCTGAGACTATTCGTTAGCTCTCAAACTTGTGGTCACGACTCGGATTTAAATGGTTTCTTGTCTTTATCAATTTTTAATCCACGCGTTCATTCAGCATCTGAACTCATTGTCAATAAAATTAAGGTATAACATTGCACGTAACATTCCTGCACTGTATGCTGCAAATATGTATGTCATATTCATCAATAAATGCGTATCACGCCTTCCACTGCTGTCTTAAAGCAGCAATGCGATCATACCCTGTCCTCAGTATTGAGGATCCGCCAAGCTGCCGGCGAATCCTCATCATACTGAACACTTTTTTCTACATTTACATGGACATGCCCCAGTTCGACTTGCGTCGATTGCTCGTCTTTCTGCTGATCATCAATGAGATGGGGGTGAGACGGCTTTGAGTTCAAGATGCAGGGTCACTCACGTGGCGCTCGTGTCGTCTACTAGTGATATGTGAACTCACTGAATTGGCGTGCACGCGACGCAATTGGTGACGCGCATTTAACCTGACAGGCATCGTGTAAAAACGACGATGTTCGACAGGCAAGTAGGAAAAGCTCACGATGCCATGAATGAATTAGCATAAACTGACAGATTCATTAGCATGTACTATCACGCGAGTGCTGATCACCCACGTTTTCCAATGACAAAGTGAAGTCCTAGAAAGATCAAGTTGTGCTTAACCGCAAGCCACTATATAATAGTCAATGCGTTGATCACAATTAGTTCTAGGGCACTCACGCAAACCATGGACACAATTGTTGCGAAACTAGTCAGCAATTCAGTGATATTGATTTGAAAAACCGCCATACCATACCCAGTTAATGACCCAATTTCGAAAGTATAGAGAATTAAGGAATCGATGACGTTATCAAGACTTATCGTATATGGTTGTCAGTAAAGAATCGGGACCAGGTGCAGCCTTTACAAACCTCAGTGATTTGGAACGACTCATCCATAGCAAGGTGAATAAACAAAGTGTAATAATGACGTCTACGGTTGATGAAATGGCAAGACCAAGAGAGAAGAGCCACTGTAAACTACATTAATATTGCAGAGAGTACACCACCGTCCCACTTACTTTAAACTTGACCCTAAATGATTCGTATATTCCAAGGTGAATCCTGGAGTTCGCACGTGTGATGAGCCAAAAGTCTGAATTATGGGAATAATTTTCTTACATCTCTGCGCTGGTTGCTGCATTTGGATATTAGGCTAATAAACATAGTAGAATGACATAAGCACGACACATACCGCATGCGGAACCTGCGTGAGAATTGAAACTCAGAGTTCATTCCGACGATGGTTCGGAAGGACCTACAGACACGGCATATTGCAAGCATCAGCTGTCACTGTCCTCAGGATACGTTTCTTTCGAACAGGATATTGCTTGGCTTACGATGGGTGCGGAGATCCAAAACTTGCGTTTGCTGACTGTGATACTTCAACATAAACATATTACCGGAAATATGCAATACGCAGAACGCACGTAGATGAATACGCTGCACATAGTGACTGCGAAATAATCAGTACTACATATTTGAATAATCTTATGCAACTTACAAGTGAACGAGAAGGGTAAGGACCGCAGTAAAGATGATCGTCAACTACCCGGGACCGCTCAATTTTGCATTATAATACAGTAGTTTGGACTTACTGAGATACTCCTATAAAATTCATGACATGAATAACATGATACACGTCGTACTTACAGAGGAATCGTTGCGACCTTAGTCACATCACCAAAGTCCCGGATTATGTACGTCCACAATCCATCCCAAATCAGTGCAGTGTGCACAATATCCAGAGCCCTATGCACAGCGTTAACATGTTGGATCGTGCATGGATCTGGCCTACCATACGACAGCGACCTGTGGTATGATAAGCGATGAGTCAGATCAAGCCGATGGGGGACGTACTAGCCCGCGTGTAATCGAATCGTCCCTAGGATACAGCTTGCGATAAACGATGGTTTGAAGGGTCATAGCACCAGACAGGCTATCGTGGATATCAGGTATTTGACGAAAAAACCTTAATGTGCAGAGACGTACAAGGATGCGAAAAAGGCACCCAGGAGCAGCGCTCCGTACGTCTTGGGGATGCTCGTAGCGTTCATTTCAATGATAAAGGAGCCACGCTTATAGGCGTCGTTGAGAGTCAAGTGGAAAGGGGCGAGGCGGCGGGTGCGGATATGTGAGCTTCGACTTTTAAGAACGATTTAGTGGGACGGGCCTGTCGGGCGCATAGATGTCAAATTATCATAGAATTATCCTCAAAATACGGGAGGGAGCGATACTCACATAAAGAGGGTGCACGGAAGCCAACAAATTAGCTTGGCTTATGTATGGAACTAAGCTGGGCACTGCACTGCCCCTAATATTAGTAATGGATGTCAAGATCTGCAGGAGAATCCGCGTGAAGAACTTGAATGCCTAGGGAAAAGAGAAAAATCGTACATGAGATTTTGCTGAAAGCACGGAGGTGCAAGAAGAGCGTTACAGGCTCTGTTCATCGGACACCGTATCACACGGATTATACACGACAATGATCCAAGGAGATGCGTCAAGTTGACAGATGGTGTTTCCTTCACGACAACACGGCCGTGCTTCAGGTCGACGGCTTTACGTTTTATTCCCCGGGCTGTTACAGGGAGTTAGTGCACGTGGTTGCGCCCATAGATTGAGCATTGTCTGACGTACTATCATCGGATTGGCAGTGTCGATAGCGGGGACAGATTTCATGGCCAGTGCAGTGTGACCTTTAAGCGGAATCAGAGGTGTGGGAAGATTTTGGATGAAGGGGTTTCAACGTTTCAGCGTTCATATATTCATCGCCATGCACTTCCAAGCCGGGACAGAAAGATCGTCAAAAATGTCAGAAAGCTTATTTCAAACATACACACACACATTTTTGCAGTGAGGGATCCGAACCATTACCGACTGATCCAAACTTAGATAGACCATCCCAGTGCAAGAAGTGCGTGGAAACCAGCACGGATATATAATACATTTATACAATAGATGCACATACATTGGGTCATCAGATCGTCGTCATTGAGAGAGGAAACATGAAATTCACAGCATCGTACAATCGAGAAACTGGTGCACTTGCAAAATTACGTCAATTATCACTGTGCCCGCTGCTCCCACTGCTCTTCGACTTCCAAGTAGGTATGGGTAGATCGTCATATTTAATACGCTTTTCCATTTCCACGTCTATTTGGACATGCTGTTCTTGCACTTGTATTGGTCGCTCAATTTTTTTCTCCTGTTATATGGAAGAGTAAGTCCTTATTTTGAACACAGTAGCAGCACACGCACCATGGCTAAACGAGCACTCCTTTTACTCCCATTCGTGTGCAATGAATTGGCGTGCGTCATGCGCAATTGGTAACGCATGTTTAACCTGCACACGTCATCCATAAGCGGTAATCCCTGTAAGCGAATAGAACTTACGATGCCATGGAAGAATTAGCATATACTAGATACCATTTAGCGCAATGATACAGCTACAAGTATTGGCTGCTTACGTTTTCCAATAACGAAGTGAAGTCCCATAAAGATCAAGTTGTTCTTAACCTCAAGCCACTGGATGCTAATCAGCAAGGGGCACTGCATTATAACGCTCTCAACACATACGCATATCATAGATATGATTGTCGCAAGACTATGCGGAAAAGTTAAATGAGGTTTAACTGACAGAGAGCTTGTGCAGCATACCCAGTCAGCGACCCGATTTCAAAGGCATAAAGAATGAGCGAATCAATAACAGCATCGAGGCTTATTTTAGAAATTAGTCAATATCAAAATTGTACAAGCAATATCCATCCAAACCTCAACGATTTTGAGCGACTCTTCCAGAGAAAGATGAACAAACAAAGTGTGATGAGAACGTCTACGGTTGATGAAAGGGCAAGGCCAAGAGAGAAGAGCCACTTTAGGTGAGAATACCCGTTTAGAATTACGGATAGAAGGCTGTGCTAACGGATCAACGTACCCGAAACTTGTGCTTGAATGCACTGTATGATCCAAGACGTATCCTGATTGAAGCCTTAGAAGCAGGGTATCGGCAAATTCATAAATCGCTCACATCTCTGCACTTGTGGCTACGCCGCATAGTGTGAATCAGGTGGGGTGTGTGCTGATAATAACATTGGACGCACCACAGCCAGAACCTGCGGATAAAGGAACGTATTAGAGAACAGATTGCGATTTAACGTCATAATACGTACAGACACGGGCAATTGAAAGTAGCATCTGTCAATTTTGTCAGTATGCGGTAAGCTGTAAATCGTGTTCGACTCACGATAGGCGCACAGATCCAAAGTTTGCGATCACTGACTGTAATAGGAATCTGGTTTTAACAGGACGCTCTACGTTTGCATGAAAGACATACGGTGGTAGATACGCAGTACGTAGTGGCTACTGAGGCATCAGAATGTGGCAAGTGTTCCATGATACATGACTCACAAGTGAACGATAAGCGTGAGGATGGCCGTAAGAATGATTGACGTCTGCCTCAAGTCGTTTCGCGACCATCATCTTATATGGGTGAACATGACATACCGGAATCTGGCTGTTGGGGTATTATGAAGACAGGCAGGAAATCTGTCGCATCGACTTACGGAGGAACCGAGTCGATCTT
This sequence comes from Amanita rimosa, assembly GCA_023014395.1. NCBI lineage: Eukaryota > Fungi > Basidiomycota > Agaricomycetes > Agaricales > Amanitaceae > Amanita > Amanita rimosa. The sequence continues at coordinate 161,436 of JAEBUO010000031.1, read as the reverse complement.
ACTCAAATCGCCAAAGTCGTTGATAAAATAAATCCATAATCCATTCCATATCACCGCAGTGTGCGCAATGTCCAGAAGCCTGTGATGAATCTTGAAGACTTGATCTCTCTAATAAGGGCCGGCCTACCATATGGTCGCCACCTAAAACAGAGTCAGCAATAGCCACGATAAAGTGTTTGCATCCTTACAAATGCTTTCTGTGAACGATGATCCTTCGGATACAACTTTAGATAGACGATCGATTGGACCGTCATCGTCCCAGATAAACTGTTATCATTGTGAATTATTCATGGTTAGCTTGAACTTCTATACGCGGGCGCAACGTACAAGGAAGCAAATAAAGCACCAAGAAGGAGCGCTCCATAAGTCTTGGGTATGTTCACCGTAGACATTTCTGTGAGGGTGAGCCGGAATGGCTCTCGTGCCTGTTCGTATGTTGTTAAAGGAGAGAACAGGTGGCTGTGGGCGTACAATCTCCCTTTAAGAAGACAGTCATTAGCAGTATGGGCTTATCAAGATTGGGTGTTTTTCATTTACTTATTCGACGCACCGCCCGTCGCAATTGGACAAGAGCTTCAGGATTTGGGCAAACCTCCGCCATGAGCGGGGAAATTCGGCGAAATGCCTAAACAAGTCGTGAATTGATGATCTGCAGGTTTAGGTTGGATAATTTTAACAGACCCAAGAGATGTTGCTTCTCCCGGTGCGGCGATAAGCAAGACACGGCTGCAATCCGTGTATAACTGGCGTGCCCCACATCCATAAAGTCAGTGCAACCAGAAATTTTGACGATACGTATACCAGCGCCCAACATTATTTTGACCGTGTTTCGGCGGACCCTTGGCAATTATCGGCAGCTAATGTTCGACGCGCACAGGTGACCATGCCAATCAGATCGGAGACAGTACCTTGAGGCTGACCCTGCATAAGTCAATAGAGCGTGCATATGAGCGAGATAAAAGTACAGGGACAAGAGCCTTGTCATATATTCTATATGGAACATATTCCAAGTTCCATACGACATATAGGCATATGCATAGGTGGTTGAGAACAATAGAGGGTGAATGACCATGGCCAACACAATATGATTCCGGTCCATCATTCCGCAGTAAAGCGATTGGCGTTCGCTTCCCCTGTTTCAACACCCGCATGCGGTTATATGCGGTCCAAAAGCAAGCAGCCGAATAACTCTTGCAGTAGATAAGTTCCCTATAAACGAAGAGAGCAAAATGAAAAGGGACAGGGCCCCAGCACTTCTCGCGGTTCCGATTTCCAGCGGATTTCGCTGCTTTTGACATCGGGATGGCGCGATGACAGGGAGCTGGACGACGCAGACAAGCCTAATCGGTATTGTAAGCCGGGTACTCGGCGGCCGGTAGACTTCCGACATACATTATCGCCATATGGTATGATCGGACACGACCGCCCATGAAACCACAAAGCGAACGTCTTCCGTGTGTCAGTAGAACAATGAATGAGCAGTCTGACGCGATAGGGACGTCTCCTTGGCCGTTGTTACTTCACAACCGTGCTGACGCGATATATGCCAGGAGGTGGACGTGCAAAAAGGACAGAAACATACTTTAAATTTATGCCTGACTTGATAATTTTAATGCCAAGATGGCGTCGTTTCATATTGGAGAATGGAGAGTATGGCTAGCGTGACTAAACGCGTTGGGTAACGTCACGCACGCGCCAACATTCTTACTGATGCACGCTATCCCAGACAGTAATCCGCGCCCTCAGAAACGCCAGCGACTTGCCTCCGCGTCAAACACGGATAACGTCGCACCCAACTATTCTCCCATACCATGCTCTACTCTGCTCCTTACATTACCTTCTCTTCTCATCCACCCCCCAACGCATCCTCATCATCAACTCTCATTGCATTTGTCATCGGAAGCACTTAAGAAATGCTTGAGCCTACCGGATATTGAAGGGGACCTTGAGTGTCGTGCATGGACAGCGCTAGCTGAGGTAGGCTTGATACAGGGTATGCAGGAGTCTGGAACGGAAGACACATCGGAGAAGGCCATTGCGAAAGCAGTAAGGACGCGTTAGATTCCCTTTCCTTGCTTTTCACTAACGCATTTACTCAGCTTTCGATAGCGCAGAAGGTAAGATGCGCCGTTCATAACAGGCAAGTCTAAATAAGGTACCTCCAGCATCCGTCACTCCGTCTCTACAAGCCGCATCTTTCTCTGCTTTCGGCCAGGGTCGCATATTACCACCAGAACAATGCAAAGCACGCGGCACAAATAGTTCGCCGGCTCCTAAACACTCTTGTTCCCTCTGATCCGCCTCACGTGTTATATGCCACACATCTCGCCTTGATATCTTACAGTGAAACGGAAAGCCCTACGAAAGTATTGGACTCAATACAGATGCTTCAAACACTGGCGACAAATAATGGCCATGGGAACGTCGCTCTTCTGGCTCAAGTAATTCGCTTGCGCGTTCTACTAAGGGAAGGGTTGTGGCCAGATGTTGGTCCGTCGCTGAAGGACGCAGAAGATGCCTTTCACATGGGTCTTACGCCCTTGGACGCGTCTTCAGCTCCAATAGCAGGAGAGCCAGAGGCAGAGACAGCTTTACGGCTCCACTTGCTGATCATGGGTGTGGTATACTTTACCTATGCTGGAGACACGGAGAATACGGCTTCAAGACTGACCAAATTACATGAACTGCTAGATAACAACGCCCTAGACAAGTTAGGGGACTTTGGAATAGTCGAAGTACGTGCATATACCATGATTGTCGTGTGATGCTAACGCGAATTTGTTTAAGCTTCCACTGCAAGGAGAAAGATCCCTTTATGTTCAGATGACGCATCCCCGTGTACTGTACTTGCTAGCATTCCTCGTTAGCAGCGTATCGAAACGCAACCCAGTTGGACGAAAACCGAAGCGGATGGTTTTTGCGACAGAAGGCCTAACCATTGCTGAGCGTGAGCACAAAAAGGAAATCGCCTGTGAGTTCTTTGCCTTTGGCCTACCAACGTGATTCAATGCCCCTTTTAGTGCCGCAATGGGCATCACTGCATGAAGCAGCAGATACATACTCCAGGATACAGAAATTAAAGGCAGACATGCTTAGTGAACTGGTCGCTGTGGGTGCCTGGATCAACTTGATGCAAGTTATGGTGATTGATGTATTGTATAGAACGCAATCAGTAGAAGCGAATTTGATGATGCTGAAAGAGTATGCATGAATATCGCACGGCAAGATGGCGACATCTGACATCTTTGTAGTTTTTGAATGCGCTGGTTGCGCATACACGAAGTACTACGTTATTTCCCATGTTTGCAGCACGAATAACGTTGCACCACGCACATCTTGCCCATTCCTTGGGTCAAATTGATCGCGCTCTTGACTGTTATCGGGTTGCAGCCTACTTGAGTCGACCTGGGATTGAAAAAAAGGACATCCCCGACTGCATAGGAACACCGAAAAAACGGACACGCACGGCATCTCCGATTAAGGGACCAGGGCGATCACCTAGACGGAGCAAGGCATCCCCAACGAAAAAGAATTTGTCGTCAGTACCGAGCAGGGGAACAGAAGGCGAAGACGGACCTTTCCCTGAAGATACGTGGGTCCACGTTTCGGCCCGCGTAGGCGAAGTATGGCTCCGTATAGGACTGGTGCGGCGTCGAGCGAAGAGTAAGGAAGATAGTGTAAGACCACCGGATCTGGAAGATGAATTAGATGGACTTCTTGCAGAAGGTGAAGCCATAGCAAAGGAGTGCGAAGGATTAGGTGGAACCCTGAGAGCCATCGGAGAGGTGATGAGGGCTTGTCTTTCAAACGAAGTCCTGAAATCCAAGTACATTCTTTCTTCATTATTTTTCAGATGACAATTGACGTGCGTTGAACAGGGGTCACCTCCGAGTTGCTCTTGACCTAGTGTCAGCATCGCAAGACAATCACCTCCGAGCGCTCGTCATTGCACTGATCTCATCGCATTATTTCCACACTGCCCGTGATCATGCAGAAAACATGTTACTAACTTGCGAGCACTTGGCGGCTGGTATGCGTGGACACTCGCGCCCCTCCGACGTCAATACCGGTACAGGGAAACCACCGCTGTCAACGTCTGACAACGTCAACAAAAGTCGGAAGGATTCGCATGTGGACGTTGACATCGTGTCGAAACCAAGAAGCAAACGGAAAGCGGGTGAACTTGGAGAAGAAGAGAATTACACAGCATCTCCGCGACCTGTGAAGGATAAGACACATATAGACTATTCTTCTCCGCGGGCATGTGATGCTGTGGGGAATGCTCAGTTGAGATTATGGATCGGGGAACGCCTTTTGGGCAAGTACAAGTTTGGAGCTGGGATTGTAGTTGGTACTAATATCCTCATCAGAGCTTCATCAGTGGGCAGGCAAAGAGCAGAATGTGAAAATGCAAGAAGTGAATAACCGGAAACTTCAGGAAGCGGTTCATGATATCGAAAATCGAGCAGGCGTCCGCTAAACGAACGCGGCTAAGCTGTTTCATGGACATCACGGGATTCATGTATACTAATGAAGTAAAGTTTAAAGCATGTTATCGCCTAGCGTCGCAAGAAGCGTCGTGATGTCATCATGTTATCTGAATTGCACTATTCTTGTTCAGCTTGCCACGACTAGTTCAAATAAGATTTTGAGAAGTGCATACTCATCGGATCAAATTCTGGGGTAACGGAGCTCCTTAACCCCGAGTCGACTAGGACAGCTCTAATTTAATTGGATCCATGATATGGTACGGGTGCAGTCAAGGGCGTTCTCAGGGGAGGCTATGTCTCTAGCTGCTTCCTCGGCGCTGGCTAAGCGGTCCACGATATGGACCCTGAGCTCATGGGCGCGCAAAGCGCCACTTGGACTCGCCCGTGTTCGGCGGCGGGTCTAGTCTCTTTCAGCACTGACATGGACATGTCAGGATCGGATGTTGAGCTCCTTTCCCTTCAATTACAAAACTTGCTGGACCTATTTCTGGAGATTCGATGGGTTGCTTTTTTCCTTTTTTTCCTTTTTTTTTTCTTGAACGCACCATTTGAAACGCTTTGTTAGATGTTGAGACAGGAAAAGATGTGATACGTCTGGAGGAAGAAAACAAGGTCGCATAGTTGGTGGTTTCTAGGAACCGGGAATGCAGTCGTATCCACGTTGCCCCCTGAACCGGACGCTTTTGTGTGTGCGTAAATTCTCGCGCAAGTAAAGTGAATGTAAATTTTTTTCGACGGTTTCGTCAGAAAAATCCGTGTAATAGAAAAAAAATGCTATGAAGAAATTTTATTGTGATGTGCTCAGCTAACCAGAACTTCCTGTCTACCTCCTGGTGCACGCGTCAATAAGTAAGTTCTATGTATGTATCTGCACTTACCACCGACTACCGGGAGCAAATTCCAGAATTTCACTACCTGTTCTAAATCTCCCGTGATAAACATTCTTATGTTCTTCCGCCCCTGACGTATGGGCAACGCGACAACACGCTGCGTGTATTTTAAGGTACCGAGGGATCTGAGAGCTTGAACATCTCGTCGTAAGCCACGAATGACCTACTCTCATGTTATGATGTACTGAGCAGATACGGTAGGTACAGTCTTTTGTCTGGAGAGTTTGGTCTTTCTGGTTGTCCGACATCACTGATCTCGAGCTACAATCGCATTTTATCGAATTGTGTGTGTGTGAAGGAGATGGTCAAGAGTCATGATATTAACCAAGCGGTTGATTTGGGGACCATCAAACTCGTCCCTAAGACCTGGATGTCCGAACCGCTCCATCATGGCCCACACACTTACTAGAAGCACATTCCTCTTCTGTAATCCGGATCAGAAAGCCGATCTAAGGTTAAGTAGAATATTTCATGTTTCCAAGATGTGTAATAGTTGACTCCCGAAAAATAGGCGATGCGTTTAGAGGATTCGGCGAAATGGCCAGAATAAAAAAAGTAGCGGCAGAGACTCTCTCTTGTGCTGTTTTGCGAGCTCGGCAGCCTGTTTTTGGAGCTGAGAGATTGAATGATAAGCGGCTGCTATAGCTTCTGCCTCTTGAGCGTCGCGGACATTGTTTCGACAGCCTCGTTTAACTTTCTAGTATTCGATATTCATGCATCGATAACCATCGCGCTACCGTGCCTATACAATCAATCCATCAGTGCTCGGGCGGGACTGACCTGCTTTTCGGGAGCGCGGTGATCTCGTGGCGCTTTTTCCGAGTACTTGTCATCGAACGATGGAAAGATGCTCTGAAAGCTCTGGATTGAGGTCCCTAGCGGCCCGAAATAACAAGGTCAGCCCAAACCAGACACCGATATTTCAGTATGTATCCGCAATATTTCAACGAGACGTGACATGTCACGCGACTGAAGGGTAACCTCGTCACGTCACTGGACCACGTGGCGATAGTTCGGAACTGCTCGTTGCCACAGTGAAACAGAAGGCTCTAGTGCTCGATACTTCAGGGCTTCAGCACTGGCAGCATAAATGACTATCATCAATGGATGAATGACTCAGCGAGGGCTTTGAATCGTGCCTGGTCCTCGCATTCTCCGTCACTTTTCCTCCCAGGTGTTACATAAATAATTTCATGGAGCGTAGTATGAACGCATTACAGCCGAAATTCAGACCTTGACACACATGATATCCATTCTGTCATTCAACTCTTGCAATTCCTCAACGTTACACAGCTGGCTGCGCAATACACGAACGAAGTGTCTCGGACCCTGACTATGAAGTTTTCGAAGTTATTACCAGCCTGATGTCAGTTGTTATGAAGAATGCCCAAATATCGTTCTTACACACGATCAGCTTCGTTCCTGTTCGGCTAACAAAGCATTCCATCGGATGAATTTTCAAAACAGTCTCAATCGAAACAGAATCGCCAGCGTTGAATTGGCAGGACCAATCAACGGATCAATGGTGCCTAGATATTCTACTTACATGGTGACGGTCGTCCAGGCATTCTTACCACGATCAGGTCAGGTACTGTCTGATAGCATCATCGTAGGCGCTCATCGACGAACCTGGAGGGAACCCATGGGCGCAAATGCGCATGCAACACAAGCTGAGTGAATGAATTTTCTTTCTTGTATTGTCGACATGAACTCATACGATGGTTATTTTACAACAGAAAGCGCACTTTTATTGTCAACCACGCGCGCCGAAGGCATGAAACATCGAGGACAAAAAAGTGTTGGGACGGAGATCTGACTTTCCCAGCGCAAACATCGCTGTGAACCATGAATAATTATTGAATAGAACCATCTCCGCAGCAATGAGTAGCCGCAATTGGTGCACAACGGAAGAAAAAATGGACACGCCCACGAACGATCAAACCTGTGTGGCAAGTGCTTCCATCTTTCGTCACTACAGGATTTATGAATTCCAGTGTGCAGATATTCTGGCTTAGGCTCGCAATCGACACATTGTATGCTCATAAAGCAGGCTCACAATGAGTGGAACTCTCCACAAGAAAATGCGAACGTTGACAATTTCTGGACTTGTACTTGGGAAGGGCATCCAGGCGTCAACGATTCCGAAATCACCGTAGAGAATCATGCCTTCAGGGGTATACGTACGTGAACCCTTCACCGCTGACGACTGAAGTTGGCATTGGCCATACTGGCAACGCGTATATAAAGTGTAGCAGAAGACGGTGTTCACCATCAGTCTCGAATCTTCACCAACTTTACCCACTGTGAGTACTTGGTACTACCTGTGAGCTCGACCTGGATTTAACCACTGTTTTTAGGTCATTATGAAAGTCTTTTTCTCCACCGCTTTTGTCGTGTTGGTCTCTGCAGCGATCACGCTTGGTGCACCTACTGCCGATATACCCTTACCACACTACCAGAATCGTCCCGAGCATCATCCTGTCCATGTTCATCATCCTGTTCATGTGCATCATCCTGTTCACGAGCACCATCCCTTCCATCACCCAATTCACCACCACCATCATGCCCGTGAAGTGGTGAAGCGTGAGGAGGAGCATTGGCCTCACCACCATAAGCATCACCACCCGAAGCCCTGGTACTGGCATCCGGAGCACCATCACCATCATCATCATCACCGTTTCGCTAAGCGCGATCGTCCGCACCGGCATGAATCCCACGAGCCTCATCACAATGAACCCCAGTGGCCCGACTATCCGGGATACGATTATCCGGACTACGACTATCCGGAGTATGACTATCCAGAGTATGATTATCCGGAGCACCATCATCATCACCCGGAGCACCATGGTCACGTCGTTAAGCGCGAAGTCCATCGGCACTCCCACGAGTCCCACCACGACGAGCCCCAGTGGCCCGACTACCAATGGCCTGACTACCCGGGATATGATTATCCGGATTACGACTATCCGGAGTATGAGTATCCGGAGTATGACTCCCCGGAGCACCACCATCACCACCCGGAGCACCACGGCCACGTCCGTAAGCGCGAGGTTCATCGGCACCATCCTGAGTCTCATCACTCGGAGCACCACTCGGAGCACCAGTGGCCGGAGTATGATTATCCCGAGTACGAGTATCCGGAATACGACTATCCCGAATATGACTATCCCGAATACGACTACCCCGAGTTTCACCACGAGTCTCACCACGAGCCTCCCCACTTCGAGGAGCCTCACCACGAGGGTCCGCACCATGAACGTCACCCTCACTAGATGAGGTCTCACTCCCCCCCAACAACCCAAGTGCTTAATTGTTCGCGTATCGCTGAACTTAGACCAAGTACTTTCGAAGTAGCTAGATACTAGACGTTTGCATAGGGGTAATAGTTTATCAAAAGTGTTATTTGTACACGGACTGTTTATAATCTTTTCGAGGTTCGTTTTTCATTACCCTCATGTAATTCTCGCTGTGCGGGGAAAATATACATTCGTTTGTCCTGCGTTCATTCAATGGTTGCGCGTTATCAAAGATTCAACTGGCCATCTTTTTTTTTTTGGCAAGGTCACTAGGTCGTGATATAACTTTGAATGATTCCGAGTTCTTATTCTTTTGCCCAGGAGAGCTGCATGAACAAAAATTCTCGGACAAAAGGTGTTTGTAACATTTCGAATTCAAAGGCTCAAATTCATCACTCAAGCCAAGCGATCACCTTACTTTTCGTTTTATTTTGCCCCCGTCACTGCCAGGCCTTGATCAATTGTTATCTTTTTTTGGGGGGGGTACTGAAGGACATTTGTTCATAACCTCCTGGAGCACCCTGAACGAATCCAATACAGCGGAACTATGTACATAAACGATACTCATGTTGTCACGGCCGCGTTGGAATGCTTCGCGTGAGAGGTCATGGCATACCTAAGCGGCTCATCTAGATCACAAAGTCAATATAAGAAAATACACACTACTCAGCATCCCTACTATCGTATTTGTATCTTTTGGCCTTTGGCGAATCTTCAGTTCCCGACCCGGAGCATTCCCTTTTGGGGGTATGGAGTCGAATTAGCTGGATGTCATTTTCTTTGTATTTTGTCCAAATCTCTTTGAACGTTGATATGAAGGTCCGCCAGCTCATCGTCACGAAATACAACCTAGCTGTCACTCTCAATCTCGGCTTAAGTGCTTCCAGTTTCAAGCGCCTTCTTCCGCTTCTCTTCCCTCTCCTTGAACTGCTTCTGTGATTCTTGCTGCTTCAAAACAGTTTTCACCTGTCTTTGACGTTTTCGTCTGCCATTTCCTCGTTTCGGACCGTCCACCACCACTGGCTCCGTCATCTGCTTCTTTCGACGGGCGGCCTGCTCCGCGCGTAGCTTTTCTCGCCTTCTGTCCCGTTTTCGCGGCCTCGACATGGACGATTTGAGAAGAGACCCGTACGCGCCGTAAAATTTTGCCAAATCGCTCGAGACAACCTAACCAAGGGGGGAAGGGGGAGCAGCGTGAGATAGGCCGTGACTCGCAGTAGCTGAATGAAACGTGTCATACTTTTGTGGAAAACTTGGTCTTGTTCCCGTCCATCACGCGCACAAAGCAAGGGTATTCACGTACATCTTCACCTCCATCTTCATGATCCATAGCAACATCCTCTCCATCGTGTAGCACTAAAGAGAGAAACTCTTATCAACGACCCGATCTTAGCACTTGAGTGATACGCGAGACAGCCAGACGCACATCGCTTGTGAGTGAGCCATATTGAACCTTTGGCAGCGTTGAACAGCGCCGCCAGCTGTTTGATGAACTTGGGAATGGGTAAGACATTGTAAGCCTATTCAGAGGTTCGGGGTTGGTGGACGTACGGTGTCGTTATCGACCGCGTGCTGCTGCTGCTGCATGATGGCCGGCAGCAAGTTGTCTTGTTACCTTGAAAAAAACATGACACGGAGCCGCTCTTATCGGGCACCATGCAAGACTCGCGCTACTACCAAACCCCAACCCCTGGCGCATCTCTGATTCTCTCTTTTCGATTGCAGGACCGCACAACATTGATTATCGGCGCAGGACGGCTCGCAGCCTCACGGGCATTCTCGGCTTTAGAAGCAGATTCCAAGGTTGTCGTCCTTGTCAGTGGCGGGCATGGGTCGGCCTGCGAAGAGCTGCAGTGGAGAGCAAACCAGGGACAGTTGACTCTGCTAGACTGGGACACACTCCCAGCCTCTCCATCGGTTGCGGGTCTCGAACGAGATACCGAGGCCTTGCAATCTTTTCTCCAAACCCATGCCGACATCAGCTTTGTCTGCGTCACAGACACTCTGATCGATAGTCCTAGCAGGCGAAGCAAAGTCTCTGCGTCTCGCATTCATGATATGTGCAAGGTGCGCGGTATTCCCGTCAACGTTACAGACATGCCAGATCTCTGCGATTTTTCATTCACCTCCACTCATCGCTTCGAAGATCACACATCCGGGTCATGGACATGTCTTCAAGTAGGAGTGACAACTTATTCTAAAGGTTGCCGGTTGGCAGGCAGGGTACGATGAGAGATCGTTGCAAAGCTAGCTAGCTTGGGAGCTGCCAAACTCACTCGTTTCTGGGTCGGAGTCCTTGATCTCAGAGTCGGAGCAGTCGGTCAGTCGCTGGATTCATTGAATACAAGACTGGAGGCCATGAAAAAGGGGGACCTAATTTTCGTGTAGCGCACTATCTGAAAAGAAAGAAAAAGAGAGAGAGAAGGCAAAAAAAAAATAGATCAAGAATGCTGTCGTTTTTACTTGGAGATGTGACTACTTCGAATATACCTTTTATTGTCTTGTTTACTAGTACTGTCTCTACGGCCAATATCATGTTTTTTTTTTCCATAATGTCAACATATGAGCCATACTAGACCCCAAATCCGAACCCGACTCTTATAAACCAGATCAATGGGAGGGAGCAGGAATGGTCAAAGCTTCGGCAATTAGACGTGCCCTAATCATGAAGTTGATATAAGTGAAAAAATGGTGACAACTCATGACATACTGTTCAGCATCCCTATCGAACTTGTATCTTTTGACCTCTGGTGAATCTTCAGTTCCCGAACGTTCCCGTTTTGGAGTATGGAATCGAACTAGCTGGATGTCATTTTCTTTGTATTTTGTCCAGATCTCTTTGAACGTTGATATGAAAACTTTGTGGATACCATTCAAAGAATTTTTCGAGAAATCCTCGATATACTTTAAGGGATTTTGTTCGAGTAGGCATTCCTCAAAAGACACATACGCATCCATTAAACTCATGCGTAGCTTTTCAACTTCGGCTCCAATATTGTGAAGATTACCATCAAGGCATCGGACACTGTTGATAAAACTTCTCTCTTTAGAGAAAAACTTCAACCGGACCTCGTCATTCAGTCGACGAGGAAATAGTGCGTCTAGGGCACTTCTCTGCCCCTCCTGATCTTGAGATGCCGACCCGGAAGGACAATGGAAAAAAAGACACCATGTTGCGAGCCACCACACCGATTCTAGTTCATGTAGTGAATTGTGATAAAAGAATTCGAATATTTGCTGGCGCTTAGGCAGAAAAAGGTATTCTTGGCGCTCCACCTCGCATGCCATAAAATCAAGTGTGCCCTTCAATTATGATTAGAGTGAGAAATATCATTTATGGCATACTCACTGTTCGAACATCGTGCTCTCCATCTTTTCCCATTTTCTTCGCAAATTCTAAATCGCCTAGTTTAAAACATTCTTTTTCATATAGGAAAACGTTCCCTGTGCTGAGATCTCGATGAACCCACCCAGCTCGGTGGAAAATATCAAGAACTACAAAAATAGTTAAATTAGGTATCAAACATTGACAGGCAAATCGTTCGTTACCTTCCGCCAACTCATAGAATAAATGAAATATTAAAGATACTTGTTTCAAGTCAAATAACGGCTCCGCCCGCTCCTCATAAACACACCGATAATGATATCGATGAGTAATTTCTTTGTGATTCGGAGGCACTCTGATGCCCACAAAATCACTTATATGTGGAGTTTGTCCTGTCGACGACACTGCATGCTTCAGATTTATTTCTGCTTGCACGACGTTGATCCAGGTCGATGTAGATAAGTCGGCCTTGCGCAAAATTACATCATGCGTGTCATCATCGACCAATCCATTATCCTTTGTTTTGACCTTCACGGTGCAGTAATCAACAAGCGTGAAAAGATGTTTTTTTACTTTATTCTTGTCGTCCTCGCCTAGTTTAGTGTTGATATCTTCAAGTATTTCTTCCTGAATCATGTGTTCCGGTCGCCTACCCTTAGCGAGCCAGACATCCTTCAGAACATGCGTTGGTCCTGTCTTATCTTGCAATTTTTTCACTTCGTAGACTCGAGTCGCACGTCCAACAATCGAATGGGCCGCAAAATTGGATAGAGGTTTTCCCTGCGTCTCGTATGTATTATTGCCGATTTTGATCCTATATTGTGTGTCTTTGCCGACAATCATGGGTGTCACGGTCTCATCCCAACCTAAATCCGCCTTGGAAGCGTATGTGAAGGACAAGAATGCGTGAATCAGATATGTAGGCTCCTATGGACCTTCTCAATTGAAAAAGCAATGTCGCTAAAAGTGATACGAACTTGATTCAGGTCAAACTTTTGACTGACTGCAAGCATCGAGCGAGAACAAAACCAAAGTCTGACATCCGTATTCTCAATGGTTAAGCCGAAAGTAAACCGCCGGCAAGGGTCGTGTGCCATCAATTGTTGCATACTGAAAACTTGTTTTTGCATGTTCTACGAAATCGAATCAAATTATTGATGCGAAAAAACATGGCGTGGACCAACGTCTATGACGACAGATATACTGTTTTGCTTTTTGAACTCCATTGTGACCGCCAAGTCTTCCCAATGATCTTTCTCAGGATCTGGGATACAAGGCAACGTCAATATCATGTATGCGTCGGGTCGAGTTTTGTGAGTTCTATTCGAGAAGGGGGCCTTGTTAGGATTGAGACAGAGCTTAACTGTCCCCATTCCTCTGGATATGGCTGCCTTTTCTATCACTGTGTTATAGATATCCACAAGGTTGTCGAACGTAGCTTCCTCCTTAACATGAGACTTGGCGGGTTCAGTCGCAAAACCTTTCCAACAGTAGCGTCCCTGATCCGGACGAATGTACTCCGATTTAATCAGCAAACCGAAGATTTTTACACGGTCGACCCCGGAAGGAAGCGGTGGCAGAAATGACTCGAGGAATGTCGTCAGGTCAATCTCTGGTATGGCGGGGAAATCGGTGAGAACCGCATCTCTCAGAGTACCGGTGCAGCATTCAGAGCCATGGGTGGACGGAAATTTCAGCTCTGTATCGGTTCGAATAAGCTTTGATCCCGACATGATGATGGTATTGTTACAACACCAAAGTGACCAGTGTTTTCATCACGTGACTTGATGAGATATTTGCAGGCATCCATATATGCAAGGTGCGCGGTACCCCCGTCAACGTTACAGACTTGACAGATCTCCGCAATTTTTCGTTCACCTCCATTCATCGCTTTGAAGATCACACATCCGGGTCACGGACATGTCTTCAAGTAGGAGTGACAACTAATTCTAAAGGCTGCAGGGTACGACGAGAGATCGTTGCAAAGCTCCCGAAAGAAATCGGTGCAGCGGCAAATAACGTAGGGAGGCTCAGGGCCTTGGCTAAAGCTTCCTTCACCGATTTCAATTCCAACTCTGGTGCCGGCCTGGACGTGGAAGAAGACATTGGTGAGGATGGCGAAGAGGCCAGTCCAAACAAACCAATTCCCCAGCGGTCCTCTGCAGAAACCCAACTGGAAACCACGACAAGAAGAGTACGGTGGGTGGCTTAAGTCAGCGAATACTGGTCCATCTCTACACTGTCTGCAATGTCGGAACACGACATGCACAACTTGTTGTCCGCAAAGGACAACAGGCATCATCCATATTCCTTACCTCAAGGCCCTGACGTGACCCACTATCCCTCTTCCATCCACTCAATAGAATTACGGCCACCGCCACCACCACCGAAAGCGGGAAAAATCATTCTCATGGGATCCGGACCGGGCCACCCCTCATTACTGACCGTTGCCGCCCAAAACGCGCTGAAAAACACGGCCGATCTTGTCCTATCCGACAAACTCGTTCCTGATACGGTCCTTGCCCTGATACCCAGTCACGTCGAACTCCGAATCGCAAGAAAGTTTCCCGGGAACGCAGATGGCGCGCAAAACGAACTGATGGAAATGGCTATTGAGGCGGCGAAGCGGGGCTTGACCGTCGTCCGCGTAAGTTCGTTTTTTTTTTTTTTTGTCTTATCCCATCCGATCAAGTTGGTTCAACTTTTGTTTTGTTTTGTTGTTTTTTCCCTGCAGCTAAAACAAGGCGATCCATCTGTTTTTGGCTGTGCGGGAGAGGAGATTTTATATTTCCGGTCGCAGGGGTTCGAGCCGCTCGTTATACCCGGCGTCAGCTCTGCGCTCGCTGGGCCGATGTTCGCGGGTATACCCGTGACCCAGCGCGGGGTAGCTGAATCGTTCATCGTTTGCACTGGAGTGGGTAGGAAAGGCAAGGATATTCAGTTGCCTGGTTATCAACGGAGCAGGACGCTCGTCGTATTAATGGGTGTTGCCCGCCTTGGTCAAGTAATCAAAGCTTTGACATCCGAGGAAGAAAATGCAGGTTCACGTCGTGATGGTCTCGTGTACCCGTTGCATGTGCCGATTGCGATCATAGAGAGGGCTTCGATGCCGGACCAGAGGACGATATTTTCTACTTTGAAAGATATCGTGGAGGCACTCGAGTGTGTCGGCGATCAGCGGCCGCCAGGGATGATTGTCATTGGTTGGTCGGTCCTGGCGCTGAGTGGAAAGGGAGACGTTACAGTTTTGGACGAGCCAGGTGATCGAGATGAGGAAAGAGTTCGACGCTGGTTGGGGCGTGGGATAGGCTGGAAAGTGGAGGAGGGACTGGCAAAGGGTTGGACAGATTGTAGGGTACTACAGTGATATTTGCTGGCCCAGTTATCATAGAATGCTTATTGTTGGCAATAGACGAGATAACATTAGATAGATCCAAGATGTTTTGTTTCAACGCCCGCTTTCTTTTTCTGTTCTATGCTCGTTGGTGATATGATAGACCTGGTGAGTGTCAAACATATGGAAGGGGATAAATTTTTAGCCTAGCCAGTATCTTCCTCTTCCGTGATGGTGCAACAAGTATATGTAACGACATCCAAGTGTCATAATACTACTACACTCTATTAGAGTCCTCTTTGGCGTGCTTTCATATCCAGATCTTTTCTAATCGTGAAGTCAATATAGATGAAAAAACGAAAATGACTCATGGCATACAATTTCTTGTCTTTCCTGTAGAGATTATAATTTTTTGCCTCTGGTAGGTCTTCGGTTCCCGAGCGTTCCCGTTTTGGAGTATGGAATCAAACTAGCTGGATGTCTTTTTCTTTGTACTTAATCTTGGTCCGACTGTCTTACCTTGCAATTTTTTCTTCACTTTGTAGACTCGTGGTGACCCGGATGTGTGATCTTCGAAGCGATGAGTGGAGGTGAACGAAAAATCGCAGAGATCTGTCAAGTCTGTAACGTTGACGGGGGTACCGCGCACCTTGCTATCTCATCAAGTCACGTGATGAAAACACCGTAACTGGTCACTTTGGTGTTGTAACAACACCATCATCATGTCGGGATCAAAGCTTATTCGAACCGATACAGAGCTGAAATTTCCGTCCACCCATGGCTCTGAATGCTGTACCGGTACTCTGAGCGCGAAAAGAGATGCGGTTCTCACCGATTTCCCCGCCATACCAGAGATTGACCTGACGACATTCCTCGAGTCATTTCTGCCACCGCTTCCTTCCGGGGTCGACCGTGTAAAAATCTTCGGTTTGCTGATTAAATCGAAGTACATTCGTCCGGATCAGGGACGCTACTGTTGGAAAGGTTTTGTGACTGAACCCGCCAAGTCTCATGTTAAGGAGGAAGCTACGTTCGACAACCTTGTGGATATCTATAACACAGTGATAGAAAAGGCAGCCATATCCAGAGGAATGAGGGCAGTTAAGCTCTGTCTCAATCCTAACAAGGCCCCCTTCTCGAATAGAACTCACAAAACTCGACCCGACGCATACATGATATTGACGTTGCCTTGTATCCCAGATCCTGAGAAAGATCATTGGGAAGACTTGGCGGTCACAATGGAGTTCAAAAAGCAAAACAGTACATCTGCTGTCATAGACGTTGGTCCACACCATGTTTTTTCGCATCAATAATTTGATTCGATTTTGTAGAACATGCAAAAACAAGTTTTCAGTATGCAACAATTGATGGCACACGACCCTTGCCGACGGTTTACTTTCGGCTTAACCATTGAGAATACGGATGTCAGACTTTGGTTTTGTTCTCGCTCGATGCTTGCAGTCAGTCAAAAGTTTGACCTGAATCAAGTTCGTATCACTTTTAGCGACATTGCTTCTTCAATTGAGAAGGTCCATAGGAGCCTACATATCTGATTCACGCATTCTTGTCCTTCACATACGCTTCCAAGGCGGATTTAGGTTGGGATGAGACCGTGACACCCATGATTGTCGGCAAAGACACACAATATAGGATCAAAATCGGCAATAATACATACGAGACGCAGGGAAAACCTCTATCCGATTTTGCGGCCCATTCGATTGTTGGACGTGCGACTCGAGTCTACGAAGTGAAAAAATTGCAAGATAAGACAGGACCAACGCATGTTCTGAAGGATGTCTGGCTCGCTAAGGGTAGGCGACCGGAACACATGATTCAGGAAGAAATACTTGAAGATATCAACACTAAACTAGGCGAAAACGACAAGAATAAAGTAAAAAAACATCTTTTCACGCTTGTTGATTACTGCACCGTGAAGGTCAAAACAAAGGATAATGGATTGGTCGATGATGACACGCATGATGTAATTTTGCGCAAGGCCGACTTATCTACATCGACCTGGATCAACGTCGTGCAAGCAGAAATAAATCTGAAGCATGCAGTGTCGTCGACAGGACAAACTCCACATATAAGTGATTTTGTGGGCATCAGAGTGCCTCCGAATCACAAAGAAATTACTCATCGATATCATTATCGGTGTGTTTATGAGGAGCGGGCGGAGCCGTTATTTGACTTGAAACAAGTATCTTTAATATTTCATTTATTCTATGAGTTGGCGGAAGGTAACGAACGATTTGCCTGTCAATGTTTGATACCTAATTTAACTATTTTTGTAGTTCTTGATATTTTCCACCGAGCTGGGTGGGTTCATCGAGATCTCAGCACAGGGAACGTTTTCCTATATGAAAAAGAATGTTTTAAACTAGGCGATTTAGAATTTGCGAAGAAAATGGGAAAAGATGGAGAGCACGATGTTCGAACAGTGAGTATGCCATAAATGATATTTCTCACTCTAATCATAATTGAAGGGCACACTTGATTTTATGGCATGCGAGGTGGAGCGCCAAAAATATCTTTTTCTGCCTAAGCGCCAGCAAATATTCGAATTCTTTTATCACAATTCACTACATGAACTAGAATCGGTATGGTGGCTCGCGACATGGTGTCTTTTTTTCCATTGTCCTTCCGGGTCGGCATCTCAAGATCAGGAGGGGCAGAGAAGTGCTCTAGACGCACTATTTCCTCGTCGACTGAATGACGAGGTCCGGTTGAAGTTTTTCTCTAAAGAGAGAAAGTTTAACAACGTCATCCAATATCTTCACGATGATCTTCAAAGTGTTGGAGCCGAAGTTGAAAAATTACGCGTCCATTTAAAGAAGTCATATAAATCTTTTGAGGCACGCTTACTCGAACCAGATCCCTTAAAGTATATCGAGGATTTCTCGAAAAATTCTTTGAACGATATCCACAAAGTTTTCATATCAACGTTCAAACAGATTTGGACAAAATACAAAGAAAATGACATCCAGCTAGTTTGATTCCATACTCCAAAACGGGAACGTTCGGGAACTGAAGATTCACCAGAGGTCAAAAGATACAAGTTCGATAGGGATGCTGAACAGTATGTCATGAGTTGTCACCATTTTTTCACTTATATCAATTTCATGATTAGGGCACGTCGAGATGCCATGATTGCCAAAGTTTTGGGCATTCCTGCTCCCTATTGATCTGGTTTATAAGGGTCAGGTTCGGATTTGGGGTCTAGTATGGCTCATATGTTGACATTATGGAAAAAAAAAACATGATATTACTATTGAACCACTCAATGCTTAATGCCTAGACAAGCTAGATGGTCATCCCTATTATCAGAATTTGACCTGCACATTGAGCATGTCCCTGGCACAAAGATGTTTGAAGCAGACACCCTATCTTGACACCCTGATCACATGGGAAACAGTGAATTACAAGAAGATGTCATAGTCTTGCCTGGGGACCATTTCATTCATCTTATTGCAGAAGATCTAGTCACAGATATTCAGAAAGCAATGTCAAAAGACAATTTTGGATGCATTCTAATCAAGGTTATCCCCACACATCATGCCCCACCAATCAAATCAAATATACAAGATTGGTCTTACATGAATGGCAATGTTCACTATCTTGGCAAAACCTACATCCCTGATCAAGATGGATTACAGACCAAATTGATCAAAGAAACACATGAAGCATGATCATCAGGTCACCCTGGATGATTAAAGACTCTTGAACTCTTTAAACATGATTACTGGTGGCCTGGGATGTTCAAACATGTCAGAGAGTGGATTGAAGGATGCACCCTCTGTCAGCAGATGAAGATTAACACACACCCAAATGTACCAGCCCTTCACCCAATTCAGTTGAAAGCAACATGCCCATTCCAACAAGTGATTTTTGATTTCATCACTGATTTACCCCTTTCTGATGGCTTTGACTTCATCCTGGTCACGGTGGACCATGGTCTTACAAAGGGGGTAATTTTCACACCTTGCAAAAAGATAATTGATGCTCTAGGTACTGCAAAACTTTACATCTCTGAAATCTTCAAATGGTTTGGCCTACCTGATGTTTTAATCTCAGATTGAGGCCCACAGTTCTCCACAAAAGTATTCCAGGAAATACGAAAAGCACTAGGAATTGACCACAGAATGAGCACAGCCTATCATCCTCAGACAGATGGAGAGACAGAACAAGTCAATCAAGAACTAGAGGTCTATCTTAGGATGTTCTGTGCCAATGAACCACATTTATGGAAACTGCTTCTCCCAATAGCCAAGTTTGCTCACAATAACCAACAGCATGACACAATCAAGACTTCCCCATTCAGGCTAATGTATGGAACAGACCCTGTCACGCTTCCCACAGCCACAACACAAATGACTATGCCAGCAGCTGAGGAATGCCTTCAGTTCCTAAGAAAGGCTGGGGAGGAAGTGCTAGCAGCACACGAACTAGCAAGACAACTAGTGGCAAGACAACATAAAGACAAGGCAATACAATTCGAGAAAGGCACCAAAGTATGGCTTGAGAATAGGAACCTCCACATACCATATCAGTCCAGAAGGCTAGTGCCAAATGAGAAGGACCCTTTGAAATTGAACAAGTGATGGGACCTGTGACATACAAATTGAAACTCCCAAAGCAGTGGCACATTCACCCTGTGTTTCATACATCACTCCTTACCCCATATTGGGAAACAACTGCACATGGCCCAAACTATGTGAAACCACCCCCTGATCTCATAAATGGACAAGAGGAATTTGAGGTTGAAGCAATTCTAGCCCACAGGAAACAAGGCACAGGCTACCACTACCTAGTTAAATGGAAAGGCTATGGATCAAATGACAATTCTTGGGAACTCACTTGCAATTTTTATAATGCCACTGACATCCTATCAGAATATCAACAACGTCAACACCTCTGAATCATGACTCAATACAGAAACCATCATATCTTAAAGCAAAATTACTATTACACGAAACAAAACTGCTCAACACTCTCTTGATACACTATAGCCCTTAAAGAAAAACTGTCTATACCTGCATACAGTACCTTCCCTTCCAACATGCCCCCAAAGCACCAAATCTATCAGAAAAACTCACCCCTGCTCAAGGTCTTCATCGAAGACACTACCATTGTCCACTTTGAAGATGATGATCTTCATGTTCACCTGGCCAACCTACTCCCTCAGGTACACCCTGATGACCATCACCTCCCCCACTTCGCCCAGTTTGTCAAATGGAACACCACACTCACTGTTGTCACTGATGCCCTTGCCACCACCACTTGTTCTATTACCAACCTCTCCTCTGCCACCAATAACCTTGCTGCTCTTATCCTCACCATTGACCCACATGAGATGACATATGAAGAACATGACTCCTTTTTATGGAATGCCCAAAACTTGCATTGTGCCACCAAGGCACTCAAATGTTAGGAATCCATCCTAATGCATTTTTTTCTTCTTTTTATCTTACTAGTGGTCTGGGACCACTATGGGACATCTATACATGATCTGGGATCATGGAAGGGACTATAGGAACACTTTGCATGGGTTAGCATGTGGAAGTGCTCACTAGAAGACAAGACAATGGTTGGTTGGGCCAACCACCTACATATTAGGAAGGAGATCGCAACCCTGGGTGGCAGTGTGCGCGGATCACATCAGCACATCAGTACATCACCCCAATAAGGCATGAGATCAGTGGCAATGCTCAACAGCTTGATATGGCAATAGCAACTCCCTGTTGGGGATCGCAGGAGGCCTGTGAGCAGTATGCCTCATGGAATAGGGCCCAGATGGAGACTGTGGGAGCGCCAGGCTGAGGGGAAGGTTCTAGGCCATGGGCACATGTGGAACTGTCAAGGGTGCACAGCATTGCTAAAGATAGATGAAGTCCAGAAGCAGCACTCAAGGGTCTGGAAGCAGCGCTCAAGCAGTATGAGTCACTGAGGCTGTAGAGGTGCCAGTGGGAAGGGTTGCAAGGGGTCTTAGTAGAATAGTATATAAGACCAGCTGTAGGTAGTCTTGGTTCCCCAAGACTTAAGATAGTTTATCTTACGCTCATTGTATGGGCATTAGATTCTGTCTAATGTAGTGTCAATAACATTCCTTCTCTCTGTTCTTATCCTCCTCTCTTCTCTGCAAGGCTTGTGGGTTTGTGTTGAGCATGAGCTTGTAACATCAAATGGAAGGTGGAAACTTCCACAAAAGAACTCAATAATGCAGTCACATGGGCAGAATCCAGGATGGATCATGGCTGGACTACCTCTGGCTGGTAGAAGTCTGTGACTTCTCACATACAAAGGGGGTAATGTTACAACTTTCCTCTTTCTTTGCTAACAGACTACATTTACTTATTACAAAACCCTAAGTACACTTGGACATTATCTCCTTTGGTAGCTACCTCCACTTTTCCTTTCTTAGATAGCTATACACTTTCCCCTTTGGTTCCTATTGTTCTCCAAACATATATAAACCCCTTGCATGTACCATAATTCTTTAGTTCCAACTTAGTCAAATCATATCCACAGCTTGAATGCTCTCTTTGCTTGTTGCCTCAACCACTCCCTTGCTCCCATTCTAGCCTTTGTCATCGCTAGACTTAGTGCCTAGAATCCTTGTCCAGTGGCTGGGAACAGACCGAGACTCTGTTTGTCACTGTAGACTTGGACGCTGAACAACGTTGTGGACATTGACCATAACACTCCCTGCTTTGTTATGGAGGCGATTGCACTCACGTTGGCTGGTGCAATTGTTGCACTGCCCCACGAGGCTCACCTGACTGCAGCCACAAGGCCTACATCTTTGGCTCCCTCAAGGCAGCCTTGCTGTGTGTGGACCAGGATGTCCTGCTCCTGGACTTTCCAGATCTTACCCCTGATGAAGCTGTGCTTGTGGACACCCCCAAGGTCCCTCATACCCCAGTATTTTCTCAGCCTCCTTCCCATGCCCTATCCCATGCCCCTACCCCCACCCCACTTCCCCCTTTACTGTGTTCCCCCCCTCAGCCTTCCCCTGCTCCTTCTCCATCGCCCCTCCCCCCCAGTGCCACCATCTCCTTTTCCTATGCCAACATCTGCCCACTCTTGTTTGCATTTCTGCACTCTGCCTCCACATTAGTCCTCAACTCCCAGGATCCAATTGTGCAGCAACCATCAGGCCTTCTTTGGCATGCTTTACAGGCCACCAGGGGCACTCATACCAATCTGACCGTTTTGCAACTACTGTCCACTTTGCCACTTTTTGACCAAGACTCCTGCTCCTTGTGTGGCTATGTCAAATTTGCTGCCAACTCTGACTGCAATGAACCACTGCTATGCCCACATACAGGTCTCTGCCCCATCCACCTTGTTTTGTGGGGCACATTGGGCTGTGACCATACTTTCTTTGATACCATATGCTATGGCCCTTCTGTACCTACTGCAGGCCTCATCACCTTGATCATGGCATCCCTGGAGGATAAATTTCTGCATTGCTCAGCCCCCATACCTACACTGTCCTTGTCTCATCCCCCTTCCTCGACATCCTCCCCTGCCAATAACCCTGTTATCAGGAACCCCTTGTCAAGATGACTCAGACCCCACTCAAGTAGACTTGTAGTAAGGAGGATGTAAGGAAGGGGTAAAACCTGAGAGAACTTGGCTGAGGACTCTGGGTGCTAGTTGCACCTCTTATATACCTAGGTACATGGTCTGTGCATACACTACACAAGGTAATGGTGAGGCACTGTGCATGCTGTGCATAGCTGTGCAATGAGTCATATCATTGACTCATCCTAGCCACGGTCCGATATCTAATCTTATCTAATCCCTATCTTTTATCTAAGCACTGACTGATAGACACTTGCTTAGTCAGCCAGTGTTATTGTATATAATAAAGAAGAAAATGAATATAAAATGACTTGGTAAAAAATGAAGTTGTCATGACACCTGTAGCTACTTCTGACCCTACCATCCATCATCCCCTACCTAACCCCCTCACTTCTACTGCTCACCCCACTGTAACCCCTGCTCACCCTTCTTTAGATCCCATCCATGCCCTGACTTTGACCAGGCCTCTGAAGCACTCATGAATTTGCCAATGCCACCTCTCAACCCAGTTCCTTCTAGCTCATTAGTGACTGCTGTCCCAGTGGCAATAGGAGCATGGGGGACTGCCACATACAACAGGGCCAGCCCCCAAACACAACACAGGGCTGGCACTCAGAAGACTCTCCAAGCTGACCTGAAATCCCCCTGCTACCCCCTGTTACAGAAGTACCAGGCAGCCAACAATGTAGTCTGGAGGCAAACTTTCCTACCTCTACCTCATTCAATTTTGAGATGCCTGTTGATCCGCCCCTGTTAGGACTAATCCTCACACAATCACAATGTTACAAGCTCATGCTCAACACAAACCCACAAGCCTTGCAGAGAGAGGAGGAGGATAAGAATGAGAGAAGGAAATGATATTGAGACTACATTAGACAGAATCTAATGCCCATACAATGAGCATAAGATAAACTATCTTAAGTCTTGGGGAACCAAGACTGCCTACAGCTGGTCTTACATATATACTATTCTACTAAGACCCCTTGTGACCCTTCCCACTGGCACCTCTACAGCCTCAGTGACTCATCCTGCTTGAGTGCTGCTTCTGTGCATCCTTGATAGTTCCACATGTGCCCATGGCCTAGAACCTTCCCCTCAGCCTGGCACTCCCACAGTCTCCATCTGGGCCTTATTCCATGAGGCATGCTGCTTACAGGCCTCCTGTGATCCCCAACAGGGAGTTGCTGTTGCCATATCAAGCCATTGAGCATTGCCACTGATCCCATGCCTTATTGGGGTGATGTACTAATGCACTGATGTGATCCGCACGCACTGCCACCCAGGGTTGCGATCTCCTTCCTAATATGTAGGTGGTTGGCCCAACCAACCATTGTCTCATCTTCTAATGAGTGCTCCAATGCGCTAACCCATGCGAAGTGTTCCTATAGTCCCTTCCATGATCCCAGACCATGTATAGATGTCCCAGAGTGGTCCTGGACCACTAGCAAGATAAAAAGAAGAAAAAAAAGATAGTGTTAGGATGGATTCCTAACACACAAGCTTTGTGGAGAAGAATATATAACAGAGACAAGACTAGACACAATAGTCTGTGACCTATGAGAAGGAAACAATCTAGAGTCTTAAAGACTCCTACCTACAGAACACACACCTTATATACCTGAGTCATTGGTCTGTGTGTACAGTCTGCACAGCCGCTAAGGCTATGCACGTGCAGCAACAAGACCTAGACCCACCTCCCAGACCTGTCCGGATCTATCCAGACCCCCAGTCCCTTCCCGCAAACACCATTTCACCCAATATCCCCTATTGGCCTTGATCATATAGCCACCCTGAGTTATATAATCCTCCTGCCATATCTGAATAGGGTCCCTCGCCATATGCTCGCATCTCATTATGCATCCATAGGGCTCTGAATAAAATAGAGAAAGATATAGAAAAATGTCCATGTCATAACATGACCTCCTCCTTAAGACTTCACATCCTGGGAAGTCATGCATTGGTCTGCCTAGGGGAATTAAGCGTGGGTTTAACCAGCCCACCATGCTCAAGGTCTCTTGAGAATGCCCCTTCCATATCAGGTTCAGCGTAAATGAGTTTGTGGTCACCTTTCCACTGTTGCCAGTTCCATTTTAATTTCTCAAGGTAGTCACGCTTGAATTTGCTGTCTTCCCAACCAAACAACTGTTTGGGAGCCTTTGTGTCCATGTAGTTATGCCAGGTTTTGAACTGTAAGTCTGTGAGTGCCTGTTACAATTCTCTTTTCCCTTGTTAACAGACTACATTTACTTGTTACAAACCCACAGTTACGCTTGGATGTTATCTCCTTTAATAGCTACCTTCACCTTTCCTTTCCTAGATAGCTATGCTCTTTCCCCTTTAGTTTCTATTGTTCTCTCAACGTATATAAACCCCTCTCATGTACCATAGTTCTTTAGTTCCAACTTAGTCAAATCTTATCCATAACTTGAACGCTCTTTTGCTCGTCGCCTCAACTGCTCTCCTTGCTCTTCCTCTAGCCTTCGTCGTCGTCAGACTTAGTGCCTAGAACCCTTGTCCAGTGATTGGGAACAGGCCAAGACTCTGTTTGTTGCTGTAGACTTGGACGCTGAACGATGTTGTGGACATCAACCGTAACATAAGTTGGAACTCAGGACTAGCTCAGGGTATCATCCCTAGCCGACACCATTGAGACCCGCAGCTCTCAGGAACAACCCCTGAACGGATCCGTCACCTATAAGGGGAAATACTACCTTGGATGACGAGAAGTTTTTCTCTACCAATGAACCTGGTATTTTGTTACAGAAGGACGGAAACGAAACGAACCAGTCCCAGAGAAATATTTTTGAGGAAATTTCTACTCAGGAGCCTTTGAATTCGATTTACCCGATCAAATCTACCTAGACTGGGGTAGTGAAGTACAAGGAGAACCACTCTACCTTGTCAAGGAACCAGAAAACAACCCAGGAAGAACCCTCTACAGAGAATTCTTTAGAGACAGCGACCAACACGAAATCACAGCTAGCCTTTTAGCAGAGTGGGAGGAATTACTACGAATTGAACAAGCCAAGCTTGAGGAAAACCCATTTGATACAGATTACTCGAAACAAGGACCACCCCCATCTCCGAAACCCAGAACTCTGAGTAGGACCCCTACTCCAGAACCGAAACCAGTTACCAGAACACCAACCCCTGAACCACCGATCAACCCCAAACCACCGATCACTCCTGAACCAAGAATGGCATCTGAAACCAGAGCTAGCTCTAAAGGAGATATCAAACCACAGCCTATACGACCCTTTACAGGTAAAAGAATCGAAGCAAGGTCATTTTTAGGACAACTTGAGGATTACTTTACCCTCAATGAACAGAACTATGAAGGAAAAGATGAAAAGAAAGTCAGGTATGCGCTTGCATGCATGGGACCAGAACTAGACGACTGGAAAACTATTATCCGAAGCGAATTAAATGACAACAGAGGCAGTACCACAGCCATGTTCAAATGGAGCAACTATGAAGCATTTGAAACATGTTTCATCAATGACTGGGGAGAAGTCAACAGCGCCCTTTGAGCCCTGAACAATCTATCCAAATTAAGAGTTGGAAATGGCGTTTCAGTTCCAGAATACATTAGAAAATTTCGCATGGACATAGGAACCTCTGGGCTCACTGGAATACCCGCTCAGTTGCAGGCATTTGTCAAAGGATTGCCCTTAGAACTTGCTAGGACAATCTTACAGGATCAAAGGAAGATCAAGACGATGCAAGAAGCCTACGATAAGGCTGAGGATCACCATAACGCTTGGGACATGACAGGACAGGGAAACAGGAAAACCAATGATGGATCTGGAACACGTTTCAATTGGAACAACAATTGATCCGGAACAATCAGGGCTATAAATACCACGACTCCTAGCCGATTAACTGACGACCAAAAGGAGGAATACTGAAAGACTGGAAAGTGTTTCAGATGTGGAACACAGGGACACATCTCCAGGAACTGCCCGAAATGTAATGACACATCTTCATCCAGGTCTTCTTATCAGAATAAAGCTGTTTGCTCTGTCACTGAGGAACAACAGAAGGAAGAAGACAAACCAGCAAAGAAAATTAGAGCCATCTTTTCAGTGATGTCTACTGAAGAGAGGAATGCCCTCTTAAATGAATTCGAAAAAGAACAAGAGTTGTTAGACAAATGGATTGATGAACAACTCAAGAAAGGATACATTAAACCATCTACATCACTGCAGGCATCACCATTCTTCTTTGTAGCAAAGAAAGAAAGTGGAGCACTCCGACCCTGTCAGGATTATTGATACCTCAACAAATGGACCATCAAAAACGCATATCCCCTTCCCTTAGTTTCCAATCTCATGACTAAACTACAAGGCGCCAAGTACTTCACCAAACTAGACCTCCGATGGGGATACAACAATGTTTGCATCAAAAAGGGAGACAAATGGAAAGCAGCCTTTATTACCAATCGAGGGCTCTATGAACCAACAGTAATGTTCTTTGGATTATGCAACTTGCCGTCAACCTTTCAAACTATGATGAACAAATACTTTAGGGACATGATCAATGAAGGATGGCTAATCATTTACATGGACGACATGTTAATCTGCGTGGAAACACTGGAACAACTAGAAGAGTGGACAAAACGAATTTTACAACGGTTACAAGATAATGATCTATTCCTGAAATTAGAAAAATGCAAGTTCGCCATGCAGGAAGTTGAATTCTTAGGAATGATCATCACCCCTGGACACATTCAGATGGACCCAATAAAGTTAGCAGGGATCGCCAATTGGCCAGTCCCTACCACAGTCAAACAAGTCTGATCATTCCTCGGATTTGGGAACTTTTACCGACGCTTCATTGGAAATTTTGCTGCCATCACTAAACCGCTCACCGACCTCACTAAGAAAGCTGAACCATTCAACTGGACTACTGAATGGAACAATGCCTTTGAAATTCTAAAGAAAAAATTCGTGTCCATGCGCTAGATGGTCATCCCTATTATCGGAATTTGACCTATGTATTGAGCATGTCCCTGGTACAAAGATGTTTGAAGCAGATGCTCTATCTCAACGCCCTGATCATATGGGAAATAACGGATCACAAGAAGATGTCATAGTCTTACCGGAGGATCATTTTATTTGTCTTATTGCAGAAGATCTAGTCACAGAAATTCAGAAGGCAATGTCAAAAGCCGATTTTGGGCGTATTCTAATCAAGGTTATCACCATGCATTGTGCCCCACCGATCAAATCGAACATACAGGATTGGTCTTATACAAATGGAATTGTTCATTATCTCGGCAGAACCTACATCCCTGATCAAGACGGATTATGGACCAGATTGATTAAAGAAACGCATGAAGCATGATCATCAGGCCACCCTGGACGATTGAAGACTCTTGAACTCCTTAAACGTGATTACTGGTGGCCCGGAATGTTCAAACACGTCAGGGAATGGATAGAAGGATGCGCCCTCTGTCAGCAGATGAAGATTAACACACACCCAAATGTACCAGCCCTTCACCCAATTTGGTTGAAAGCAACCCGCCCCTTTCAGCAAGTAACCCTTGATTTTATCACTGACCTACCCCTTTCTGATGGCTTTGACTTGATCTTGGTCACGGTGGACCATGGTCTTACAAAGGGGGTAATTTTCACACCTTGCAAAAAGACAATCGACACTCTAGGCACAGCAGAACTTTATATCTCTGAAATTTTCAAACAGTTTGGCCTACCCGATGTTTTGATCTCAGATTGAGGACCACAATTCTCTGCAAAAGTATTTCAGGAAATACGAAAAGCATTAGGACTCAATCATAGAATGAGCACAGCCTATCATCCTCAGACTGACGGAGAAACAGAACAAGTCAACCAGGAATTAGAAGTCTACAGAGTCAGACAGTTTGTTGAAAAACTAAAACTCTCTTTGTCACTGTCCACAATGATGAGCAAGACTTGCTCCATGCTATGACCAACAACAAAGGGTGTGATAAGAAGACTCTAAATTATGTTAGGACTAATCCTTGACACAATCACAAGCTCTGTTGAGAAGAGAATATAATAGAGACAAAGCTAAGACACAGTAGTCTGTAACCTACAAGGAGGAAACAATCTAGAGTCTTAAGGACTCCTACCTACTGAACGCACACCTTATATACCTGATTCACTGGTCTGTGTGCGCAGTCTGTGCAGCCGCTAAGGCTATGCACACACAGCAACAAGACCCAGACCCACCTCCCAGACCTGTCCGGACTCACCCAGACTCCCGGTCCCTTCCCGCAAATGCTGTTTCACCCAATATCTCCTAATAGCCTTGATCATATAGCCACCCTGGGTTATGTAATCCTCCTGCCATATCTGGATAGGGGTCCCTCATCATATACTTGCATCCCGTTATACATCCGTAGGCCTCTGAATAAAATAGAGAAAAATGAGGAAAAAAGTCCATATTGTAGCAGCTTTCCTTTTGAGGTTTTTTGTCCCTTTGTAGATACTTGTACTACTGTATTTGGTAACGAGGAATTAAGCACAGGTTTTGCCACCCTGCTGTGCTCCTTGGGAGTGACACTTTCAGTGCCATGCACTATATCACAGTGTTTCACCTGGGAGTTTGCCTCTTGCGGGAATGTCTCAGAGGTCCTTGAGACCCCTGAGATCATCCTTGCATCAACCTGGTCAGCACTAGGTGCTATATCAAGGGGCTGTGCACTATCTACCAATTTATCTAGTACAGCATATCTATTACAAGAGTCCAGTACAGGTCCTACTGACTCTCTTCCTCTTTTAAATTCTCTTCTCCTTTCTTGAAGTACTCCTTCATTTCGTCAAATGTCATTGTGCAAATATTGAGTCTTGATCTGCAGTTCCTAGAGATGTGTCTGATCTTGCTGCATTTGTAACATCTGATTGGCAGTCTTTGGTTCTGATCGACATCCATTGCATTAGGGTCCGGCCGATTTGCTGTACTACTTGAACTCGCAGAGGCTCCAGCTCCCAATTGTTACAATTCTCTTTTCCCTTTGTTAACGGACTACATTTACTTGTTACAAACCCATAGTTACGCAGGGACGTTATCTCCTTTGGTAGCTACCTTCATCTTTCCTTTCTTAGATAGCTATGCTCTTTCCCCTTATATTCTTATTGTTCTCTTAACGTATATAAACCCCTCTCATGTACCATAGCTCTTTAGTTCCAACTTAGTCGAATCTTATCCATAACTTGAACACTCTTTTGCTCGTCGCCTCAACCGCTCTCCTTGCTCTCTCTCTCTAGCCTTCGTCATCATCAGACTTAGTGCCTAGAACCCTTGTCCAGTGGCTGGGAACAGACCGAGACTCTGTTTGTCGCTGTAGACTTGGACGCTGAACGACGTTGTGGACATCAACCGTAACATAAGTTGGAACTCAGGACTAGCTCAGGGTATCATCCCTAGCCGACACCATTGAGACCCGCAGCTCTCAGGAACGACCCCCGAACAGATCCGTCACCTATAAGGGGAAATACTACCTTGAACGACGAGAAGTTTTTCTCTATCAACGAACCTGGTACTTTGTTACAGAAGGACGGAAACGAAACGAACCAGTCCCAAACGAATACTTTTCAGGAGACTTCTACTCAGGAGTATCTGAATTCGATTTACCTGATCAAATCTACCTAGACTGGGGTAGTGAAATACAAGGAGAACCGCTCTACCTTGTCAAGGAACCAGAAAACGACCCAGGAAGAACTCTCTACAGAAGATTCTTTAGAGACAGCAACCGACACGGAATCACAGCTAGCCTTTTAGCAGAGTGGGAGGAATTACTACGAATTGAACAAGCCAAGCTTGAGGAAAACCCGTTTGATACAGATTACTCGAAACAAGGACCACCCCCATCTCCGAAACCCAGAACCCCGAGTAGAACCCCTACTCCAGAACCGAAACCGATCACCAGAACGCCAACCCCTGAACCACCGATTAACCCTGAACCAAGAATGGCGTCTGAAACCAGTGCTAGCTCTAAAGGAGATATCAAACCGCAGCCTATACGACCCTTTACAGGCAAACGAATCGAAGCAAGGTCATTTTTAGGACAACTTGAGGACTACTTTACCCTCAACGAACAGAACTACAAAGGAAAAGATGAGAAAAAGGTCAGATATGCGCTTGCATGCATGGGACCAGAACTAGACGACTGGAAAACTATTATTCGAAGCGAATTGAATGACAATAGAGGCAGTACCACAGCCACGTTCAAATGGAGCAACTATGAAGCATTTGAAACATGTTTCATCAATGACTGGGGAGAAGTCAACAG
Source organism: Amanita rimosa (assembly GCA_023014395.1). NCBI lineage: Eukaryota > Fungi > Basidiomycota > Agaricomycetes > Agaricales > Amanitaceae > Amanita > Amanita rimosa. The sequence goes on along the minus strand of JAEBUO010000031.1, from coordinate 130,239 downwards.
CGCCCTTTGAGCCCTGAACAATCTATCCAAATTAAGAGTTGGAAACGGCGTTTCAGTCCCAGAATACATCAGAAAATTTCGCATGGACATAGGAACCTCTGGACTCACTGGAATACCCGCTCAGTTGCAGGCATTCGTCAAAGGACTACCATTAGAACTTGCTAGAACTATCTTACAGGACCAAAGGAAGATCAAAACGATGCAAGAAGCCTATGACAAGGCTGAGGATCACCATAACGCTTGGGACATGACAGGACAAGGAAACAGGAGAACCAATGATGGATCTGGAACACGTTTCAATCGAAACAATAACAACTGATCTGGAACAATCAGAGCTATAAATACCACGATCCCTAGCCAATTAACAGATGACCAAAAGGAGGAATACCGAAAGACTGGCAAGTGTTTCAGATGTGGAACACAGGGACACATCTCCAGGAACTGCCCGAAATGCAATGATGCGTCTTCATCCAGGTCTTCTTACCAGAATAAGGCAGTCCGTTCCGTCACTGAGGAACAACAGAAGGAAGAAGACGAACCAGCAAAGAAAATTAGAGCCATCTTTTCAGCAATGTCTACTGAAGAGAAGAATGCCCTCTTAAACGAATTCGAGAACGAGGGTTTTTAGTTAGGAAGCGTCACTCAGCGGTTGGCCCTTCCTTATTATCGAGATCTGAACAGTTAGTGCTTGATTCTGTAATAGTATTATCCAACAATGACAAGCGCATTTCATTAACTATCAAATCAACCGATTTACCCGCTGGAACATCTGCCCTAATCGATTGTGGAGCAGAAGGAAACTTTGTAGATGAAGGAGCAGTAAAGGAGCTCAGGAAAGAACAACTTAAGAAACCAATCAAAGTCAGAAACGCAGACGGAACAGTAAATGTGAAAGGAATGATCACACATCGAACCAAGATATGCTACATGATCGAAGGACAGCAGTTTATCAATTGGTTCTGGATCACTAAGCTAGGCGATCAACGAATGATTTTAGGAATACCCTGGTTAGAAGAAAATAACCCGATCATCAACTGGCGAGAGAAATCTCTGAAAATTGGAGATCTGGACACGACGCCAAAAGCAATCTGGCAGCTAGCCCTCGACTCCCAGCAATGGGGTGAAGATGACTACTGGATTAGAGTTAAAACATCGGCATCACAAGAACTAGAGCATAGGCTAAAGAAGGACGAACCATCCACTACGTTACCTACAGAATATGAGCAATGGCGCACTATCTTTGACAAGAAAGCATCAGAACGCTTCCCATCCAGTCGACCATGGGATCACGCGATCAACACAAAGGAAGGTTTTGTTCCAAAAGCTAGTAAACTTTACCCTCTATCGGTCAAGGAACAAGGGTTGTTAGACGAATGGATTGATGAACAACTCAAGAAAGGATACATTAAACCATCTACGTCACCACAAGCGTCACCATTCTTCTTTGTAGCAAAGAAAGAGAGCGGAGCACTTCGACCCTGTCAGGACTACCGATACCTGAATGAATGGACTGTCAAGAACGTATATCCCCTTCCCCTTGTTTCCGATCTCATGACTAAATTACGAGACGCCAAGTACTTCACCAAACTTGACCTCAGGTGGGGATACAACAATGTTCGCATCAAGAAGGGAGACGAATGGAAGGCAGCCTTTATCACCAATCGAGGGCTTTACGAACCAACAGTAATGTTCTTTGGACTATGCAACTCGCCGTCAACTTTTCAAACTATGATGAACGAGTACTTTAGAGACATGATCAACGAAGGATGGCTGATCATTTACATGGATGACATGTTAATCTGTGCGGAAACACTAGAACAGCTAGAAGAACAGACAAAACAAATTTTACAACGGCTACAAGATAACGATCTATTCCTGAAACTTGAAAAATGCAAGTTCGCCACGCAGGAAGTCGAATTCCTAGGAATGATCATCACCCCTGGACGCATTCAGATGGACCCAATAAAGCTAGCCGGGATCGCAGATTGGCCAGTCCCTACCACTGTCAAACAGGTCCGATCATTCCTCGGATTTGGGAACTTCTACCGACGTTTCATTGGGAATTTTGCTGCCATCACTAAACCACTTACCGACCTCACTAAGAAAACAGAACCATTTGACTGGACCATTGAACGAAACAACGCTTTTGAAATTCTAAAGAAACGATTTGCATCTATGCCGGTATTATTAATGCCAGATCCTACTCGACCCTTTATCCTCCAAACCGATGCATCAAATAAGGCAATAGGAGCAGTCTTGAAACAAGCCAATGAAACAGGATCTCTACATCCCTGTGGATTTATTTCACACGCATTGACACAAATGGAACAGAATTACCAGATCTATGATCGGGAACTCCTAGCAATTATCAAAGGACTGATGACCTGGCGACATTTGCTGCACGGATCACCCCACACCACGATAGTTCATTGCGATCACAAGAATCTGTCCTATTATCAAACTGCCCAACGCTTAACGCCCAGACAAGCTAGATGGTCATCCCTATTATCAGAATTTGACCTACGGATTGAACACGTCCCTGGAACAAAAATGTTTGAAGCTGATGCCCTATCTCGACGCCCTGATCATATGGGAAATAGCGAATCTCCAGAAGACGTCGTAGTCTTACCAGAAGATCGTTTTATCTGTCTTATTGCAGAAGACCTAGTCACGGAAATTCAAAAGGCAATGTCAAAAGACGATTTTGGACGCATTCTAATTGAGGTTATCACCACGCACCGGGCCCCACCGATCAAATCAAATATACAGGATTGGTCTTATACAAACGGCATTGTTCACTATCTCGGAAAAACCTATATCCCTGACCAAGACGGATTACGAACCAAATTAATCAAAGAAACACATGAAGCGCGATCATCTGGCCATCCTGGACGATTAAAGACCCTTGAACTCCTTAAGCATGACTACTGGTGGCCCGGAATGTTCAAACATGTCAGAGAATGGATAGAAGGATGCGCCCTCTGCCAGCAGATGAAAATTAACACACACCCGAACGTACCAGCCCTTCACCCAATTCCGTCGAAAGCAACCCGTCCCTTTCAGCAAGTGACCCTTGATTTCATCACTGATTTACCCCTTTCCGATGGCTTTGACTCGATCCTGGTCACGGTGGACCATGGCCTTACAAAGGGGGTAATTTTCACACCTTGCAAAAAAACAATCGATGCACTAGGAACTGCGGAACTTTACGTATCGGAAATTTTCAAACGGTTTGGCCTACCCGACGTTTTAATCTCGGATCGAGGACCACAGTTCTCTGCAAAAGTATTTCAGGAAATACGAAAAGCATTAGGAATCGACCACAGAATGAGCACAGCCTACCATCCTCAGACTGATGGGGAAACAGAACGAGTCAACCAAGAACTAGAAGTCTATCTCCGAATGTTCTGCTCAAATGAACCGCATCTATGGAAACCGCTTCTCCCAATAGCTGAATTTGCTCACAATAACCGACATCATGACACGATTAAAACTTCCCCATTCAGGCTAATGTATGGAACGGACCCTGTTGCGCTTCCCACAGCTACTACGCGAATGACCACGCCAGCAGTGGAAGAGCGCCTTCAGTTCCTAAGAAAAGCCAGAGAAGAAGCGCTAGCAGCACATGAACTAGCAAGACAACTAGTGGCAACACGACGCAGAGACAAAGCAATACGATTTGAAAAGGGTACCAAAGTTTGGCTTGAAAACCGAAATCTTCACATACCATACCCATCCAGAAAACTAGCACCAAAACGAGAAGGACCCTTCGAAATCGAACAAGTGATGGGACCAGTAACGTACAAATTGAAACTCCCGAAACAATGGCGCATTCACCCTGTGTTTCATGCGTCACTCCTTACCCCGTACAGAGAAACAACTGTGCACGGCCCGAATTATATGAAACCACCCCCTGATCTCGTAAATGGACAAGAGGAATTCGAAGTAGAGGCAATTCTAGCCCACAGGAAACGAGGCGCAGGCTACCATTATCTAGTTAAATGGAAAGGCTACGGATCAAACGATAACTCTTGGGAACCCGCTCGCAATCTTGCAAACGCCACTGATATCCTCTCAGAATATCAACAACGTCGACACCTCTGAACCATGATGCGATATAGGAACCGCCACGTCCTGAAACAAAACTACCATTATACAAAACGGAACTGCTCTACAATCTCTCGATACACTATAGCCCTTAAAGAAAAGACTGTCTATACCCACATACAATACCTCCCCTTCCAACATGCTCTTAGAGCACCGACCCCGCCAGGAAAACTTACCCGAACTATGGCATTAGTCACACGATATTATCGCACCCCTCGTCTCGATCACCGTCACCAAAAGAATCCTTCAGGGATAACGGAATTCCCCTGCAATGATGCCCGGAATTATCTTCCCAAGTACCACGACCTACAATTTTCAACCGATGATCTACCTCTCTACAATGAGAATCCGCCTGCCTACCAACTTTTAGCTGTCAAAAGCAGTGATGTTTATAAAAGCGCTCATGGAAGACTGCTTTGCCCAGAAGAATATAAACAGATGGATGAAATCACTAAACAGACACGGGAGTGTAGCGCGCAGATCTGGCAAATTAGCCGAGGAATCAGAATACCAGGAAGACCTTGCCTTTTCATGGAAGACATCCTTGACAAACTTGATTATCTATCTCTCACGATGGTACAGGTAATAGTGGATATCGTCAAGCGAATCAGAAAATTCCGAATTACACCGACAACGACACCTGGGATTGAACATTTGAATTCATTAACCATATTCATGAGGGAAGAACGAGAGCTCCTCACCGACCCTGCAATCGAAGACCCGTTGAATACAGAAAATTGGCCCTCCGACTCGGAAATCAGCGATTCGGAATGAATATAAATTCTCCTGGAATCATCACCTAACGCCAATAAACACATTATACTACCATGTTCACCTTCTTCGCCCTCGCCGCCTACTTCATCACCCTGGCTCTCCTCTCTTGCGCCCATTGGCGCATTAACGAAACTGTTGCCGCCTTCTCGCCCTTCCTCGCCGTCCCAGACCTCCCACTAGAGGTCTTCATTGAAAATACGACAGTCGTCCACTTCGAGGACGACGACCTTCACGTCCATCCCGCCGACCTACTTCCTCAAGTGCATCCCGACGACCACCACCTCCCTCACTTCGCCCAGTTCGTCAAAAGAAACACCACGCTCACTGTCGTCGCCGACGCCCTCGCCGCTGCCACCTGCTCCATCACCAACCTTTCATCCGCCACGGATAATCTCGCCGCCCTCACCCTCACCATCGACCCGCATGAAATGACCTACGAGGAACGCGACTCCTTCCTGCGGAACGCTCAAAATCTGCACCGCGCTGCTGAAGCGCTCAAATGGAAGGTAGAGACATCCACAAAAGAACTCGATAATGCCGTCAAATGGGCAGAGTCAAGAACGGATCATGGCTGGACAACTTCTGGCTGGTAGAAGTTGGTGACTTCTCGCATACAAAGGGGGTAATGTTACAATTCTCTTTTCCCTTTGTTAACGGACTACATTTACTTGTTACAAACCCATAGTTATGCAGGGACGTTATCTCCTTTGGTAGCTACCTTCATCTTTCCTTTCTTAGATAGCTATGCTCTTTCCCCTTATATTCTTATTGTTCTCTTAACGTATATAAACCCCTCTCATGTACCATAGCTCTTTAGTTCCAACTTAGTCGAATCTTATCCATAACTTGAACACTCTTTTGCTCGTCGCCTCAACCGCTCTCCTTGCTCTCTCTCTCTAGCCTTCGTCATCATCAGACTTAGTGCCTAGAACCCTCGTCCAGTGGCTGGGAACAGACCGAGACTCTGTTTGTCGCTGTAGACTTGGACGCTGAACGACGTTGTGGACATCGACCGTAACACCAATCGTCCCTGACTCGCTGATCCCAATCTGAATTTCCATTGGGGTTTGGGCTGGCCAGGGGCTACCAGCTTTGCCGTATTTGGGCCTTTGGATGCTCCTTCACTCCTATTGGCAGAGTTACTGGTCTGCGAGGAGTAATACTTCTCCTTGGCTTTTGCCTGTCTCCATTGGTGATCTAGCTTTACTGCCTTCTGATATTGTCCTTCAATGGTTTCAGGAACTTCATCAGCCTCCATTATCCTTTTTCAGAGTCTGGTATTCAAACTGCATTTGAACTCTTCGATAAGAGCCCTTCCCAGGTATCCACTACCTTGTGATACCTTTTTAAATTTTTGCATGTGTTCCTCACACATACTGGACCCTTGTGTCATGGTCCACATCTCTGAGATCTTTGATGACTGCTCATCAGTGTCACCAAAGTCCCTTCTGATCTGTCTGAACAGTTGTTCCACTGTTTGTGGAATTCCTTCCTCATTGTTGGCCATCTGCTCCAGCACATTGTCCTTCCAATCTGCAGCAAAGCCCTCTGTCATGTATGAGATAATCAACAGGATCCGTTCTTCCTTGTTGGATTCCAGCATCTTGAGTTGGATGTAGAGTTGGCAAGCATTGATGAAGTTGGTTACTTCTGACATCTTTCTGGAGAAAACTGGAGGTTTGGCTACATCTATTCTAGATGTTCCGCTGTTTTCAGTTCTGGGAATATTGAATACCATCCCTGGTGGTATGTTAACAATATTTGTGGGGGGAAATGTGTGCACTGCAGTAGCTGTGGTGGCCTGTGCAGTGTTTGTTTGTAGCTGTGTCAGCTGGGTTTGTAAGGCTTGGATGGTTGCAGCTTTTGCATTGAGGAGGTACAGCAATTCTGCTGATGTCATTTCTTGGGGCGCCACTGTACTGTGATATTTTGGTGGTGGCAATGTAGGTGATGGTGTAAGCGGGGGAGGGGGTGATGAAAATGGTGGTGCAGGTTCTCTGATGAAATCAGTGTCAGAGTTGAATAGTAGGTTTGGATTTAGGGTTGCTGGGTTAGGTAATAAAATGGGAAACAGTGCTGGCTCCCACTGATGTTGTTCCTCTGTGATAGAGTTTGTTGATTGTGATGATGAAGATGAAGTAGATTCCCCTTCTGATGAGCTAAAACCCACATTGTTTGGATCAAGATTGCCTGTGACAGCATCCCAAAAAGTATTGTTATTTGTATCTCCTATTTTGTACTTGTACATAAGTCAGGGAGGTCTTGGCCTGTCACTTGTTTGGGAACATATGTACAAATGTGCACTCAGGGTCTGCAACCATCCCTGCAGTGCTACAATTTACTATACTGACTACTGGTTTATTTATGGATGAAGGGTCTATCTAAGTTGGGGCCAAATGGTTGTCCAACTGCTGCCACACTGTATGGGTGTGGGCCTTTCTCAGAGATGCATGGGCAAGTGCCGACTATCTCCAAGGGGTATGAGAAAAAGTATATAGGTATCTACGAATATAGCCTTCAAGGGCCTATACCAGGGCAATTTAATGTGCTAGGGGGCTGGTGAGGCTGGTCCCTAGATACAGATTACATATTGTGTAATCACTCCAGCACTGGTATCCTGTGCACAGGTAACCCTATCTACCAGGTTAGGTACTTTGGTTTGTGTAGACCAGGAACATAATGCCAATTTAGTCAAGAGCCACGAGGCAGGGCCACTGGTGTGCAGTTTTTAATGGTGTCTGGCAACCAGTACTGCAATTTTAACATCAGTGTACAACAATTGTAATCCCCCTGTTCTCTGTCCACTTAAGCCTGTGGTCTGGCTATAGCAAGCATGGGGCTGTTGAGCAAACTAGTCAAGTTCTACTATCAGGACTCCCTCAGTGTGATGCCTAAGAGCCTCAACTAGCAGACAAGACAGGAGGAGGAGAGGAGGGAGGGGAAACCTGAGAGAACTTGACTGAGGACTCTGGGTGCTAGATTGCACTCCTTATATACTATGACAGGTGGTCTGTGCACTACCCTAAGCCCTACTCTAAGTATAGTACTGTATGAGTAAGACAGCTGTGCATGTAGTAATAGTTGTGAGTCATCAGCACCATACTCCAGTATCTTATCTACTGTGTTGATCTAAGCGCCAAGCAATAGGTGCCTGCTTAGTCAGCATATGTTTATATAATATGAAGAAAATAAATAATAAAAGTAAAATGACTTAGTGAAAAACGTGAAGCTTTTCAGCTGGTCATGACATTATATGCATTTTGGAACCCTAGCTTACATACACATTATACTACCAATGGAGTAACTATGAGGCTATGTACACACAGCTATTGCTGTGTAAGATCTGTACAAATACAGTATGATTGCTGTACCTTGCACAGCAGATGATTGAGCATGGCTGCAGATGAGGTCATTCTGTACCTTATCTTATTATATTCCTTCTAATGTGTTCTATATGATATCATAAAGTTCTTTATGACTTCATAATCTATTGATAGTTTTCTAAATGATGTCATTATGACTTCATTATGTACCTGATGATATCATATCATACCTCATGATGTCATCTCTATCAATAGATGTTCTAGACCATGAATATAATAACAGTTAAATATGAAACACACTAAATATTCACTATAAATTCATTATCTTGCTCATATCTAATCCGTTAATTGTTATCTAATCTCCAATCAACGATTATATAATACTCTGATAAGATATAGATTAGACGAGATAAGATAATATAATATATGAAATGAAACAGATGAGTATTAAGTGAATACATTTACTATGTATCTTTTAACAAGTCAGATGCCTGGTGAAGCCAGACCAGGGGTCGCCAGGGGCTGCCAAACCATTTCCAGGCATGTTGGATTTCACCATACATTTTATTGAGAGACCAGGTTTGGGATGTTGACCAGACATGTTTTTACTGGTCAGAAATTCATGGCTGGCCAAGCCTGACCAGTTGTCACCAGGCTGGCACGACCTTCACCAGGACACTAGGACACGATAATATTTGTATTACATATAATAATACAAATAATACTATTAATAATTAATTGGAGCTGGAGGATGTGAAACAATTTGAATGTCAGATATTACAAGAATAGTGGTGATGAAGCTCACTTATTATGCTTTTGAACAAATGATTGGCTTGCGTGTTTTCATTCATGAGATATTTTGGTGGTGGTGTTGGACATGCTTCAACAAGGGAAGCGACAAATATCTTCCTATTGGATCAACAGCATGAAAAACTTGAAGACAATCACACTGATGACAACCCACTGGAAGAGTTGGATAGTACCCAAGTCATACTGGCAGCAGATGCAGCAGGGGAACCTGACTCTGTAGAGGAAGACTGTGGTTCTGATCATTTGGAGGAATCAGTCAGCGAGAGCAAAAACAAATCAGGTGAACATAATAAAAGTGATGGTGAGGAGGGTATTATTAATGACTACACTGAGCTATAATAACTAGTTTATCATGTACGTTTGAACATACATGCAGAATTAGTACTTTGTTGGCCACTGTTGAAACGATCTGTAAAGATCATAATAACATTTCGGATCACTCTGATCTTAACTGATCTTATCTTATCTGTCCCAGAATAGTCCATTCCCCTTGTAGATAATATGGTGATGGGACAAAAGTATCCTTGACAGATATTATAGAGTTGGACAGATATTATAGAGTTTGACACATGTCATACTCAAACAATAAAGTGCACCATATGCATGACTGTGCATTACCAAGTGCAATATAAATCATCAGTCAGCAATACTAATATTGCTGACCTCATGCATGTAGATAGATAGTATATATACCTGTGTATGTAGCCGTCAATCTACAGTTCAATTCTCTGCTCTACTAGGTGATTGCCACAAGCGGACCTAAGTGATTAACTACAGCTACAAGTGAGTATTTACTCACCAGCTCTACCCATTCTACTGCGCCCCTGTCATGCTCTGCTTTGACAGGTTATGGGCCCTGTCTGCTTGCAGACCTGGTGACCCTTCCCCTTGACAACCCTGTCTCAAGGACAGGGAGGGAGATAGCTGTCACAGCCCCTGGAAGGATCGCTTTTGGTAATTATACCAAAAATAAACAAATCAGGTTTGTTGGGTAAGGAGCCCTAGCTGTAGTGTATACTATGTATTATCAACTGTTTGTAAAAGGCTAACGTAACCTTGGAGCTCACCAAACAAAGAGCTAGATCAGATCTAACAAATCTGATCTCCACCTGGAGAGGTGTGAGAATAATACTTGGTGTGGCTCATCTCACCAGCCCCAGGTTTCTGATAACCCTGGTAATACAAAAATCATAATCTGGACACGTCCACAAGGACCTGGTGTCTGGGGGAGTCAGAGGATACTCCCTTATCAACTGCCTCCAGGTTTAGGGCCATCTAAGGATCATGATTACAGTCATGATCAAAAGGCTTACATGCCCCCCTATTGGCTGTGAATAATTATGGTCTTATATCATTATATGGGTTTTTGTCCCATCTTTCTGCAATTATGTAGTCTATTTCTATATGAAGGTTGTGCTGCCCCTTGGTACATGCAAACCATTGATGGGCACTGGTTAGCATCCCATCTAGATTAGGATCACTTCTTAGTGGCATAATATACAATTATAAATAGATATTTACTATACTCTTTTTATACCTTGGTTGTTGGGATTTGATGGAGCCCCAAAACCATAAATCAGGGAAGGAGGATACTTCCCTGATGACAATGAATTACATAAAAAGTGATCTCTGTCCCTGTCAAGGGAGGCACCTGTGCTGCCCTAACCAGGAGCATCAAAGACATGCACATTGCTACTAGTCTAGAAAAGCAAATGCTGACTGGATTTTTTCCAGATCCTCAAACCAAACCAAACTTCCAACTCTCTCATTGTATTTACTTGTTTTTACAAATAAATATATAAATAGCAACAATAAAAATGTCTTCCTCTACCTCCTCCAACATCTCTGCTGCCTCTGCCGGCAAAAAATTCATTGCCACTTCTGGCAAAATGTCTCCCATTTCAATTTCCTCGACTTCACCTGCCGGATCTCCTGGCAATAAATCAATTGTTGCCAATCTTGGCAAGAAAACCATTGGCAAATCTGGAAAAATTGCTGGAAAATCTGGCAAAATTATCAGCAAAACCAGCAAACATGTTCGGCAACCAGCAAAAAGGAGACAGCAACCGGCAAAACTGCTGGCAAACACTCTTCCAGCAAAATTGCCAGACAAAGCAGCTTGTATGCTGCTATAGCTGGACAGTCTTCCAGCTCCCCATCAAGCAATGGTTTGTCGGGTTGATGGATCAACTATTTTGACCTCCTACCTGAGGAGGCAATAATTATTTCTGATAAAAAATCAGAAAATGCAGCTCTTTTTGGTGTAGCATCATGCTACAAAGGAAAAGAGACTGCAGCCCAATTCAAATTGGGCAACATAATGGATTCAGGACTGGCCAAAAAGTGGGAACACTGCTCCAGCAAAGAGAGAATGCTGCTGGCAAGTCTGGCAATATCCATTTCCACTTCCTCACCTCTCCCCACTCTCCATTCACCATCGCCTTCTCCTGTTATTAAACAGGAATATGTATTGCCACCTCTTCATGGCAACCTCTTTGTGTCTGTTGAGCACAAAAATTGTGCTGGCAAGACACGTGCCACCGGCTCTGGGCCATCAACCTCCTGTGATGTTCAATTTGCCAATGATTTACTTCAGCAAAATCAAAACATCATTGCCCAGCACCAGAAGCAGATTGAGGAGGCCAAAAAATGGGAAGAGAAAAGAATTGCTGAGAAGATTGTACAATGAGTGCAAGACCATGAGCGAAATATGGCTCAATCTCTCAGAAATAAAAAATCTCTTCGCTGTTTCAAGGAACTAAGGGGTAAATATACAAAACCCACAACAGTTCCTGTTGGAGAAATTGGTGGTGATGCTCTGTCAACAGCAATTGTTAAACACTATTTGCAGCAGCAATTACAAACCTGCTACTCCCTATCCTATTATAGGGAATACTGAAAACAGGACACCAATTCCTGTTCCTGGTCCATCTAGGACCACTTATGCCACCACTGCAACAAAGGGCATGGAGAAAGTACATGGTCTCATTAGCTTCCCTAAAAACAAAGATCCTAACAAGGTTTATTTGTTATCTGCTGCAGAGCAGAATAGGCGCCATGATAAATGGCTTGCCACATGGGGAGCAAGGGTTGTTACCAATGCGTCAAAGTGGGAAATCAGTACAACCCAATAATGGGAACAGTGAAGGAGAGATGCAAGATAAATGTGCCAGATGGGCAAACCAAACTTTGGAGTGGCAGAATATTGCCACTGCCTTTGTAAATTTGGGAGTATCCCCAAATAAAATATGTGTAGTTAAGAATAGGAGGAGTGATTCCACACTTCTCAATAAAAACTTGTGTATCACATATGATGCAAATGAGTTAGTTGAGGATGCAAAAATAATGGTTGCTACTCATCAAACAACAATCCAAGAAATTGCCTCAACTGTCAAAAATGTCATAAAAACTTGTGACACTTTAATAGATCAGAATGAAATATTAAAGGAGGACAAGTTGGATCTACAAGAATTCACTATGATCCAACAAAAGGCAAATTTCAAGGAGCAAGTGCTTCATATGCAAGAAAAAACAAAGGCAAATGTTGTAATTAACAAATTACAACAAGAAGTTCAAGAATACAAGAACCACACTACTGCAGCAGAATCTTGGATAGATTCTGACAAACAGAAACTTGAGTTAGCTCGTCAAAAGAGACAACTCAAGAAACAATGTCAGAAGGAAAATTGGCTGAAGAAGAAGGAAGCTGATAAAATCATTATTACTGCCCACTCCAAAGAGCCTAGGAATTGTATTCCTACACATGATGAATTAAAAGAATCAAAGGATCAGACCTTTGAAGATTTATTATATGGCTCTGATAATTCTCATTGGGAATTATCTGATGATGAAAATGAGACTTTTCTAAATGCTCAAAATAATAAAGCTTTAGAGTCAGGAGAACTTTTATTTGTACACACTACAAATAGAGTTCTGAAACACACATATGAACAACCTGTTTGGTGTAAACCAGGCATGTGTTATTTGGCAGCTATAAAACTATGAGCATTATCAAAATATGTGTGGAAGACATATCCTACTATTAAGGAATTGTCTGAAATAAGCCATGCCTTACAAAAAGACATTGGCTTTATCCTGACAGAACAAAAGAATGACCATTTTCATCTCCAAATTGCTCATAAAGGAAAATATGGTTGGGCAAATTTGGATAAAATGGCTAAAACTAATAAAAGCCATTGGAGAGTTGGAGTGGATAATAATGATAAAGACAAAGTTCCCATTCTTAAAGGATCTAGCAATTATGCTATCTGGGAACGATTAATGAGAGCATTACTCCAGTCCAAAAGTGTCTGGCAATATGTCACAGGGGGAGTAACTCATATGCCATTCACTGAGGCAGACCAATCAGATTTAGGAAGTGCTACAGTAACAGCAGGATGTGTAGCAGCTTTAAATCAAAAATGGAAGCTACACCAAGAATTTCTTGAGAATGACAACAAAGCAAATGGGATAATTTCCCTATGCTTGTCACAGTCTCTTGATATTTATGTCAAAGAGACATCAAAAGAAACTTGGGATGCACTGCGTGCAGCATTTTCAAATCCTGGAGCAGTTGGAGTCTTTGATATTTATAAAGATGCAAAATCTTGGGAATTTCCAAAAGGAGAAAGTCCTGCAGAATCAGTTCATGAACTGATGCAAAAATGGGCCAGAATGGAAGCATGTGGTAAAGCATTCAATGATGACTTCAAAGTAATGAAAGTCCTAGATCGATTACCACAATCTTGGGATTCATTTAAAACTTATTGTCTCCTGAAACAAGTTTTGGGAACAACAAAGTTAAATGACCTCATTCCTGAAATAGAGAATGAGTGGCAGCATTGTAAAGCTGACCAAGGTGCTCCTTCTGCACATTATGTTTCAAAAGGAGGATACAAATTTTCCAAAGGCAAAAAATCTTATAAAAAGTCATTCACACCCCATGTGAATTTGCCAAAAGGGAAATTTGTGCATAATAATGCACAAGCAGGTCCAAGTCACCAACCTGCATATGTACCTCCTGGAAATCAAAAAGGACCAAAATGGGCTAAAAATAAGTGTAATAGAGATAACAGGCAAAAGAAATTAAACCTGATCTCTAAAGCTACCCATAATCCTGAGGATTTAACCAAGAAAGATAGGCAGAATCTTAAATGATTTGCCAATATGGTTATTACAGATAACCATAATAAAATGAATGTGGATTCTCCACAATCATCTTCTTCAAAATTAATAGATAGAATTGCACCTCTTAACAATCAAACTGATCCAGAAACTATGCAAATAGTTAATCAGATCAGAGATGTTAAAGGAAAAAGCAAAGAGTTCTTTAAAGAAAACTTTGGTCCAGCATACTCTATTCAAGGACATTATATTGATGATGATAAAGCCTTGGAAAATATTGAAGAGGATGAACTAACTGAGGAAATACCACAGTTAGAAACTGGTTATTGGGATGAACCACCCAAGTATGTTTTTCTCACTAGTCATAAATCATATACTGATGAGAAATCAGTAGTGATGATGACTATGGATACCATGATGGAGACTATGAAGACTTCCCATATGATGGAAGATTCTAGTAATGGTAAGTCTGTAGATAGCAGATGTAAAAGTAGCTTAATAGCTGCTAATGTATTCAACTCTGCTCAATCTATGGATAAAAGTGAGAATAAGGAATATTGGATAATAGACTCTGGTGCATCAGTGCACATTACTAATGACAAAAATGATTTTGTCGAGTACACCCAATATCTTGAACCTGAAGAAATTAAAACAGCTGATTCTAAATCAGCTTCTACCATACTTGGACAAGGAACCATGTTTCTTGAGTTCAAAAATCCTATGGGACAGAGACATATCACTAAATTAGAAGTGTGTTATATGCCAAAGGCTTCACACAAACTTATTTCATCTGGTCAATTAAAAATCACTGGTTATGTTGAAGCCTCTAACAGTGATTCTCTAAAAAAGGAAACCTTATAATTGCTGAACCTAGAAATCGGTTTGAACCAATTCATTGGGTGGAAGTAATTATAAAAAGAATGAACAAAACAGTCAATTTGGCTGATTTTACAACCTGGCATAATTGTATGGCTCATGCTAATAAAAAGGTTATTAAAAACATGAGTCAACATACAAAAGGTTTTGATGGCAAAATAATAATACCATCAGAAATTCCTATTTGTTCAGGATGTGCACAAGGAAAAGATGCATAATACATAAATCTTATCCTGTATCACAAACAAGATCAAAACAACCATTAGAGTTGTTTCATGCTGATTTGTTAGAATTTCCACAAGAATCCTACCATTGTAAAAAATGGTGTCTTATGATTCTTGATGATTACTCTTCATATGCCTTTCTGGCATTTCTACAATCAAAATCAGAAACTTTTAAACACTTTGTTGACTTTGTTAAACTGTTTGAGAATCAAACAGGATATAAAGTGAAACGTTTCAGATTGGATTGAGGGGGAGAGTTTAAATCTAAAGAATTTGATGAATTCTTAAAACAAAAAGGCATATTACGTGAACAAAGTGCACCATATATTCACCAACAAAATGGTTGTGCAGAAAGATTAAATAATACTATTCTTGAAAAAGCAGAAAGTATGAGACTCCATGCACAATGTCCCAAAGTATGGTGGGAATTTGCAATGGAAACTGCTATTCATACATATAATTGCACACCATTAAAAAGAACAAAATGGATAACACCATATGAAAACCTTTAGAATAAAAAGCCAGAAGTTCATTACTTTAAAACATTTGGATGTCTTGCATGGGTTTTTATACCTAAAGAAATTAGACAAAATAAGCTTACACCTAAAGCAGAAGCCATGACCTTCATAGGCTATGAAAATGGTTCAAAAGCTTATAAATTCATGTGAAATGACAATTCCATTTTATTGGTGTTCAATCAATATTTGATGAACATAAATTTCCTAGAGCACAAAAAGGCCAAAATGAGAGACTATTTGGGAGTCCACCAGGTATTGATACTTGGGAAAATAATGAAAATTTCAATAATGGACAGGACTCTGATTCCAATTCCCACATGCATCATGGTCGTCACTCATATGATAGTGACAGTGATGATGACACACCCAAGCATAGAAACAATGATTATCAGGAATATCATGATATTACACATGATGGAAACAGTAGACCATCTCATGATTATGATAATCAAAAAGAGCTTGATCATTCATCCACAAATCCTGATAATATAAATCAGGAAGGATTAGAACCAAATCTGAATAGATCAATTTCACCTCCTGAACCAATTCCTATAAAACATTCAGAGAAAGGAAAAGCTAAAAGAGATGAGAGATTTAATGAAACTCTCAGAAGGACTACCAGAATTAGAAGACCCAGATTTCTATCTGACAATTTCTAAGATAAAGAAAATCCTGTAGAAATTGAAAAGCAAAAGAAATCAGATTGGGAAAATAAAGTTTTTGGTAAAGGCAAAGGAAAATTCAAACCTGCCTTTAGTCCCACATCTTCACAAAAAGCACTTAAAAATCCACTATATGGAGTGGAAGAAGAGCTAGAAATGGATAAACAAACAAGTTCAGAATCAGAAAAGGAATATCAAACACCATCTGAATCTGATCATGATCAAGAACAAATCAGGAAACAATCTGGTACATCTGATAGAGATATATCATATGATCCTGATAAAGATCCATTTGAAGATAGTGAAAAAGAAATAGATCATAATCTATTATCTAAATCACCAAGTGGTGATCTAATTAGCTTTCTACAAAAATTGCATAAAGAAGGAGGAAACAACTTAGTTAATTACCTTCTATCAAAAGCCATTAGTCCAAACTATCACAAAAATGTTGATCAATGGACATATAGAGATGCTTATAAATTAAAAGCATCAGACCCAAAAGAATGGGAACAATGGCTAAATGCAATGAAAGAGGAAATAAAAGCTCTTGAAGATCAAGATGTATGGGAATTAGTACCATGTCCTAAAAACCGCAAACCTGTAAAGTGTAGATGGGTTTATGCAGTTAAAAGTGATGGTCAAAAATGTGCTCGACTAGTTGCCAAAGAATTTTCACAAATACCTGGAGTTGATTATGATGATACATTCTCACCAGTTGCACAATTTGAAACTGTGAGACTCCTGATGGCTACAGCAGCACTTGAAGATTGGGAAATTGAAGTGCTAGATGTAAAGACAGCATTCTTGTATGGTGATCTTGATGAAGACATCTACATGGAACAGCCAGAAGGATTTGTCATCAAAGGACAAGAGCACAAAGTCTATAAACTCAAAAGAGCCTTGTATGGACTTAAACAAGCTTCATTAGCTTGGAATAAAAAAGCAAACAAAAGTCTACATCAATTAGGCTTTGGACAATGTCTTTCAGACATTGGAGTCTATGTTTGCTACAAACAAAAATCAATCATAGTAGCAATACTATATGTTGATGATGTGTTGTTCATGGGTAATAATAAGAAATTACTCATGGAATTAAAACATAGATTTATGAAAAAATGGGAATGTAGAGATTTAGGACCCATTACTGAATATCTTGGGATGAAAATAGTCCAAGATAGGAAGAGAAAATTGATTACTCTTGATCAAATTAACTATGCAAAGAAAATAGTTAGAAGATTTGGTCAAGAAGATTCAAAACCTGTATGCACACCATTGCCAGCAGGATATATACCTGCTACAAATACAGGTCAAGCAACTTCTCAAGAGAGAAGTTACTATCAATCAATTATAGGGTCACTATTATATCTTACTCTTGGCACAAGATATGATATTACTCAGGCAGTAATCATGATGTCACAATTCATGGTTAATCCTTCTAAAGAACATATTGCTAAAGCATTATATATAATCAAATATGTGAATTCATCAGTTAATGGAAGAATCACATATAATGGTTTTAATAAAGAAGGATTAAATGCTTATGCTGATGCTGATTGGGCTGGAGACCAAATCACAAGAAAATCAGTAACTGGCAATCTTGTTCTATTGGCAGGAGCTCCAATTAGTTGGATTTCTAGAAAACAAAAAACTGTTGCTCTATCATCCACAGAAGCAGAATACATGAGTCTGTCAGATTGTTCTAGACAAATCATGTGGATAAAATCTCTGTTTAAAGAGCTTGGTTTTTCTACTGGAGCCATTGATCTAAAAGTAGACAACAGAGGATCAATATTCCTAGCAAGGAATCCTGCCCAAGAACATAGAACAAAACATATTGATATAGAGTCCGAGGGGCTGTGGGAGAGGTCCGAGGGGCTGCGGGAGAGGTCCAGTGGGTGGCTGAGGGAGCCGTAGTGGGTCCCGGGGTCATGGGAAAACTTGGAAGTAGGGCAGGCACAGGAGGGAGGGGAATCTCCATGGCAGTGGTGGATCCAGGGGGGGGGGTTGATGGTCAAGTTGTCCCATAATTGGGAGAAAACAAAATGCAGGGATTCCACACTTTCCAGTGGGACAATGTCAAGCACTGGCAGAAGTCTGCTGATGGCCTGAACAATGAGCAAGCAGTCAGCTGCTGCAAGAACTCCAGCGATCTCTGGATTGTTGTCATATTCGGGGTGCTCAATATTGGAAGTAGCATCTAGAGACAAAGATGGGGCAGCAGGGTTGATGTACGAATCCGAAAGCCCTGGGTAAGCCTGATCTCGGATTAGGATGCCTGCTTTGGTTAGCTGAGCCCTAAGATACTGGGGGACTGAGGCCCCTGTTCTCTCAAGGAGTCGCGCCTCTTCAAGCAACTTCCTCTTCAACTTCGGCATTCCCTTAGGTGAGTAACCACTATACTTCTCAGGCAGATGACTCTGTGGTGGGTCCGACATACTGTGAGAAAAACGGGGATGGATCGCTTCGAAGATCACACATTCGGGTCACGGACATGTCTTCAAGTAGGAGTGACAACTAATTCTAAAGGTTGCCGGTTGGCAGGCAGGGTACGATGAGAGATTGTTGCAAAGCTAGCTAGCTTGGGAGTGTTAAATCAGGGGAGAGCAGCACAGGACTCAAGCTAAGTAAGGATTTAACTACTTACATCTTTAGCTTGGTTAGTCTTACTGTTGACTTTGTAGTTCTTGGAACTAAGGGACAGTCATCCAGAATGCCCTCCTTTTATGCATTTTGGAACCCTAGCTTACATACACATTATTCTACCAATGGAGTAACTACGAGGCTATGTACACACAGCTATAGCTGTGTAAGAGCTATCCAAATGCAATGCAATTGCTGTATCATACAGCAGATGACTGAGCATTGCTGCGCATTGCTGTATATGAGGTCATTCTGTACCTTGTCTTATTATATTCCTTCCAATATGTTCTATATGATATCATAAAGTTCTTTATGACTTCATTATCTACTGATAGTTATCTTAATGATGTCACTATGACTTCATTATGTACCTGATGATATCATATTGTGCCTTATGATGTCATCTCTATCAATAGATGTTCTAGACCATGAATATAATAACAGTTAAATATGAAACACACTAATTATTCACTATTAATTCATTATCTTGCTCATATCTAATCCATTAATCGTTATCTAATCACCAATCAACGATTATATAATACTCTGATAAGATACTGATTAAACGAGATAAGATTAGATAAGATAAGAAGTGAAACAAATGAGTATTAAGTGAATACATTTTATATGTATCTTTTAACACTCCCCCTTGTTGAATATTTTACTGAACATGTATACCACAGAGGTCCAGCATTTTACTATGCTTATTCAACATTAGGTTTTTAGTTAAGATATCAGCTGCTTGATCATCAGTTTTAATATAATAGAGATCAACCAGATCTTCTTTGACACATTGTCTGATATAATGATATCTTACATCCATGTGCTTCGTTCTTTGTTCTTGAGCTGGATTAGAAGCCATGTAAATAGCTGCTTGATTATCCATTATCAAGGGAATGGATTTAATATTATATCCTAACTCTTCAAACAAATTCTTTAACCAAGATATTTGACGACATGCATCAGAGGCTGCCATATATTCAGCTTCTGTTGAAGACAATGCTATGGTTTTTTGTTTTGCTGATTTCCAGTATACAGGTGCTCCTGCTAATTTTACAACCATACCAGTTGTTGACTTCCTATCAATTGGATTAGAAGCCCAATCAGCATCTGCATAACAAATCAATCCATATGCATCTCTTCCATTATATTTAATGCAATAATTAAGTGTACTGCCAACATATTGGATAATATGCAATGTCTTTTTGATATGATCCATGGATGGATTGCTAACAAATTGAGACATCAAAATTGTTGCATACACAATATCCAATCTTGTACACATTGCAAGAAATAATAATGATCCTATCAATTGTTGATAGTATGTGATCATTTCTTGTGTGGCTTTACCTTCTGTATATTTATTTGGGACATAACCAGCTGGTAAAGGCGTGTTTACTGGTTTTGCATTAATTAATCCAAACCTTTCTACTATCTTTTTAGCATATTTGGTTTGGTCAATAGTAACAGTGTGTTGTTTCTTATCAATCACAATGTTCATTCCCAAATATTCACTTAGATCACCTAAGTCTCTACTTTCCCATTTCTCCATAAATTTCTTCTTGAAATTGTTCACTGCAACTTCATTATTGCCCATGAATATTATGTCATCAACATATAAGATGATTACAATTATATCATCTTTATTATGTTGCACATATATTCCTGTATCGGCAAATAATCTTTTGAATCCTAACTTGGTTATACTAGTGTGTGCTTGTATATTCCAAGCTAAAGATGCTTGTTTCAAACCATATAAAGCTCTATTTAATTTGTATACTTTGTTTTTATCATTGGTTTTGAAACCATCCGGTTGTTCCATATAAATCTCCTCTTCTACTTGGCCATATAGAAAAGCAGTTTTAACATCTAGAGCTTTGAGTACCCATCCCTCCAAAGCTGCAAGTGCTAATAAGATTCTGACAGTTTCAAATCTTGAAACCAGGCTAAATGTGGCTCCAAAGTCTATTCCTGGTACTTGTGAAAAGCCTTGAGCAACCAATTGCGCTTTGTATCTATTGTCTGATTGCTTTATTGCATAAACCCATCTACAACCTATAGGTTTACGATCTTTAGGTCTATCGACCAATTCCCAAACATGTCTACTTTCAATAGACTTAATTTCTTCTTTCATAGCATCTACCCATTTTTGATATAGTTGAGGATCATTTTCTTTCATCCTCAAAAGATCTCTATATACAACAGGTATCCCTTTCTTTCTGTTTTCTTGATCTATAAGTTTAGATGCTGCTCTGGATAAAAGAAGTTTATCTCTTCTTTGATTTCTTCTTTGAATCCAAGCATTATTATCAAAGTATGTTTGAACTGGTTCAGGCGAAGGCCTGGCAGTTTCATCTCAATCCCTTATAGGTGTTTCAGAAAGTGGTGTTAAGGGTGATTCATTTCTGGGAAATAATCTTGGTTGTACAGATCTACTGATTTCTCTAGTAGTTCTGAGATCATCAAGAGTCATATCTTGAAATCTTTCCTTAGTATATAATGATTCTTCTTCCTGAGATGATTGTGGTTGTTGACTAAGTTTGTCAACTTGTTTACCTTTATCCTTTTCAATCACTTTATTCCAATTGGTTTCTTTTCGAATTTCAGCTTCAATTTGAGCTGGATGTTTATCTCCATAAACATTATCAGCAATGACCTTGACTTTAGGTCTCCTAGCAGTTTTTCTAGTTGCTAGTTTTTGCTGTATGACTTCTCTTTCTTGTTCTCTAAAACCAAATGGATGTGTTGATTGATCTGGAACATTAGGTTTCTGAATTAACTTGGGTCTACCAGCTTGCAATTTATCTCTTTTGGCAGCTGTGAGATCTAACTTTTTACCAATGCGTTTACTGCCTGTTGGTACTAGATAATC
Organism: Amanita rimosa; assembly: GCA_023014395.1. NCBI lineage: Eukaryota > Fungi > Basidiomycota > Agaricomycetes > Agaricales > Amanitaceae > Amanita > Amanita rimosa. The sequence continues at coordinate 108,309 of JAEBUO010000031.1, read as the reverse complement.
TCTTTGACTATCAGTTAAATTCTGACTCCTATACATCTCATGACTAGGTATAATATCCTTCTGGATATCTCTCCATAAATCATCATTAGCAAATCGTACTTTGCTTTTAGGAATTATAAATTTTGATTTAGGAAATGTTGTTTTAGACTTATTAATGACCTTATTTATTTGATCATTAATGTTTTTAGAAGGACTTTGATCATATTTATCAAATATACTTCTAATTTCTCTAAGATCAACATCAGGATTACTACGAGATGATTTTAATTGTGAAGGAGGATCATCTCTATGTTTTCTTTTTCCTTTATCAATAATTGTAGAAGATCCAATAGGTTCTTCGACTTCTTGATTTAAATCTGAATGATAACTTGAATGATCAGATGCTGATTCATCATGATCATCTAGTTTAGAATCATAATGACCAAGATTTTTAATCTGCCACTTTTTAAACTCTTTATCATATTTTTTATCAGCTTTAGATTTAAGTCTTCTGGCAGTTTTTGTCTTTGGTATTTCTTTGCTATGTTTTGAAGTACTGTCATTCAAATGATTGTCCAATTTCCTATTAGACTTATGATCATCTGAATCCGACGAATCACTATCACTTGAATCATTATGATCATGAAATGATAGCCTTTTATCATTTTTTGTAGTGTCATGATTAGAATGATTATGTTTGTTTGTTGGAATTGTCATGTCAGACTCTAAAGTTGGGTATTGTTGTTGCTTGTGAATATTTGTATTCTTGGATAACTTGGGAAATATATTTTCATCAAAGATAGCATGTGTGGCAATGACAATTGTGTTTTTATCATTCATGAACTTGTATGATTTACTTTCATACCCAATGAATATCATTGGTTCAGCTCTTGGTGATAATTTATCTTTACGTCGTTCTTTAACAACATAAACATATGCCAAACATCCAAATATTTTAAAATGTGATATGTCAGGTTTCTTCATCATCATGTTTTCATAAGGTGTTTTCCATTTTGTTCTTCTCAATGGTGTACGATTATATATGTGGACTGCAGTTTCAAATACAAATGACCACCATGATTTAGGACAACCAGATTCTAATAAAAGTGTATGTGCTTTCTTTAGAATGGTTTCATTTAATCGTTCAGCTCAACCATTTTGTTGATGAACATGTGGAGCACTAAGTTCATGGTTAATACCTTTTTCCTGAAAATAGTCTATTAACTTCTTATTGACAAATTCTCCCCCTCAATCTGAACGCACACTTTTAAGCTTCTGATTCAACTGATTTTCAGTGAACACAACATAAGCTTTTATAGCATTAAAAGTGTCAGATTTAGATCATAACAATGCCAAATAGGCAAAAGAAGAATAGTCTTCTAAGATTAATAAGGCGTATTTCTGTTTATGATAAGACTGAATGGGTAATTCAATAAGATCAACATGAATCAACTCTAATAATTGAGTTGCTCTATGAGTTGATATATGATAAGGTTTATTATCAAGTTTACCCATAACACATGTCTTACAAATACGTCCTTCATGTGATTTATTAATTTTAACACTATTTTCAGTATTCTGAAACATATGACTTAAGACATTATCACTTGGATGTGCCATCCTTCGATGCCAAATGAAATAATCAACAGTCTTAGGACTTTTGTTGATTAACAAATGTTGAGAAGGTCTTTTAATAACAGTAGATAACCAATGAATGGAGTTGGTTTCTATAGGATATCCAGTTAGTGTAATGTTCCCTTTATGTATGATAGTTTTGTGTTTTGTGTGGTGGACATGATAGTCCATACTAGTTAGTTGTGGAACAGAAATAATTCTGTATGGTAACATTGGCATATAGCACACATTCCAGTTAAGAACATGTTTTTCATGATGAAAACATATTTGTCCTTCACCTTCAATAAGTGTCTTTGCATTTTTATCTGCAGTAGTAACTTTGATTGGTGTAATAAATTTCTTATACTTGGTGAAATCAGTTATAAACGGTGTACAATGACGTGTAGCACCTGAGTCTATAACCCACTTATCATGCTTGTTAAGAATCATAATTTGTTCACCAGGAACTTTAGATTCATAATTCTCATATACATATTTGTAAGTACTGCTACTACTTATTTGGTCTTGATATTGTGCATCAAGCACTTGCTTGTTGGTTAAGTCATCAAGCACTAAAGCAGTATTAGATGAGTAATTATGATTAAAGAAATTTACTGACCCAATGTTACTATTATCCATCATGTTCATAGGTTCACCAAAGTATTCTAATTCCTCTTCAGGATTGAGATACTGTGGTTCTGGAGTGTGAAATCTACTTGGTGTGGATACATCTGGTGTATTATGTGTTCTGTAGAACACACCAGTGCTGTAATCAGTGTCAGTCTCACCATAATCGAGTTGTTCTTCATCCTTATCATCTGATAAAGATATATGAATGTCTCCAATCCTATCTAACAATTTTCTGCTAGACGTAGGTTCAGAGATTTCTTCATCAATATTTCCAACTGTCTGAGTTGGATAAGAATCAACAATCATTGGATTTGCGAAATGAATTGTAGTTGAAGATTTGCCTTGCTTCTTCAACTCCTTCAATTCAGTAACAAGAGCCTTGTTTTTAGCTTTCTTGTTAGCTCTGTTTTGTTGATTCCTTTTCTTCTTATCATCTTTTGATAAAGAAGAATCATTATTAAAACGATTATATGGTTGACGAGGTGTGAAGCTCTTCCTATGATTGAATCGTCCTCTGAAAGAACCTCTAGGTCTGAATGTATTATTGGAGTGTTGATTCCTCCAATTAGGATTTGTATTGGGATTCTTGTTGATACTAGATCCAATGTTGGCAATATTGTTATATGCAGTTCTAGGTTTTCCTTTAGACTGCATAAGATTCCATTCATTCTGAATCCTAGGAACAATTTTATCAACCGTGAAATCTTCAATCTTGGTATCAATTATATTAGTAACAAGGTTACTGTATAAATGATTGAGATTGTGCAAGATGAAGAAACAAATGACAAAATCAGGAATTTGATATTTCTCTTCGGTTCCTAAGTCAGATACTAACTTCATAAGTTTAGTAATTGCCAAAATGGGATCTGAACTGGATTTCATGGACCAATTAAAGATGGCTTTGTAAAGTATAAAATACTTTGCAATGCCTTTGGTTCCAAACATTGTGTCTAAGGCTGTCATTGTAGCCTGTGGAGTATCTTTAACGTAAGTCCAGAGAGATGGTTGTAAAGCCAATTTGATAATGGCTTGACACTTCTTCATGTTTTCATCCCAATCTGTTCTTTCATTATAAGCGGTTTTATACTCCAATTCCCAAAGTGTTTTGGTAGAAAGACTAGCACCACTAGGTGGTTCCGCTGGTAATAGTGGTTTGGTGCTAGTGAGATATTTCTCATAACCTTTCATTTGAAGGTATGCAATGAGAACATCTTTCCACTTCTTGTAATCAGTTATGCCCCCATAGACAGTAACCAATCTTTCCATTGATTTCTCAGTGGGATCTGAACCTCCACATTTCCAAGATGAAAGCCTGTTAAAAGATGTAACAAGGTCTTCTAAAGTCCACCATGAGACGTTTGATCCAGGTTGTTCTATGAAGTGTAGTAACTTCAAAGACTCATTCTTTTGATAGTAGAACTGGACATCTTGACGATAAGACTTGGGTAATGCAACAATATCCTTGAGAGTAGGATATGTTGGCCATACAAATCCTTTTAGGACAAGAGGATCCATGAGGATTAAATAACATAATCCAGGCTTTTCCCAAATAGGATGGTCTTTAGTGTGCCTTTTAATCTTCGTCAAACCACACTCTTTGTATTTGACTGAAAAATTAAAAGCAGGGTATTTATCTTGTTGTTCTCTAGCTTGAAATTGGAAATTTGTGTGAATATTTTTGTCAGATTTACTAGATGATGATTCTGGTTTAAAGAAACTCTTCTTAGGAGGTACAACATTCTTCTTGAATGGAATATAAGCACAGAGATTTTGAAACTTGGGGGTTTGTCTAATGGATCTGGGTAGAGATGTACTTCTCTTGGGATAAACAACTTCTTCTGACCTTCGACTAAGATCAGGATTATTGTCTCTGTCCCTTTTCCATTTAGGTACCCAGGCATTAGATTGTTGAGTATCAGAATTCCATCTAGGCTTATTTGATTCCTCCTGAGATCTTTCATTAGGTGCTTCTTCAAATCTCCCAGCAGATCTGAAATAATCGAGAATAGGGGTTTTATCTGGACCAAAACCTTGAGCTTCCTTCCAGGCTCTATAATCATTCATTTTCTTATCAAGTTGTTCTTTTACTTGATCATAACTATTGCGAGTATCAAAGAGATTTGGAGTTCCTTGATTTTGACGCATAGCTTTGTATTGAGCCATTTCATTCTTATATTGCTCAATGCGGTTAGGTTTAGGTGCAAAATTTTGTTTAATGAATTTCAAGTGATGGGGCTTTGGTTTTCCCCAACCTTCATTTTCATAATCCCTAGCAAGATTATTTGAATGTCACATTCCAAACTCCTCTTGTTCAAAAGTGAGGGATGATTCAACTTTTGGTAATGAGGATTCTGCTTCAGGAGGTTGATTCATCCATTCCTTTGATTCATCAACTTTTTGCTTTGCAAAGACTCTCTCAAGACATTTGATAATAGTATCAACATGGTCTTTAAGAATTGAATCAACTGGAGTATTGGTAGGAACAGTTGTTTTTTTATTAGAGTCAGTTGGTTGAGGAACGAATGGGTTATCATCCTTCTTTTCTTCCTTGTCTGAATCCGAGAAAATTGAGTCTGAATCTGGATAGTACTTTTCATAAACTTCCTTTGGTACATAGATGAATTCATATCCATTAACTGAGAAACAAACATCTGTAGGTTGTCTGTTTGGTAGAGTATTGGATTTTATGAATTTGTCTAACATTCCAGGATCCAGATTGGGATAATCAGATGTGGTGAAAAAACTCATATTTGCCCCTGAGGGGCCAGCTACTGTACATGCAGTATTACAAGGTTTATTCAGACCTTGTAATATCCTGCCACCAACTATTCCTGTTGGTGCGTTAACTCCGGGGATGACCGGAGCGCTCGTTCCGGCCTTTCTCCTTCTACTGGGGATAATCTTTTCCCCGGCCGCAAAAACAAAATTGGGTTGTGACGAAGTTCTTTCCTCATCACTAATGTTTGGGTTCGTTGAACCCCAATGGATGTTTGCTATGACCAATTGATCAGCTATAGGGTTAAGCAGCTGATTTTGGTATGTCACTTTATTTTTGCTATTGGTGGCTAACTCCACCAATTTTCGCATCTCCATTATTTCATTCAGCCGCTTGGCTGACTTTTTGTTTAGCGCTCTTTCGTAATCCTTCCTCTCGTGGTAAATGTTTCCATCTAATATGAAAACGGCATTCTCAGCCCTGAGTCTCCATTTAGCAAGTACATTGCTAATTTTGGTACTCTTTAGTCCCTTGAGGGACTCAAGGCGAGGTCCTTGCTTGCCATTAGGTCCTAATTGATATATAGATGGACCTTCATATTTGAGGAGGGATACGTCTTCCTCTGCATGTATGTCTTCCTCATCTTCTCCTTCTGCATCTGCATCTGCACCTTCCTCTGAATCTGTAATTGTCTTTAAAGATGGTAAGTCATCGTCTTTTTCAGGCAGTTGACTACCACGTACAGATATATCAGAGATTTCGATATCATCATCATCATCTTCATCATCTGCAAGCTCGATATCTTCTTCTGGAACAAACGTGTCCAGATAGGCGACCTCTTCTTCTTCTTCTTCTTCTCTCTTCAATAACTCCCTACGATCGATGCCTTCATTCTCATTGCTGACATAGATCGACCCTTTGATAATAGGAGTACCTTGATGGCTCTCCATATATGGATCGAAGGAGTGAATGTATCAAACACCAATCATCCTCGGATGAGGATCATCAGACATTCTGAATTCTTCTATGTCATAGCATTTTTTAATGAAAGACATAATCGATTCTTCCGGCGCCAAGTCGATCTTTTCAACGGGTAGCGTGGTGCAGCTGATAGGAGGATACATATCACGAACATCTGAGTTTTTCTTGATATGGTTCCAACCAGCCCTGCAATTTGCCAACCAGACCAACTTGCCAATACAATCGTAGGGATTCCCAAAAATCATATCATCTGATTCGTATTTTTCCATCAGATCTTCAACATCAACTCCTTCCAACCACAGGTTAAGATACAAAACCCGTCTAATTACTCCGGCGTTAATATACTCGGTTCTGTATTTAGCGCTATGGAAGTAGGAGGAGAAGGAGATTTGATTCTTGAGAAATCCGGTGGTGTAAACTTGAGACATCTAGAAAAAATTGCATCAGCCAAAATTTCTAATCTCAAATGATACATGAGAGAAGGAAAATATCTTAGGCTGTGCAATCCTCCAGATTTTGAACATGTTATGAACTTGCGAGCAACGCAAACGACCTGTTGAGGCCATTGAATGTTGCTATGCCAAAGATTGTACCAGGGGCTCCTTCAAATCCCTGCGTACAAAAATCCACCAACTAATCTAGTGTATGTGTGTATGTAATCAGTGTTCTAAAGTGATCTCCTCAGAGATCCTAATCTAGTGATGAGTGTTGTTTAGACACCCCACGTTAGTCTGTGTGTACGACAGAAGTCTGCCTCAGCACAACCCTTGAGAAAACTATCTAGCAGCCAAAATGAGAAAATGGAGACGAAAACTCCAATAATGAGATAAGGGCATTAACTCTCGGCCGATGGGGGGTGCACGAAGCCTTTACAGGGGGTTGGACCCTGATATCCACCATGAGGTGGCCCCAAATCCGTGACAGTTTTACTGTGTGGTCTGTCAAAACCATGACTATTTGGGGTAGTCAGCCCATGTGAGAATTTTGATTTCTGTGTTCCACAACACAGGGCGACTCAGAAACGGCACTCCAGATGTTTAGTCAGTGCTCCCACACTGTCAGCCACAAGGGTGACTGAAATGGTATCCCTGCTACCATTAAGCGGATCATTTTTCCCATGATCATGGGTTAGCTGCTAGACAAATGTGGGAAGGATCAGTAAGAGGAGACACCTACATACACACACAATCCACTGTGGGACCCCATCAGACCAATAGAGGGCCTAGAGCCATATTGTATATCTGATATTCTTGAGGGGTTTTAGCAGATCAAACACAAAACTACATAAAATTACATGTGTACACTATCCATAACTCCATCCTTGGCACAGTCAACATCCAACAACGACAAGAGTCATCGTTTCAAGGCTGTCGCTTGGGGCCCATAACCTGTTAAATCAGGGGAGAGCAGCACAGGACTCAAGCTAAGTAAGGATTTAACTACTTACATCTTTAGCTTGGTTAGTCTTACTGTTGACTTTGTAGTTCTTGGAACTAAGGGACAGTCGTCCAGAATGCCCTCCTTTTATGCATTTTGGAACCCTAGCTTACATACACATTATTCTACCAATGGAGTAACTACGAGGCTATGTACACACAGCTATAGCTGTGTAAGAGCTATCCAAATGCAATGCAATTGCTGTATCATACAGCAGATGACTGAGCATTGCTGCACATTGCTGTATATGAGGTCATTCTGTACCTTGTCTTATTATATTCCTTCCAATATGTTCTATATGATATCATAAAGTTCTTTATGACTTCATTATCTACTGATAGTTATCTTAATGATGTCACTATGACTTCATTATGTACCTGATGATATCATATTGTGCCTTATGATGTCATCTCTATCAATAGATGTTCTAGACCATGAATATAATAACAGTTAAATATGAAACACACTAATTATTCACTATTAATTCATTATCTTGCTCATATCTAATCCGTTAATCGTTATCTAATCACCAATCAACGATTATATAATACTCTGATAAGATACTGATTAAACGAGATAAGATTAGATAAGATAAGAAGTGAAACGAATGAGTATTAAGTGAATACATTTTATATGTATCTTTTAACAGGGAGCTGCCAAACTCACTCGTTTCTGGGTCAGAGTCCTTGATCTCAGAGTCGGAGCAGTCGGTCAGTCGCTGGATTCATTGAATACAAGACTGGAGGCCATGAAAAAGGGGGACCTAATTTTCGTGTAGCGCACTATCTGAAAAGAAAGAAAAAGAGAGAGAGAAGGCAAAAAAAAAATAGATCAAGAATGCTGTCGTTTTTACTTGGAGATGTGACTACTTCGAATATACCTTTTATTGTCTTGTTTACTAGTACTGTCTCTACGGCCAATATCATGTTTTTTTTTCCATAATGTCAACATATGAAGCCATACTAGACCCCAAATCCGAACCCGACCCTTATAAACCAGATCAATAGGGAGCAGGAATGCCCAAAACTTTGGCAATCATGGCATCTCGACGTGCCCTAATCATGAAATTGATATAAGTGAAAAAATGGTGACAACTCATGACATACTGTTCAGCATCCCTATCGAACTTGTATCTTTTGACCTCTGGTGAATCTTCAGTTCCCGAACGTTCCCGTTTTGGAGTATGGAATCGAACTAGCTGGATGTCATTTTCTTTGTATTTTGTCCAGATCTCTTTGAACGTTGATATGAAAACTTCGTGGATATCGTTCAAAGAATTTTTCGAGAAATCCTCGATATACTTTAAGGGATTTTGTTCGAGTAGGCATTCCTCGAAAGACACATACGCATCCATTAAACTCATGCGTAGCTTTTCAACTTCGGCTCCAATATTGTGAAGATTACTATCAAGGCATCGGACACTGTTGATAAAACTTCTCTCTTTAGAGAAAAACTCCAATCGGACCTCGTCATTCAGTCGACGAGGAAATAGTGCGTCTAGGGCACTTCTCTGCCCCTCCTGATCTTGAGATGCCGACTCGGAAGGACAATGGAAAAAAAGACACCATGTTGCGAGCCACCATACCGATTCTAGTTCGTGTAGTGAATTGTGATAAAAGAATTCGAATATTTGCTGGCGCTTAGGCAGAAAAAGGTATTTTTGGCGCTCCACCTCGCATGCCATAAAATCAAGTGTGCCCTTCAATTATGATTAGAGTGAGAAATATCATTTATGACACACTCACGGTTCGAACATCGTGCTCTCCATCTTTTCCCATTTTCTTCGCAAATTCTAAATCGCCTAGTTTAAAACATTCTTTTTCATATAGGAAAACGTTCCCTGTGCTGAGATCTCGATGAACCCACCCAGCTCGGTGGAAAATATCAAGAACTACAAAAATAGTTAAATTAGGTATCAAACATTGACAGGCAAATCGTTCGTTACCTTCCGCCAACTCATAGAATAAATGAAATATTAAAGATACTTGTTTCAAGTCAAATAACGGCTCCGCCCGCTCCTCATAAACACACCGATAATGATATCGATGAGTAATTTCTTTGTGATTCGGAGGCACTCTGATGCCCACAAAGTCACTTATATGTGGAGTTTGTCCTGTCGACGACACTGCATGCTTCAGATTTATTTCTGCTTGCACGACGTTGATCCAGGTCGATGTAGATAAGTCGGCCTTGCGCAAAATTACATCATGCGTGTCATCATCGACCAATCCATTATCCTTTGTTTTGACCTTCACGGTGCAGTAATCAACAAGCGTGAAAAGATGTTTTTTTACTTTATTCTTGTCGTTTTCGCCTAGTTTAGTGTTGATATCTTCAAGTATTTCTTCCTGAATCATGTGTTCCGGTCGCCTACCCTTAGCGAGCCAGACATCCTTCAGAACATGCGTTGGTCCTGTCTTATCTTGCAATTTTTTCACTTCGTAGACTCGAGTCGCACGTCCAACAATCGAATGGGCCGCAAAATCGGATAGAGGTTTTCCCTGCGTCTCGTATGTATTATTGCCGATTTTGATCCTATATTGTGTGTCTTTGCCGACAATCATGGGTGTCACGGTCTCATCCCAACCTAAATCCGCCTTGGAAGCGTATGTGAAGGACAAGAATGCGTGAATCAGATATGTAGGCTCCTATGGACCTTCTCAATTGAAAAAGCAATGTCGCTAAAAGTGATACGAACTTGATTCAGGTCAAACTTTTGACTGACTGCAAGCATCGAGCGAGAACAAAACCAAAGTCTGACATCCGTATTCTCAATGGTTAAGCCGAAAGTAAACCGTCGGCAAGGGTCGTGTGCCATCAATTGTTGCATACTGAAAACTTGTTTTTGCATGTTCTACAAAATCGAATCAAATTATTGATGCGAAAAAACATGGTGTGGACCAACGTCTATGACAGCAGATGTACTGTTTTGCTTTTTGAACTCCATTGTGACCGCCAAGTCTTCCCAATGATCTTTCTCAGGATCTGGGATACAAGGCAACGTCAATATCATGTATGCGTCGGGTCGAGTTTTGTGAGTTCTATTCGAGAAGGGGGCCTTGTTAGGATTGAGACAGAGCTTAACTGCCCTCATTCCTCTGGATATGGCTGCCTTTTCTATCACTGTGTTATAGATATCCACAAGGTTGTCGAACGTAGCTTCCTCCTTAACATGAGACTTGGCGGGTTCAGTCACAAAACCTTTCCAACAGTAGCGTCCCTGATCCGGACGAATGTACTTCGATTTAATCAGCAAACCGAAGATTTTTACACGGTCGACCCCGGAAGGAAGCGGTGGCAGAAATGACTCGAGGAATGTCGTCAGGTCAATCTCTGGTATGGCGGGGAAATCGGTGAGAACCGCATCTCTTTTCGCGCTCAGAGTACCGGTACAGCATTCAGAGCCATGGGTGGACGGAAATTTCAGCTCTGTATCGGTTCGAATAAGCTTTGATCCCGACATGATGATGGTGTTGTTACAACACCAAAGTGACCAGTTACGGTGTTTTCATCACGTGACTTGATGAGGCATCCATTTTTATTTTTATTTTTTTTTCGCATAGGAATGAGTGTTTATTGAGCAGTCCAAAGTATGTACGACAAGGGAATCGACGGAAGCGAAAGGGATTGCAGGCATCCATGATACATATATGCAAGGTGCGCGGTACCCCCGTCAACGTTACAGACTTGACAGATCTCCGCAATTTTTCGTTCACCTCCACTCATCGCTTTGAAGATCACACATCCGGGTCACGGACATGTCTTCAAGTAGGAGTGACAACTAATCCTAAAGGCTGCCGGTTGGCAGGGTACGACGAGAGATCGTTGCAAAGCTCCCGAAAGAAATCGGTGCAGCGGCAAATAACGTAGGGAGGCTCAGGGCCTTGGCTAAAGCTTCCTTCACCGATTTCAATTCCAACTCTGGTGCCGGCCTGGACGTGGAAGAAGACATTGGTGAGGATGGCGAAGAGGCCAGTCTAAACAAACCAATTCCCCAGCGATCCTCTGCAGAAACCCAACTGGAAACCACGAAAAGAAGAGTACGGTGGGTGGCTCAAGTCAGCGAATACTGGTCCATCCCTACGCTGTCTGCAATGTCGGAACACGACATGCACAACTTGTTGTCCGCAAAGGACAACAGGCATCATCTATATTCCTTACCTCAAGGCCCTGACGTGACCCACTATCCCTCTTCCATCCATTCAATAGAATTACGGCCACCGCCGCTCGTTATACCCGGCGTCAGCTCTGCGCTCGCTGGGCCGATGTTCGCGGGTATACCCGTGACCCAGCGCGGGGTAGCTGAATCGTTCATCGTTTGCACTGGAGTGGGTAGGAAAGGCAAGGATATTCAGTTGCCTGGTTATCAACGGAGCAGGACGCTCGTCGTATTAATGGGTGTTGCCCGCCTTGGTCAAGTAATCAAAGCTTTGACATCCGAGGAAAAAAATGCAGGTTCTCGTCGTGATGGTCCCGTGTACCCGTTGCATGTGCCGATTGCGATCATAGAGAGGGCTTCGATGCCGGACCAGAGGACGATATTTTCTACTTTGAAAGATATCGTGGAGGCACTCGAGTGTGTCGGCGATCAGCGGCCGCCAGGGATGATTGTCATTGGTTGGTCGGTCCTGGCGCTGAGTGGAAAGGGAGACGTTACAGTTTTGGACGAGCCAGGTGATCGAGATGAGGAAAGAGTTCGACGCTGGTTGGGGTGTGGGATAGGCTGGAAAGTGGAGGAGGGACTGGCAAAGGGTTGGACAGATTGTAGGGTACTACAGTGATATTTGCTGGCCCAGTTATCATAGAATGCTTATTGTTGGCAATAGACGAGATAACATTAGATAGATCCAAGATGTTTTGTTTCAACGCCCGCTTTCTTTTTCTGTTCTATGCTTGTTGGTGATATGATAGACCTGGTGAGTGTCAAACATATGGAAGGGGATAAATTTTTGGCCTAGCCAGTGGCATCCTAAGCTGAGATATGTGTTATCTTCCTCTTCCGTGATGGTGCAACAAGTATATGTAACGACATCCAAGTGTCATAATGAATATTATTACTACTACACTCTATTAGAGTCCTCTTTGGCGTGCTTTCATATCCAGATCTTTGCTAATCATGAAGTCAATATAGATGAAAAAACGAAAATGACTCATGGCATACAATTTCTTGTTTTTCCTGTAGCGATTATAATTTTTTGCCTCTGGTAGGTCTTCGGTTCCCGAGTGTTCCCGTTTTGGAGTATGGAATCAAACTAGCTGGATGTCTTTTTCTTTGTGCTTCATCTTGGTCCGACTGTCTTACCTTGCAATTTCTTCTTACTCGTGTTGCACGTCCGTGACCCGGATGTGAGATCTTCGAAGCGATGAGTGGAGGTGAACGAAAAATTGCGGAGATCTGTCAAGTCTGTAACGTTGACGGGGGTACCGCGCACCTTGCATATATGTATCATGGATGCCTGCAATCCCTTTCGCTTCCGTCGATTCCCTTGTCGTACATACTTTGGACTGCTCAATAAACACTCATTCCTATGCGAAAAAAAAATAAAAATAAAAATGGATGCCTCATCAAGTCACGTGATGAAAACACCGTAACTGGTCACTTTGGTGTTGTAACAACACCATCATCATGTCGGGATCAAAGCTTATTCGAACCGATACAGAGCTGAAATTTCCGTCCACCCATGGCTCTGAATGCTGTACCGGTACTCTGAGCGCGAAAAGAGATGCGGTTCTCACCGATTTCCCCGCCATACCAGAGATTGACCTGACGACATTCCTCGAGTCATTTCTGCCACCGCTTCCTTCCGGGGTCGACCGTGTAAAAATCTTCGGTTTGCTGATTAAATCGAAGTACATTCGTCCGGATCAGGGACGCTACTGTTGGAAAGGTTTTGTGACTGAACCCGCCAAGTCTCATGTTAAGGAGGAAGCTACGTTCGACAACCTTGTGGATATCTATAACACAGTGATAGAAAAGGCAGCCATATCCAGAGGAATGAGGGCAGTTAAGCTCTGTCTCAATCCTAACAAGGCCCCCTTCTCGAATAGAACTCACAAAACTCGACCCGACGCATACATGATATTGACGTTGCCTTGTATCCCAGATCCTGAGAAAGATCATTGGGAAGACTTGGCGGTCACAATGGAGTTCAAAAAGCAAAACAGTACATCTGCTGTCATAGACGTTGGTCCACACCATGTTTTTTCGCATCAATAATTTGATTCGATTTTGTAGAACATGCAAAAACAAGTTTTCAGTATGCAACAATTGATGGCACACGACCCTTGCCGACGGTTTACTTTCGGCTTAACCATTGAGAATACGGATGTCAGACTTTGGTTTTGTTCTCGCTCGATGCTTGCAGTCAGTCAAAAGTTTGACCTGAATCAAGTTCGTATCACTTTTAGCGACATTGCTTTTTCAATTGAGAAGGTCCATAGGAGCCTACATATCTGATTCACGCATTCTTGTCCTTCACATACGCTTCCAAGGCGGATTTAGGTTGGGATGAGACCGTGACACCCATGATTGTCGGCAAAGACACACAATATAGGATCAAAATCGGCAATAATACATACGAGACGCAGGGAAAACCTCTATCCGATTTTGCGGCCCATTCGATTGTTGGACGTGCGACTCGAGTCTACGAAGTGAAAAAATTGCAAGATAAGACAGGACCAACGCATGTTCTGAAGGATGTCTGGCTCGCTAAGGGTAGGCGACCGGAACACATGATTCAGGAAGAAATACTTGAAGATATCAACACTAAACTAGGCGAAAACGACAAGAATAAAGTAAAAAAACATCTTTTCACGCTTGTTGATTACTGCACCGTGAAGGTCAAAACAAAGGATAATGGATTGGTCGATGATGACACGCATGATGTAATTTTGCGCAAGGCCGACTTATCTACATCGACCTGGATCAACGTCGTGCAAGCAGAAATAAATCTGAAGCATGCAGTGTCGTCGACAGGACAAACTCCACATATAAGTGACTTTGTGGGCATCAGAGTGCCTCCGAATCACAAAGAAATTACTCATCGATATCATTATCGGTGTGTTTATGAGGAGCGGGCGGAGCCGTTATTTGACTTGAAACAAGTATCTTTAATATTTCATTTATTCTATGAGTTGGCGGAAGGTAACGAACGATTTGCCTGTCAATGTTTGATACCTAATTTAACTATTTTTGTAGTTCTTGATATTTTCCACCGAGCTGGGTGGGTTCATCGAGATCTCAGCACAGGGAACGTTTTCCTATATGAAAAAGAATGTTTTAAACTAGGCGATTTAGAATTTGCGAAGAAAATGGGAAAAGATGGAGAGCACGATGTTCGAACAGTGAGTGTGTCATAAATGATATTTCTCACTCTAACCATAATTGAAGGGCACACTTGATTTTATGGCATGCGAGGTGGAGCGCCAAGAATACCTTTATTTGCCCGATGACCAGCAAATATTCGAATTCTTTTATCACAATTCACTACATGAACTAGAATCGGTGTGGTGGCTTGCAACATGGTGTCTTTTTTTCCATCGTCCTTCCGAGTCGGCATCTCAAGATCAGGAGGGGCAGAGAAGTGCTCTAGACGCACTATTTCCTCGTCGACTGAATGACGAGGTCCGGTTGAAGTTTTTCTCTAAAGAGAGAAGTTTTATCAACAGTGTCCAATGCCTTGATAGTAATCTTCACAATATTGGAGCTGACGTTGAAAAATTACGCGTCCATTTAAAGAAGTCATATAAATCTTTTGAGGCACGCTTACTCGAACCAGATCCCTTAAAGTATATCGAGGATTTCTCGAAAAATTCTTTGAACGATATCCACAAAGTTTTCATATCAACGTTCAAACAGATTTGGACAAAATACAAAGAAAATGACATCCAGCTAGTTCGATTCCATACTCCAAAACGGGAACGTTCTGGAACTGAAGATTCACCAGAGGTCAAAAGATACAAGTTCGATAGGGATGCTGAACAGTATGTCATGAGTTGTCACCATTTTTTCACTTATATCAATTTCATGATTAGGGCACGTCGAGATGCCATGATTGCCAAAGTTTTGGGCATTCCTGCTCCCTATTGATCTGGTTTATAAGGGTCGGGTTCGGATTTGGAGTCTAGTATGGCTCATATGTTGACATTAAAAAAAACATGATATTGGCCGTAGAGACAGTACTAGTAAACAAGACAATAAAAGGTATATTCGAAGTAGTCACATCTCCAAGTAAAAACGACAGCATTCTTGATCTATTTTTTTTTTGCCTTCTCTCTCTCTTTTTCTTTCTTTTCAGATAGTGCGCTACACGAAAATTAGGTCCCCCTTTTTCATGGCCTCCAGTCTTGTATTCAATGAATCCAGCGACTGACCGACTGCTCCGACTCTGAGATCAAGGACTCCGACCCAGAAACGAGTGAGTTTGGCAGCTCCCAAGCTAGCTAGCTTTGCAACGATCTCTCATCGTACCCTGCCTGCCAACCGGCAACCTTTAGAATTAGTTGTCACTCCTACTTGAAGACATGTCCGTGACCCGGATGTGTGATCTTCGAAGCGATGAGTGGAGGTGAATGAAAAATCGCAGAGATCTGGCATGTCTGTAACGTTGACGGGGATACCGCGCACCTTGCACATATCATGAATGCGAGACGCAGAGACTTTGCTTCGCCTGCTGGGACTATCGATCAGAGTGTCTGTGACGCAGACAAAGCTGATGTCGGCATGGGTTTGGAGAAAAGATTGCAAGGCCTCGGTATCTCCGAGTCGTTCGAAATCCGCAACCGATGAAGAGGCTGGGAGTGTGTCCCAGTCTAGCAGAGTCAACTGTCCCTGGTTTGCTCTCCACTGCAGCTCTTCGCAGGCCGACCCATGCCCGCCACTGACAAGGACGACAACCTTGGAATCTGCTTCTAAAGCCGAGAATGCCCGTGAGGCTGCGAGCCGTCCTGCGCCGATAATCAACGTTGTGCGGTCCTGCAATCGAAAAGAGAGAATCAGAGATGCGCCAGGGGTTGGGGTTTGGTAGTAGTGCGAGTCTTGCATGGTGCCCGATAAGAGCGGCTCCGTAGGCGAGAAAAGCTACGCGCGGAACAGGCCTCTCGTCGAAAGAAGCAGATGACGGAGCCAGTGGTGGTGGACGGTCCGAAACGAGGAAATGGCAGACGAAAACATCAAAGACAGGTGAAAGCTGTTTTGAAGCAGCAAGAATCGCAGAAGCAGTTCAAGAGAAGCGGAACTTGAGGCTGTAAGCACTTGAGCCGAGATTGAGAGTGACAGCTAGGTTGAGTATTTCGTGACGATGAGCTTGCGCAAAATGATTGTCGGGCGTCTCGGTCCTGAGTCCATCTACAAAAAGTCTAAACTCTGGCAAACTTTGCCAGGTCTGGTAAGGCTTTGACCAGCGTTCGCCAAGCCTGGCAAAATGCCACCAAGCATGATGAAGTTTCACCAGTCATTATGAAAGTCCTTCCAGACATTATGAATCTCACCAGGCCTGGTGAGTACCAGGGCCCGCTCTGCTAAGTCCACCACTCATATAATCGTAGTCACTACTGTTGGTATCATTACCACTGGTGCCAGTGATGTTGGCATGTGCCAACACACTTAGATCAAATATATATATACGATAACCCTCTTACGTGGGACCGAATTCGCATCAGAACCGTTGGCATGCACTCCCGGATCTCATATGTCGTTCGAGATATCGTGCGCGCCGGACAACCCGTCTTGTCATGTCAACGTGTGGTCGAATCAGAACGCAACCTGGGGTAAGTTGATTAGTACTTGCTTAGTGCTTACTCACGCGACCTCACGTTGACTTTGTAGGGATGTTCATGTATCAATATTAGTCGGTGTGATCTACCAGACACTCAATTTCTTTTTTCTCTGTGCATGTTTTCAAACGTGTGTAGCTATGCAGCCTTTCTGATTTTCAGTCAAGTAGACTTGGCAGAGAGATGTATTCTTACATAGAGTATTCATATTTGTATTCATTTTTTGTAACGCACGTCACGCTGTCACAATTATCCGTCTTGAAGACGTTTTGACGGCATGAAACGCACACAGACTAGACATCTCCCAAGACCATCCCTTGCGCTTACATCAGACGATATCTTCAATCTTCGCGAGGGAGGTGAATCAAATGAAGACGTGTTGAGGCGACAATTATTGGAAAAGGACAGCGAGAATGACAAGGTACATATGTCACACATATCACCGAATTCAATGAATGTCAAAGGCACGGCAATCGGTACCATAGCTACGTGATCAAATACATACCCTTCAGAATCAGCTGGCAACTCGACCATCTGTAGAGCAATTCCAAGTGTACGAGGCTGAGAGGAAGGATCTGGAACTAATCCTAGCTGGGTCGCAAAGAGAGAATGAAAGATGTATGGGAGATCTTGAAAGGTTGGTATTCAACCTGCTTTGTGTGAAACAGAGAATTGAAAAAAAAATGGATACTTACCAGAGCGAAGACGCGTATTCAATTGTTAGAACGCGAGCTTACGCGCCTCGCTGGGGAAAACTGGCAATCATCACTTGATGTTGCCCCGTGTCCACCTCTGTCAGCCCGTTATCACCATCGTCGCTCATCTACCGTGTCATCCATTGCATCGTCCATTATGGGATCTCATCCGCACCCGTCATCACATGCTTTCTCAAGCTCTAGGATTCTAGACGAGTCGACAGATATGAGTAATGCATCAAATACTTTTTTCTCAGACCCCGACTCTACAATACTTGGCGCGTCCAGTGAACTTGAAGGCGATCGATCGTTGCATCCTGCTGTGCAATCTCGAGAAGCTACCCTAGCCCACATTGAATCCATTCGGTTGCTCGTTTTGGGGATTGAACAGCGCCTACAGACTAGAGTGGAAAAACTCGTCAAGACCGTAGAGAAGGCGGAGAATGAAGGCAAGAGGTTTGAGGCGCTCAAACAAGAATTAGGGACAAAGATGGACGCAAAATAACTAACGGTCAACTTTTTTCAAAACGGACACTTTTTTTTAACGAATAACGTGACGAACTTGTGACGAACGACCTGTATCTATCATCTTGCGCACATTCGGTGAACCGGCTGTACCCTACCTACAACATGTATGTACTATTTTTCAAAAACACGACACTGATTTTTGTTTTATGATTAGGCGTGTCCGACTCAGAGGCTGAGAACATGGTAAACAATTGAATAAGGACACCCAGGACACCCAGCGTGGAAAAACCGCGTATACATGGTGCAACAGGTTGTCCAAAGTGAAAAGTGGGCATTCCTTAAAAAAAAAAATAGGAGTTTTTAAGGATATTCAAGGACTGGTGGGATCGGGAGGACAGCATTTGAATGTGTCCTTGGTTGAGGAGGACGTTGGATGCAGAGCAAAATCTGTCCACCAATAAAGTACGTTTCATTGTGGTCCTCCAATTTTTCTGCATTCGCCCATCTAAGGCATACGCCATCTGTGACTAATGCATATGCTGGGCCGTATCTTTCTTTTTATCGATTGTCATTTATTATTTCTTGTTGCGGTACTGAAGGATATTCGTTCATGAATTTACAGATCAAGGACGAAGTACAGCAGAACGTAAATAGTATTTACATAGACAAAACTCCTATTGCCACGGCTAATCTTAACTTGCGTGGGAGGTCATGCCTAATCCCATCCGCAGCTCATCTAGACGCGCGTTAAATGAAGTCAATATCAGCAAAACAACTGATGGTATACCGTGCAGCATCCCTATCAAACTTGTATTTTTTGGCGTCTGGTAAATCTTCAGTTTCCGATCGTTCCCGTTTGGGAGCATGAAGTCGAACTAGCTGAATGTCATTGTCTTGATATTTTGTCGAAATCTCTTTGAACTTTGACATGAAAACATTATGGATATCGTTCAAAGAATTTTCCGAGAAAGTTTTGACATGCACTAGGGGATCTTTGAGTAGGAATGCCTCAACCGATTCATATGCATCCATTAATCTGATGCGTATCTCCTCAACAGCGGCTCCAATATCGCGAAGATTACTATCAAGGTATTGGACGACGTTGTAAAAATTTCCCCCTACAGAGAAAAGCCTGAACCGACGCATATCTGCCAGTCGACGAGTAAATAGTGCATATAGGGCATTTCTCTGCCCCACTAGATCTTGAGGTACCGACTTGGAAGGACGATGGAAAAAAAGGCACCATGTCGCAAGCCACCATACCGATTCTAGTTCATGTAGAGAATTGTGGTAGAAGAATTCGGATATGTGCTGGCGCTTAGGGAGATAATGGTATTCTTGACACTCCACCTCGCATGCCATAAAATCCATTGTGCCCTTCAATCATGATTAGAGCGAGAAAGATCAGTTATAACATACTCACTGTTAGAACATCGTGCTCTCCGTCGTTTCCCATTATCTTTGAAAATTCCAAATCGCCTGGTTTAAAGCATTCTCTTTGATATAGGAAAACGTTCCCTATGCTGAGGTCTCGATGAACCCAGCCAGCTCGGTGGAAAATATCGAGAACTAGAAAAATAGATAAATTAAGTATCAAACATTAACAGGTAGAACGTTCATTACCTTGCACCAGCTCATAAAACAAATGAAATATTGAAGATACTCGATCCAAGTCAAATAGCGGGACTGCCAGCTCCTCATAAACACAGCGATAATGATAGCGATGAGTGATATCTTTATGATTCGGGGGCGCTCTGGTAACCATAGAATCACTTATACGCCATGGAATCGGCGAAAATACGTGGTTCATATTTATTCCTGTTTGCATGACGTTGATCCAGGTCGATGTAGAAAGCTCAGCCTTGCGCAAAATTACATCATGCGTGTCGTCATTAACCCATTGATTATTATTTGTTTTGACCTGCACAGTACAATAATCGATAGGCGTGAAAAGATATTTTTTTACTCTGTTCTTGTCGTTTTCGCCTAGTTTCGCGTTGCTATCTTCAAGTATTTCTTCCTGAATCGCGTGGTCCGGTCGCCTATCATTAGCGAGCCAGACATCCTTCAGAACATACGTTGGTCCTATCTTATTTTGCAATTTTTTCACTTTGTAGACTCGAGTCGCGCGTCCAACAATCGAATGGGCCGCAAAATCGGATAGAGGTTTTCCCTGCGTCTCGTATGTATTATCACCGATTTTGATTCCATATTGTATTTCTTCATCGACTATCTTGGGTGTCATGGTCTCATCCCAACCCAAATCCGCCTTGGAAGCATACGTAAAGGACAAGAATATGTGAATCAGATGTACAGGGAGCTAAGCACCATTTAGCGAGACAATAACATTGCCAGAAATGATACGCACTGCGTTCAGGTCAAAGTATTTACTGACGGCAAGCATTGAGCGAGAACAAAACCAGAGTCTGACATTCAGATTTTCAATGGTTAAGCCAAAGGTAAATCGCCGGCAGGGATCATAGGTTATCAATTGTTGCATACTGAAAATTTGTTTTTTCATGTTCTATAAAAATCAAATCATATCATTGATGCAAAAAATCATGGCATGGACTAACGTCTATGCGGTCAGATTCAGAGTTTTCCTTTTTGAACTCCATTGTAACCGCCAAGTCTTGCCAGCAATCTTTTCCAAGGTCTGGGATACAAGGCACCATCAATGTCATGTATCCATCAGGTCGAGTGTCACGAGTTCTGGTCGAAAAAGGGGCCTTGTCGAGATTGAGACAGAGCGTTGCTGTTGGCATAACCCTGGAAAGGTCCACCTTTTCAATCACTGAGCTGTAGATTTCCATAAGATTATCGAACGTAGCTTCCTCCGCAACAGTAGACTTGGCGGGCTCAATTGCAAAAGCATCCCAACATAAGCTTTCCTGATTCTGGCGGCGAATTTTCCCCGATCTTACAAGGGAAAGAAAGATATTGTTAATATCGACCCCAGGAAAAGTGGTGGCAGAAATGATTGGAGGAAGGTTGTAACAGTTATTTCTGGTATGAAGGGGAAGTCATCCAGAACCGCATCTCTTTTCCTGCCCATGTCGTCGGCGCGGTAGTCTTTTCCATGTGTGGACGAATGTTTAAGACCTGTGTCGGTACTGATGAGCGTTCGTTCGCTGACTGTCGACATGATGTGGACGTTCTACTGAACCGATTGGATTGGAATGGGACCAAATACTTCACGACACCTTTTACCGCCACAACGGCCATGTCTCTGACACATGTTTTGCTCGCACCGAGGTGCGACTTGGGGCGGGAATGAACGCCGCGCTTCGAGTGTAATAGTTCTTCATCGATCATTAATCATTCGCTACCCGGCTAATCGAAAGGTGCGAACAGCTGGTGAAGTGGAAACGCCCAGAATGAACGTAGATAGACTTCAAAAACACGTCCAAGCCGTGTTTATTCCAGGAGGAACAGTCGTCAGGTCGTTGTCTGGAAGAACGACTGATCTCGTCGCTGTCCTATATCATGATAGAGGTAAGTAAGACGAATCAGGACCACGATGAGACGTGCTTTATTGTTGGACGGATTTTACTTTGCATCAAATGTCTTCTACAACCAATGGGACGTTCAAATACTGTCCGCCCCATCCCACCTTTACTGAACGCCGACACTTTTCACTTTGAACAACCTGTTGCGCCACGTATACACAGTTTCGTAACGCTGGTTGTCGTCGTTCAATTGTTCACCATTGCGCTCGAAACTTTCCCAGCCTCTGAGTTGGTACACCTAAGTAAGCAAGGAAATGCCTTTCCGATCCTGGAGCGAAAAATCATTGAAAAATGGTATATACATGTTGTAGGTAGACATCATACAGGTATAGCCGGTTCACCGAATGTGTGTGAGGTCTCCGGCAAGCATTGAGCTAGAGGGGACCCCAGCGGAGGCGTTCGATCTTGATGGCGTGGTCAAGCCATTCGAACGAGGAACTATATATATATAAGGTACGCTAAATATAGAATGACAAATAAATGATGATGCGAACGAAACAAATGATGGGAACGAGGAAGGGAATAGGGTGAGCGGGCACGGGCGCGGCGTTACACAATATCGCATGAGAATGAAACGGGAATAGACCACGATGAAAGTTCACCAAACATAAAAAACCCGCCGTTCCAATACCACAAGTACAGTGAATTTGATAATTTTTTTTAATTTGCACTTTAGAGTTCACGTTCACCGTTTTCCTGATGGCACACGTTTTATTCACTTCTATCTGCCCAGTCACTATCGGAGCATGTAACCTGGGCACTGGCACGGATTCAAATTTTCAGAAACAACATTTGCACGTAGCTTGCGATAACAAGAATAACACAAGTAACAAGTACAGCATAGAAGGTCAGTCAATCAATCTTTCACTTTCACTTCTCAGTCGAGGTACGTTCCTAGGCGTGTTCAGAATTCACCACGCTTGATGACACCCAAGGCACAGATCCCCGCTGTTTTTTATTGCGTGAGTGTGCAAATTCAACCAAGTTCTAATAACACATACTGGGACTGGTCGAGTCTGCTGGAGCAACAGAACCGGTGAATAGTGCCGGCAACGCGACCACGAAGGCGTTCCCCTGCGGCCGCTCTCCGAAAGACTGCAACCGCATCACTCAACATTTTCAAATCATTCGTGGAAAGCGAAGGGACCTACGTGAACAGTGGTGACGCCGGTAGCGACGTCAAGGATTGTGAAGGAGATTTGATTGAGGAAGACCTTGTTAGCATGATTGCGGTGTGGTCCGATCAAGCCGCTGACGAACGAGATGACATCATTGGCTACAGGAACAATTAATCACTTTCATTTGGTTCGGTTCAGCGAAAGCATCGTACGTCCGATGATGATTTCATGTGATGTACCACCGTTTCCTCCATGTTCGAGCACATACTCGCCCCCGCTAGCAAGATTGTAGGTAATATTAATGGCGTCGATCTGTGGAGCCATGGTTTACACATCAACATTCGTATGTAGCACTGGGAAAGCGTGCACGTACAAGCCAACCGGCGCGTACTACACTATCGGGAAGACATCAATTATCAAGAACCATTGCAAAGATTCCGTCTCACATTTTAGTAATAGGGCGATCGGGATTGACAACAAGGCTGAGTGGAAGGTTTTCTGGAAGATGATGAATCAATGACGAAAATTGAAAATAAATAATAATAATTAGGTCGCGGAAACGAACTTAACTGCCGAAGAGTTTCAAGATCATTGAAGGACGCTCCATCAACAGGACTACCAAGGGTGGCCATCTGGACAATGGATCCGATGACAGTAGGAGCGACCATATTGACAGTTAGCACAGAGAGTAGTCGGGTGGTTACGAGTATGAGTCTGTGAGGACAAGGAAATGACTGACACAGTCACCAGGCTTATATACTGGAGATCTGAGGGTGCGTGGTTAATCTGAATTGGTACTTGTGCCGAATCCTCTCAAATTCCCTCACCATCGTGATCGTACGAGGCCGTGAGCCCGCAACCCACACAAACAGGGTGTCTAAGAAGACAGGCAATTTCTATTCGCAGACCCCTAAGAACTTGCTATCTAAATGTGTCCGCGGGATCCGAGTTAGTGGGTTTCATTCGCTTAATAATTTGGGTAGTTAACCGTCGACATTTGGAAGCTTCAAATAGTCAGCCCCTAAAATGTGGAGGCACCCTGTTTTTCCTGGATTGCACCAACGTAACCCTCATCTAGTTACGCCCAATACAGTTTGAATCTAGCGCGCCAAATGAATCCCATAGCAAACGTGCGCTTGCGTGAATATTAAAAATACTAAAAGTAGCGCACGGTGGCAGACTTGAAGCTTGAAGGTTTAGAGAATTAACGTTTAACGTGGGAGTACTGTTGATTTGGATCCTTCCGTTGAGCATAGAAACACTTGGAGGTTTTCCCTTTTCGAGGCAAAAAAAGACCATTTAATACTGACTTTCTTTCACAGCTGACTCTCAACCCCTGCCTACTGTCCGGCCTCGGAATTTGACTACTTGACCGCCTGTTCTTCCATAGCCTTCTCTCACGGCGACGCCCTCCAGAGATGCACCCCCCTCCACGAGGAGCTGGACAAGGCTTGCGCCAAGCCAGATAGCTCCTCCAACAGATGGTGGACTGCAACTTGTCAAACTGCCTACAACAATCACTGAGCTGATCCCACTTCTCGCAATCTCGCCGCCTTCCACTCTGCGTGCGGAGCCGCTGAACATACTTATTTCGACGCCAAAATCGGTGACCTCTGTGGCTGCTGTCGACGTTTGCAGTCCCCCGCATCGCTGTGGACGGCGTTGCCGTGCAGACCCTACCTGATTTGTGGGCTACCGCTCGCCACCGCCCAGTCGACCATCTGTTCATCGACGGCCTTCCGGAAAAGCCCCCCACGCTCGTGGCTCCCTTTCACTGTCCAAGAATGCCGCGACGCGTTCGCCCTCATATCGGCGCCGGGCCCGGACCACATCTCTTGGCGCCTAATAAAGCGACTCACCACACCAACCCTTTGTCTTCAGCTGGTCGCGCTGTACTACGCGTGCTTTGATTACTGACAGTGTTGTTACTAAAGGGATACAGCATTCGTCCATTTCGATCGACAGCTTTTAAGTTACAGCGATGGCGAAGAAATGTCTCTAAAAGAGAAGGACTGGGAGAACGTCCAAGAATGTAGTTCCAAGCAGGAAACGAAGAAATTGAAGAATTGTGTTGCTCGACCATCGCTTGTCAAGGCACTGCCCGAAAATAATCAGTGGTAAATATGTACACAATTTGGTGGCCAAACAAATTACTTAATAGGGGCTCGTTCAGTCTGAACCGTCAACGCGTCAATCATGTCGAAAGCCCGCGAAGGAAGGCTCAGCCGCACTGACACCGGACTTAAATATTCATCCACAGGCGAAGACTACTGCATCGATGATCTGGACAGGAAAAGAGATGCGGTGCTGGACGATTTCCCCTCTATACCAGAAATAGATGTTACTACGTTCACCCAGTCATTTCTACCGCCGCTTCCTTCCGGGGTCGATGAGGACGAAATCTTTTTGTCACTGCTGGAATTGAAGATAATTCGCCGCCGGAATCAGGGAAGCTTCTATTGGGACGCTTTTGCGACTGAACCCGCCAACTCTACTGTTGCGGAAGGAGCTACGTTTGATAATCTCATAGGAGTCTATAACTCCGTGATCGAAACAGCGCACCTTTCTGGAGTTATGCCAACAGTGAAGCTCTATCTCAATCTTGACAATGCCCCCTTCCCAATTAGAACTCACAATATTAGGCCCAACGGATACATGATCTTGACACAGAATTGTACGGGATCCGATCGTTGGGAAGACTTGGCAGTCACAATGGAATTCGAAAAGGTAAACAATGGTTCTAATAGCATAGATATTGGTCCACACAATAATCGTTGCGTACAATCATCTGATTTGATTTGATAGAACATGAAAAAACAAATATTCAGTATGCAGCAATTGATGACCTATGATCCTTGCCGGAGATTTACTTTCGGCTTAACCATTGAAAATACAAACGTAAGACTGTGGTTTTGTTCTCGCTCAATGCTTGCGGTCAGTGAACACTTTGACCTGAATCAAGTTCGTTTTCACTTTTAATGACATTATTTTTTCAATTGAGAAGGTCTATAGGAGCCTACATACCTGATTCACGCATACTTGTCCTTCACGTATGCCTCCAAGGCAGATTTAGGTTGGGATGAGACCATGACGCCCATGATAGTCGGCAAAGAAACACAATATGAAATCAAAATTGACCATAATACATATGAGACGCAGGGAAAACCTCTATCCGATTTTGTGGCGCATTCCGCATTCTATTATTGGACGTGCGACTCGAGTCTACAAAGTGAAGAAAAAATCGCCAGATCAGACAGGACCAATATATGTTCTGAAAGATGTCTGGCTCACTAACGGTAAGCGACCGGAACACACCATTCGGGAAGAAATACTTGAAGATATCAACATGAAGCTAGGCGAGGATGCCAAGAACAAAGTAAAAAAACATCTTTTCACGCCTATTGATTATTGTACCGTGAAGGTCAAAACAAAGGATAATGGATGGATTGATGACAACACGCATGATGTAATTTTGCGCAAGGCCGACTTATCTACATTGCCCTGGATCAATGTCGTGCGTGCAGTAACAAATCTGAACTCTGCAGTGTCAGGAGAAGTTCCATGGCATTTAAGTGATTTTATGGTTACC
Organism: Amanita rimosa; assembly: GCA_023014395.1. Taxonomy (NCBI): domain Eukaryota; kingdom Fungi; phylum Basidiomycota; class Agaricomycetes; order Agaricales; family Amanitaceae; genus Amanita; species Amanita rimosa. The sequence goes on along the minus strand of JAEBUO010000031.1, from coordinate 81,799 downwards.
CCGAATCGTAAAGATATTACTCATCGATATCATTATCGGTGTGTTTACGAGGAGCTAGCGGACCCACTATTTGATTTGAATCAGGTATCTTCAATATTTCATTTGTTTTATGAGCTGGTGCAAGGTAACAAATAGATTACTTCTTAGTGTTTGATACTTAATTTATCTGTTTTTGTAGTTCTTGATATTTTCCACCGAGCTGGGTGGGTTCATCGAGATCTCAGCACAGGGAACGTTTTCCTATATGAAAAAGAATGTTTTAAACTAGGCGATTTAGAATTTGCGAAGAAAACGGGAAAAGACGGAGAGCACGATGTTCGAACAGTGAGTATGTTATCAGTGATCTTTCTCGCTCTAATCACGACTGAAGGGCACACTTGATTTTATGGCATGTGAGGTGGAGCGCGAAAGATACCTTTATCTGTCTAAGCGTCAGCAAATATTCGCATTCTTTTATCACAATTCACTGCATGAACTAGAATCCGTATGGTGGCTCGCGACATGGTGCCTTTTTTTACCATCGTCCTTCTGAGTCAACACTCGAAGATCTGACGAAGCAGAGATGTGCCCTAGATGCACTATTTCCTCGTCGACTGAAAGACATGGACCGGCTCGACTTTTTTTCTAAGGAGAGAGGTTTCAACCTCGTCGTCCAATACCTTCACGATGATATTCAAAGTGTTGGAGCCAAAGTTGAAAAGCTACGCAGCCATTTAATGGATGCATATGAATCTTTTGAGGCATGCCTACTTGAACCAAATCCCTTATTTTTCCTCCTCCCTTTTCTTCCTTCTGCTCTTTCCTACGGCGCGACAATAATTACGTCGGCCTTATTGCCTTCCTTAAGGACCACCCTCGGGCGGCCACGTTCGATGCTTTGGTTCCTTTTACTTACCGTCCCCGCCGCCTACGCCCCCATGTAGCTCTCTTCGCCGATTAGCGACCTCACCCACGATTCTCGCCTTACTTTAGCTACGCTTGCTTACTACACGCATCTCATTAAGAGGTGCTCCCTTACCGTACTTTTGTACTTACTCGTCTCGTCCTCTAATATACACCCTTGCCATGCGAAAAAAAAAAAAAAAAAAACCAAATCCCTTAGAGTATATCGAGGATTTCTCGAAAAATCCTTTGAATGGTATCCACAACGTTTTCATATCAACGTTCAAAGAGATTTGGACAAATTACAAAGAGAATGACATTCAGCTAGTTCGACTCCATGCCCAAGAGGCAAAAAGAGATAATCACAAGAAGGAATTGAGCATGTATGTTATGAGTTGTTTTTGTTGTTTTTTTTTTTTTTTTGCGCTTATATTGACTTCACGATTAGGAAATATCTCGATATGATAGCACGCCAAGAAGGACTCTAATAGAGTGTAGTAGTAGTAGTAATAATATTCAGTATGACACTTGGATGTCGCTACACTTACTTGTCGCACCATCACGAATGAGGCCTATGAGTAAGATAACACGCACATCGTGGCAGCTTAGGATCCGCAGGATGCAAAGTCATGCGCAGACGTCCTTTGTCTAGTACGGGACTTACCTATTACTGTTCTTGGTAATGTACGACTACCAGTGTAAAACGCGTCTTCAAGTTGGATGAGGAATCGATATTACGATATTACTGTTGAAAACCATTCAATACTAAGTACTTACTATCTCCTCAAGTTTGTCAGCATCTCACTGCCATCACGGACGGGACGGACGGCGGAAAGGATTCTCTGGCGGGCGGAGTAACTTAGTAGTACTATGTATACATGTCTTAAAAATGGCAACAAGGTAAAATATGTTCGACTTCAATGACTTCAGATCACCAGCCATTTCTCATCATCCGTATTCCACAAGGCCAGTGGGTTCCCGAGACAAGCTTGATAGTCGAGTTCCGTATCATGTCGCGTCATCAGAAGGTAGTAAATTCTAAACTCAATACCCTTCTTGAAAGGAAGCTCGCTCCGTCATATTGAAGGCAGCGCACAAAAACACTGAACACTTTGAACGTCATTGTATTTCTCTCTCTCTCTCTCTCTCTCGGCGTACACCAAAAAAAATACGATGACAAAGACGTTAAAACAACAAACACCCACCAACCCACATTCACTAACAAAAAAAAACATTATAGACAGTCCGTATATGTCAGGTTAGAAAAAACAGAACAGAACAGAACAGAAAGAAAAAAACTAGCAAGATATTTACTTTTTCTTTTTCTTTTACCTTTCTTTTTTTTTTCCTCGGCGCTTTTGTTTCGTCATCAAGTCCCTTCCCCCCCCCCTTTCCCCCTCCATTCTATAGCCATTTCGGGAGAAAGAAAGAAAAAAAAGAGTGTGTATGATGTAAGTGCAATAAAACACGAACAATCAAACCGAAGGGCATCCGGGATGGTGAGGCGGGGGCGGAGGAGGGTGAGGGTGGTGAGGCGGGGGCGGGGGCGGGTGAGGATGGTGAGGGGGAGGTGGCGGTGGGTGAGGGTGGTGCGGAGGAGGCGGCGGCGGCGGTGGTTGAGGGTGGTGGTGATGGTGGTGGTGGTGGTGATGGTGGTGCGGAGGCCAGGGGAAGTCCGGATGGTGGTGATGGTGCGGCTCTGGGAAGTGAGTCCACGGGAAGTGTGGGTCCGGATGATGTTCAGGGAAATCCGGGTGATGGTGCTCAGGGAAATCCGGGTGATGGTGCTCCGGGAAGTCCGGGTGATGGTGCTCCGGGAAGTCGGGATGATGGTGCTCAGGGAAGTGCAGGTCCGGGTGGTGATGGAAGGGCGGGTCCGGGAAATGAGGGAAATGCGGGCGACGCTCCTCCTCGCGCTTTACTTCATGGTGATGGTGGTGGCGGTGGTGACGATGATGCGGAGGGTGGGGGAAGTAAGGGTCCTCGTGGTAAGGGAAATCAACCTCATCATGAGGTCCCTCGTGATGAGGACCTTCGTGATGAGGCTCATGGTGAGGACCTTCGTGATGAGGCTCGTGGTGAGGAGGCTCATGGTGAGGAGGCTCGTGGTGAGGACCTTCATGGTGAGGCTCGTGGTGAGGCCTGCGCTCAATATCGCGCTCCACAATATCGCGACCATGATGGTGGTGGTGGTGGCGGGGAGGAGGATCCACGGGATGGTGCACGTGAACAGGATGATGGTGCACATGAACAGGATGATGCACGGCGTGGTGCTCATGATGCTTATGATGCTCGCGGTGTGGGAAGCGGATATCAGCAGTAGGTGCACCGAGCACAGTGGCTGCAGTGACCAGCGCGACAAAAGCGGCCGGGAAAAACACTTTCATAATGACCTAAAAATAAAATAAAAATAAAAAAAAAAAGCGATTAAGATCCAGAGAGTCGAGAGAAGTAGAAGCGAAGGTGCTTACAGTGGGTAAAGTTGGTGAAAACTCGAAACTGATGCTGAACCTCGTCGTGTGCGATACTTTATATATGCATTGGCAGCATGGCCAATGCCAACTTCAGTCGTCAGCGGTAAAGGGTTTATGTTGATATCCCTGAAAGGTCAGATTCTTTTTGCGGTCGAAAGCGTCAAAGGGTGGGTTCCTTTGCTCAGGAACCGTCAACGTTTCGCATTTTTTCTTAATGTGGAGGGGTTCCTTCCGCTTATTCGTGAACCTGTTTAATGAACAAACAAACGCGTCGAGACGAGAGTCTCTCTCCATTTCTGCACACTGAAAAAAAAAAAACACTCATTTCGTATTTTAGCCCACAAAGGTCGAAGCACTTGCCAACGCACACATATACACACACAACAGGTTCGACCACTCGTGGCTGAGATCAATTTTGGCAACAGATTGTTCTCCCCCTTCCATTTTTTTTTTTTTTTTCCCTCCCGTTGTGCACCCTTTGTGGCTAGTAGCATTTTCTGCGGACCTGGTTACGTTTGCGTTTGCTAAATCCTTTCCGCTCTGTGCGGTATCCGTTAGTCCATCATTCTTACATGTGTTTGAACTTGTCATGGGAGTGAAGTAAAAAAAAAAAAAGCACGCTAGTTCCTTTTCTTTCCCCATTTCTAACCGCGCGAATTTTTTTTTTTTTTGGATGTCTGACTAACGTCAGCTCGAGGGCGCTTTCTGTTGCACGACACAAAGAAATCATCAAACTCACATTGGGGGGGGGGGGGGGGGGGGGGGACCTTGACGTTCCACGCATCCCATTCTCTCCCTGCCAAGTTTGATGGAATCGTTGTCAACGCCGTTGACCTGACCTTGATCACGGTACCTGTAAGGTACATGAAGACTCTGAGTATTGTCGAGGGCGCCAGGGACCGTCGGGGTTGACATGTTGACAGCCAGCACGACGACGACGACCAGGACCCAGGCACCGGACGTTCATTGAATGGAAAGGTTGTATGTAATTCAGCGCTCATGATTCTTGTTTGAGAACTACTACTGATGAAAAAAGTCTTGGGAATAATCGTGTGTGTGTGAACGTTTTTTTACATAATAAGACTTGTGGTGCCCATGACAACGAGTTGTTCATATGTTATCGTCAACAATGATGACCCCTCTTTGTGGACTAAAAACTTGGGGCTTTGTCGGCTTCCGTATGGCTGTTAGTTTCGGTGCCAGTTGATTAGCATCGAGAAATGGGAGCCTGGATCATGACACAAAAAGATTTCCCACCCCCAACACCAACTTAACACACGATGAAGGGGCTTCCCCCGTCACAAGTTTATCGACATCGACGACAACACGGACAAATTTGAAGTTTTTTTTTTCTTTTTTTTTTTTGTTGTTGTTGGGGGTCATGTCAGACTTATAAGTATGCCAACGATAACGTTGAACGTTGAACAGGCACACAAATGAAACCCGATTTACCCCTGGGCAGGGGCCTGAGTAGGTGGCACTTATGTTTCAAAACATGGTGCCTTCGGAATGTGGATGGCACACCAACGTACGACGTGCTCTGTATGCCTGTACGCGCCGCGCGTCTGTTGTAAAGAACCGCCGAAGAGTCACTCGCCGCCTAATATTTTAATTTTAATACTAAATCTAGAGCGTCTCGATGAACTTAGAAGCCGCCCAAACATCCTTCTTCCTCTTCCTCCGACGTCAACCTCTTGCTGGCACCACTACCCTGGCACGCTATTCGTCGTCCGCTCTCGCTAGAACAGCAGCAGCAGCAGCTTGAAGTCTTCAATGAAGAAGAAGACTCTGATTCCGATTCCTCTGACGCCGACGACGACGACGCCTTCAAGTGGACTGGCACCTTCAAGTTGTCAAGGTCAAGGTCAAGGTCAAGGTCAAGGTCATGACGATGCGACCCAGCTGGACCGGCGTGTATCAAACACGAAGTCTGTCCTTTCGGTCCTCCGAGTCGAGGACTCCTCGTCTTTGGCACTCTTGTCGTCCTCCTCCTCGTCCTCCTCTGTGTCTGTGTCTGTGTCTGTGTCTGTGTATCTAATATCATAACAGGAATCATCTCATTTGCCTCAGTTTGTTGTCCTTGTTCCAATTCTAATTCTGGCAATTCCGGCGAGTCGTCGTCATCGAGGACCAAACTGCCACGTTCCAATGTTGGCTTTAGCCCTAATACAAAAGAAGAGACTGTCGTCGTCGTCGTCGTTGTCGTTGTTGTTGCTGTCGTTGCCGCTGTCGTCGTTGTTGCCACTGTTGTCGTTGTTGCCGCTGTCGTCGTCGTCATCGTCATCGTCGTTGTCATTAGTGGAGGTAATGGTGGTGGTGGTGGTGGCACCACAACAACACCATCGTCACCATCATCACCATCATCATCATCATCATCATCATTCGCCGCATTGCTCTCCCCCCAAATTGATGATGAAGATCCAGAACAGTCGAAATAACCCTGCCTCTCACTGCGTTCTACGCCATAGAGCCTGGGAGTGGCAACACCATACACTCGCCTCCCATCTCGTTCCGGCAGCTCGCATTCGTTAGGGAGGACGACGATGGGCTTGCGGTCGTATACGCTTGAAGAGTGGGTTGTGCCTGTTTTTGTGAGCACGGGAGTGGGTGGAAAGTGGACATGGGGAGAGGGAAGGGGAAAAGGAAGGATATGAAGGAGGGAGAGGGAGAGGGAGAGGGAGGGAGATGATGATGAAGACATTGAGAAGGAAAGGAATGAATTAATGACCACCGACTCTTGGATTTATTATTTCAGTCGATAACAAATGTAAAAATGAGCGGACACAATCAGATCAACTGCTGTGCCCGAGGCAACTGCACCACCACCGCCTGCCAACCCGAGCCACTCTCTATTACTTTCAATTCTTTTTGTCTTTCGCCTCATCAATGCTCACAAGGCAAATGTGCCCTTGGAGGTGGCTTAATCCCCATTCTAGCTCCATTGCGTACATCCATCTCTAGCACCGCTGCAAATGACGGAAACTTGGCAAACGGATCATTGGGCGACGGTGCCGCGACCACGCTCCGTGGCACAGCTAAATTCGAGTTCATCCTTCCCCCTGCACGAGGTGAAGCCACCCACGGCGCAGGTGAATTCAGGCCAGACAGCCCGGGAGACTCTGGCGACCACACACTCCCGTCACTCCTACCAAATACAAGTAATGGCACTCTCGCATCCCGCGCCGTATGTCCAAACTGCGGAACCTTGGGTCGGGGAGACAAGAGCAACGTCAGTCCCCCAAAGTCGCGATCGGAAGACACCGAGGGCTGGGAGCCCGTGACCGATTCTGGGAATCCTCCATCTGAAACCGAGGCATGGTCCACAATAGAGGCCAGCGGGCCTTCTTGACCGGGCTCGAGCTGGAACGAGACAGAGTGCCAAAAGGCGTTACTCAAACGCGTACTATCCCCTCCGCTACTGACGTCACTAGTCTTGTCCACATCAAGCTCAACCTCGATGCCACCACTCAACGCCGATTCTTGCACAGGCGTCAGGTAGGGCGGCATCCTGGCCGCTGTCAAATCCAAGTGTAGAGGAGCGAGACGGCGTGAAGACGTAAACTGAAACGTGATGGTACCTGTCCCGGACCCGGTGGCTCCGCCGGCCATGTCCGCTCGGTCATGCGCATTAGCAAGGACAAGTGGCGATGGGCGCCGGGGCGGCGCAATACCAAGGGCACCACCTGCAGAATTGCTCCTTGCACGCGGTTTGCTGTCTGATTCTGGGGGCGCAGGTGAGAGAGGCGCAGAAGGATATGGCGAGCGAGGATAGCCCTTGAGCGCCGTTCCAAGCTCTGTCTGGGCTTCACTGCCACGTGAGAGAGCAGTGGCAGCTGCTGCAAAGGAGTGCGACCCTGCAGGGCGAGGCGAGCGAGGGTCGTTTTCCTCGAGGATGGGAGCGGGCGGACGAGCGGGGATATTTCGTTTGGGCGGATCAGCGAGTTTGAATGTACCTGGGACAGCGAGGGCGGGAGGGGGAGAAAGCGGGTAGGGAGCTCGGTCGTAAGTGGAGGGGGAGTGGGTCGAAAATGTGGCAAAAAGGCCGGGAGAAAGAGGGAAGTGAACGTGAGGGGATCTTGGAGATCTTGCAATGGGAAGAGGAGCTGGTCGAACAGCACGCTTGAGAATGGGCTTTGGAGAGACGATGGCGAGACGGGATCTGAACATGACGAGTTGCGAGTTGGAGGACGGTGACTTGACCAGCAAGGCAGAGCCTCAAACGAGCTGAGAAGGGGGGAGAGTTAGTGAGAGAGAGAGAGAGCAGGGAAAGGTGAGGCGACTTACAGTGGAAGTGGTGGTGATGAAGAGACGGAGCGGTGGCGGTGGGCAGCTGTTTTTAAGCTGTTGCGAGGTTGCACTGCCAAACACGTCAATACACCGCCTCATGTCCCACTTTGACGATGATGAGGAGGACGGTTGGTTGGACATGCCTGTCGTCCGTATCGATGACCACAGAGCGGCTGTTCTCGACGACGAAGACCGCAAAAAATTCCATTATCTTCCTCCGGCTCCCATAAAATCAGCCGCAAATGCTACAGGAGATCTCATTGACTTTGACGTCTCAGGCCATGAATGGCGTACAAGGCGTGACAAGAGTGTCAACGAGAGTGAGTATACTCGTCTCCGTGGTACAGAAGAGGATGACGACGACGACGTCCATCTCCGCACTCGTTACCTCTTTGATGAGGACAAGGCCATGACTCCCCTCGCTCAGATGCAGGCCACCAAGAACCTCCTCACAGATGCTCAGCGCATCGCCTATGTCGGTCTCTGTGCTCTCACCGTCAAGGAAATGTCAAGAGCCCTAGCTGCTTCCCGCACAAAGGAGTTCGCCTCTGCCAAGGCCAATATGGACCTCTGGGCCTTGAAAATCATGGGCAGGCTCTACTACCACATGGAACTCGCTACAGAAGAACAAAAGATGATCGAGTCTCTCGCAGACCACGGCGTCCAAGCGATGGACCTCGCGCCGGCGCTGATGACTACCCACACCGTCGCCAACCCAGAGTACGACCCAGAAGAGGCTCGTCGTCTAGCAGAAGAGGGCTCGCGTACGCCTACGGCAGAGGTTTCCCTCCGCCCACTCTCCTCCTCCTCCTCCTCCCCCTCCTCACCTGCAACTCCCACTCGCACTCCCACCCCCACACCTGCACCCGCCCCTACCTTCCAAACAACGGCCAAAGTCCTCAATGATTCTTCCACCTCCACCATCCCCGGTGTATCCACCACCCTCTCCGCCGCCGACAAGGACGTGACGCTCGACATCCGCTGGACCGTCCTCTGCGACCTCTTCCTCGTCCTCATCGCCGACAGCGTGTACGATGCCCGCTCCCGCGTCTTGCTCGAAGCCGTCGCCCACAAACTTGGCCTCGGCTGGCTTGACCTCGTCAAATTCGAGTGTCGAGTCACAGAAGCCCTAGAGATCCAAGAATCTGTCGAGACACTCGAACACCAGGACCTCGTCGCTCAACACCAGCGCCTCGCCCGCCGCAAGCGGTACATGATGCTCGGTCTTGCCACCCTCGGCGGGGGCCTCGTCATCGGCCTCTCTGCGGGCCTCCTTGCGCCCGTTATTGGCGCCGGCCTTGGCGCCGCCTTCACCACCATCGGCATCGGAGGCACCACCGGCTTCCTCGCAGGCGCAGGCGGCGCGGCCGTCATCACCACCGGGGGAGTCCTCACCGGCTCTGGCATTGCCGTCAACGGGATGGCCAAACGCACCCAGCTCGTACGCACCTTCAACGTTCTCCCCCTTCACAACAACAAGCGCGTGAGCTGCATCCTCACTGTTCCCGGGTTCATGAACGGCCCGCAGGACGACGTGCGACTGCCCTTTAGTGTGTTGGATCCTGTTGTTGGAGACGTGTTCAGTGTCCTGTGGGAACCCGAGATGATCCAGGAAACAGGAAGCGCCCTCAAGATCCTCACCAGCGAAGTGTTGTCGCAGGTATCCATGACCGTCCTCCAGGCGACGGTGATGACCGCGCTGATGAGCGCCCTCCAGTGGCCCGTCATTCTCACCAAGCTGGGGTACTTGATCGACAACCCGTGGAACAACGCACTGGACCGCGCTAAGCGCGCCGGCCGCGTGCTCGCGGACGTGCTGCTCCATCGCCACCTCGGCGTACGCCCTGTGACCCTCATCAGCTTCTCGCTCGGTGCACGGGTGGTGTACTACGCCCTCGTCGAGCTCGCGCGGCAAAAGGCGTATGGGATCGTACAAGACGTGTTTTTATTGGGAGCGACGCTGTCGGCGTCGACCCGCACCTGGCGCGAGGCCCGGTCTGTCGTCTCGGGCCGGCTTGTCAACTGCTACGCGCGCAACGACTGGGTGCTGAATTACCTCTTTCGTGCGACGAGTGGTGGGGTCGGGACTGTGGCTGGTCTGAGACCGGTCCAGGACGTGCCGGGGCTGGAGAATGTGGATGTGACGGACAAGATTGCGGGCCATATGAGTTATCGGACGTTTATGCCGCTCATATTGGACCAGTTGGGGTTTCCGGTGTTTTCGGATTATTTTGATGAACCTGTGGTGAGTGTTTTTTTTTTTTCTTTTTTCCTTTTTTTTTCTTTCTTTTCTTTTTCCTTGTGAGAGAGAGAAACTGGGGTTAAGCTGACGTATGTTTTGTGTGTTTTGTTGTTGTTGTTTTCTCTCCTTTTCTTTGGCTCGGGTTTAGCAACCGGATTTTGAAGGCGATCGAATTGTGGTCAAGGAGGGAGAGGAGGGTAAGAAGAAGCGGGGATGGTTTTGGAAGAGGGGAAAGGCGCAGGAGGAGGCGGTGAAGAGGGTAGGACAGCAGGGGGAGAAGGAGAAGGAGGATGACGGTCTGCCTCCGCGACAGGTGTCAGCCACACCGCCGCCACCGCCACCGCCACCGGCACTTCCTAATTCCTCAGAGTCAGAATTGGCATCCACACCAGAGTCAACGTCAACGTCAACGCTGGGAGAGACGCAACCACAGGCAGCAGGGCTGGGGTTGGCGGACAAGGCACCACCGGATGATGTTCAGCTCCCTGCGCGTGCAGGGTTTGACTTTGCGGCGATCAAGCAGGTGATTGGGTCATCTCAGACTAAGGGGGAGGTGTCCAAGGCCAAGAAGACGTCGAGGAAGACGACGATGACGACGGAGGGTAAGGTGGAGGATCGACTGGAGTCGTTGTTCCGGCGGTCGTCTGCCGCGTCTTTGGATGACCGTGTGCGTGGAGTTGGGCAGGAGGCTGCCCGGCATGAGAAGGAGAAGGAGAAGGAGAAGGAGAAGGAAAAAGGAACGAGGATGTTGGTGAATGCGTCTACGCCCAATTTATCATCTACGGCTATGTCTACGGCGAAGGATACGGACGGGGACGATGAGTCGATATGGCAGGATGCGTCGTCCCCCTCTCACTCGTCATCGTACGCGGACAACTCGAGCATTCCGAATGGGTTCAAGTACGGCTATGACAGCTATGGATACGGACATGAATACCCGGATGGTGGGATATCGTTTGGCGGGAGCGATGGGTCTATTACCGTTGCCTCTGGTGACCCATGGGGCGCGCGCGCTTCTCAATCACATCTTCTTGCTCCTCCTCATTCGCATCCTGCTCCTCCTGTGCATCAACCACCGGTACCTCCACTATCACTACCAACTTTCGATTCAAATCCTTGGTCCTGACTGATCAGTCTGTCTCTTTCGTTTTGTTGATCATCAGCAACCTTACACACACGTCAACTCAACCATCAAAGTGACCACCGCTACCCACTGCTCTCTCGACGTTCAACGTTCAACTACCATCAACATCAACATTTTTTTTATCATCATCATTTTTACTTTCAATCCGCTTCACACCCATACTTGGGCTGTTTTTTTGTTTTTGTTTTTGTTTTTTCCTTTCTTTTTTTTAGCCTCGGCTTCATCATATTCATCATAAAACCGATACCCCTGCCCTACCCATGCCAAGCCATCAATCCTTGATTCTGATATTCCACTGTGGACAACACCCAACTCTAGGCCGGACGACCATCATTCGATTCATCATTCACACTGCCAACGCGTTAACTTGACAGATACAATAAATTGAACAGATTTAACGCTTTTACGTACTACTTTTTTTTTTTTTTTTTTTCCGTGACTGCTTACTTGTAAATAATTTACATCATTTGTAGAATGGATTTGCGATGAATAGGACGCTTTTTTTTTTTTTTGGGTAATTGCGCGTGTGTGTGTGGAGTGATGAGGAATGGGCGGTAGTGGGCGGCGATGTAAACTTGCTTTGCGCCGCGCTCGTGGAGCAGCAGCTTTCAATATCGTCATGATGGCAACAATGTACTTGGGTTCGGAGTTGAATTGATTTGGTTCCGACTCGGACTCCTTGAAGGGGTGCCAGGCCCCGGCAGGTACAGGTGATGAATGTTCATCAATCATCATCAATTGATCACTGAAGTTTCAGTGTTCATGATAGATAGGAGTACTCCGCCGGAGTATCGGTTGCTGGGCCCCGTGGTCAAGTATTCTCGGATTCATTGAATACAAAGGAGGTTTCAAGAAAAGGGGACCTAATTTTCGTGTAACGCTCCACTCGAATTACACAGATGCTATCTGAAAAGGAAAAAAAAAAAAGATAAATCAAGAATGCCGTCGTTTTTACTTGGAGATGTGATTGCTTCAAATATACCTTTTGTCTTGTTTACTAGTACTGTCTTTACCATGTTTTTTCTGTCAACATATGAGTCATACTAGACCCCAAATCCGAACCCGACTCTTATAAACCAGATCAATAGGAGGGAGCAGGAATGGCCAAAACTTTGGCAATCATGGCATCTAGACGTGCCCTAATCATGAAGTTGATAAAAGTGAAAAAATGGTGACAACTCATGACATACTGTTCAGCATCCCTATCGAACTTGTATCTTTTGACCTCTGGTGAATCTTCAGTTCCCGAACGTTCCCGTTTTGTGGTATGGAATCGAACTAGCTGGATGTCATTTTCTTTGTATTTTGTCCAGATCTGTTTGAACGTTGATATGAAAACTTCGTGGATATCGTCCAAAGGATTTTTCGAGAAATCCTCGATATACTTTAAGGGATTTGGTTCGAGTAGGCATGCCTCAAAAGACACATATGCATCCATTAAACTCATGCGTAGCTTTTCAACTTCGGCTCCAACATTTTGAAGATCACCGCGAAGGTACCGGACGGCGTTGTTAAATTTTCTCTCGTCAGAAAAAAAATCGAACCGATGCACGTCATTCAGTCGACGAGAAAACAGTGCGTCTAGAGCACTTCTCTGTCCCTCCTGATCATGAGATGCCGACTCGGAAGGACGATGGAAAAAAAGACACCACGTCGCGAGCCACCACACCGATTCTAGTTCATGTAGTGAATTGTGATAAAAGAATTCGAATGTTCGCTGGGGCATAGACAGATAAAGGTATTTTTGGCGCTCCACCTCACATGCCATAAAATCAAGTGTGCCCTTCAATCATGATTAGAGTGAGAAATATCATTTATGACACACTCACCGTTCGAACATCGTGCTCTCCATCTTTTCCCATTTTCTTCGCAAATTCTAAATCGCCTAGTTTAAAACATTCTTTTTCATATAGGAAAACGTTCCCTGTGCTGAGATCTCGATGAACCTACCCAGCTCGGTGGAAAATATCAAGAACTACAAAAATAGTTAAATTAGGTATCAAACATTGACAGGCAAATCGTTCGTTACCTTCCGCCAACTCATAGAACAAATGAAATATTGAAGATACTTGTTTCAAGTCAAATAACGGCTCCGCCCGCTCCTCATAAACACACCGATAATGATATCGATGAGTAATTTCTTTGTGATTCGGGGGCACTCTCGTGCCCACAAAATCACTTATATGTGGAGTTTGTCCTGTCGACGACACTACATGCTTCAGATTTATTTCTGCTTGCACGACGTTGATCCAGGTCGATGTAGATAAGTCGGCCTTGCGCAAAATTACATCATGCGTGTCATCATCGACCAATCCATTATCCTTTGTTTTGACCTTCACGGTGCAGTAATCAACAAGCGTGAAAAGATGTTTTTTTACTTTATTCTTGTCGTCCTCGCCTAGTTTAGTGTTGATATCTTCAAGTATATCTTCCTGAATCGTGTGTTCCGGTCGCCTACCCTTAGCGAGCCAGACATCCTTCAGAACATGCGTTGGTCCTGTCTTATCTTGCAATTTTTTCACTTCGTAGACTCGAGTCGCACGTCCAACAATCGAATGGGCCGCAAAATCGGATAGAGGTTTTCCCTGCGTCTCGTATGTATTATTGCCGATTTTGATCCTATATTGTGTGTCTTTGCCGACAATCATGGGTGTCACGGTCTCATCCCAACCTAAATCCACCTTGGAAGCGTATGTGAAGGACAAGAATGCGTGAATCAGATATGTAGGCTCCTATGGACCTTCTCAATTGAAAAAGCAATGTCGCTAAAAGTGATACGAACTTGATTCAGGTCAAACTTTTGACTGACTGCAAGCATCGAGCGAGAACAAAACCAAAGTCTGACATCCGTATTCTCAATGGTTAAGCCGAAAGTAAACCGTCGGCAAGGGTCGTGTGCCATCAATTGTTGCATACTGAAAATTTGTTTTTGCATGTTCTACAAAATCGAATCAAATTATTGATGCGAAAAAACATGGTGTGGACCAACGTCTATGACAGCAGATGTACTGTTTTGCTTTTTGAACTCCATTGTGACCGCCAAGTCTTCCCAATGATCTTTCTCAGGATCTGGGATACAAGGCAACGTCAATATCATGTATGCGTCGGGTCGAGTTTTGTGAGTTCTATTCGAGAAGGGGGCCTTGTTAGGATTGAGACAGAGCTTAACTGTCCCCATTCCTCTGGATATGGCTGCCTTTTCTATCACTGTGTTATAGATATCCACAAGGTTGTCGAACGTAGCTTCCTCCTTAACATGAGACTTGGCGGGTTCAGTCGCAAAACCTTTCCAACAGTAGCGTCCCTGATCCGGACGAATGTACTTCGATTTAATCAGCAAACCGAAGATTTTTACACGGTCGACCCCGGAAGGAAGCGGTGGCAGAAATGACTCGAGGAATGTCGTCAGGTCAATCTCTGGTATGGCGGGGAAATCGGTGAGAACCGCATCTCTTTTCGCGCTCAGAGTACCGGTGCAGCATTCAGAGCCATGGGTGGACGGAAATTTCAGCTCTGTATCGGTTCGAATAAGCTTTGATCCCGACATGATGATGGTGTTGTTACAACACGTGTTTTCATCACGTGACTTGATGAGATGGCAAGGTGCGCGGTACCCCCGTCAACGTTACAGACTTGACAGATCTCCGCAATTTTTCGTTCACCTCCACTCATCGCTTCGAAGATCTCACATCCGGGTCACGGACGTGCAACACGAGTAAGAAAAAATTGCAAGGTAAGACAGTCGGACCAAGATGAAGTACAAAGAAAAAGACATCCAGCTAGTTTGATTCCATACTCCAAAACGGGAACGCTCGGGAACCGAAGACCTACCAGAGGCAAAAAATTATAATCGCTACAGGAAAGACAAGAAATTGTATACCATGAGTCATTTTCGTTTTTTCATCTATATTGACTTCACGATTAGCAAAGACCTGGATATGAAAGCACGCCAAAGAGGACTCTAATAGCGTGTAGTAGCAATAATAGTCATTATGACACCTGGATGTCGTTACACTTGTCGCACCATCGCACCATCATGGAAGACACACATATCAACTTAGGATGCCACTGCCTCCATACGTTTGACACTCACTAGGTCTATCATCTCACTGACGAGCATAGAACAAAAGAAAGCGGGCGTTGAAACAAAACATCTTGGATCTATCTAATGTTATCTCGTCTATTGCCAACAATAAGCATTCTATGATAACTGGGCCAGCAAATATCACTGTAGTACCCTACAATCTGTCCAACCCTCTGCCAGTCCCTCCTCCACTTTCCAGCCTATCCCACACCCCAACCAGCGTCGAACTCTTTCCTCATCTCGATCACCTGGCTCGTCCAAAACTGTAACGTCTCCCTTTCCACTCAGCGCCAGGACCGACCAACCAATGACAATCATCCCTGGCGGCCGCTGATCGCCGACACACTCGAGTGCCTCCACGATATCTTTCAAAGTAGAAAATATCGTCCTCTGGTCCGGCATCGAAGCCCTCTCTATGATCGCAATCGGCACATGCAACGGGTACACGGGACCATCACGACGAGAACCTGCATTTTCTTCCTCGGATGTCAAAGCTTTGATTACTTGACCAAGGCGGGCAACACCCATTAATACGACGAGCGTCCTGCTCCGTTGATAACCAGGTAATTGAATATCCTTGCCTTTCCTACCCACTCCAGTGCAAACGATGAACGATTCAGCTACCCCGCGCTGGGTCACGGGTATACCCGCGAACATCGGCCCAGCGAGCGCAGAGCTGACGCCGGGTATAACGAGCGGCTCGAACCCCTGCGACCGGAAATACAAAATCTCCTCTCCCGCACGGCCAAAAACAGACGGATCGCCTTGTTTTAGCTGCAGGGAAAAAACAACAAAACAAAACAAAAGTTGAACCAACTTGATCGGATGGGATAAGACAAAAAAAAAAAAAACGAACTTACGCGGACGACGGTCAAGCCCCGCTTCGCCGCCTCAATAGCCATTTCCATCAGTTCGTTTTGCGCGCCATCTGCGTTCCCGGGAAACTTTCTTGCGATTCGGAGTTCGACGTGACTGGGTATCAGGGCAAGGACCGTATCAGGAACGAGTTTGTCGGATAGGACAAGATCGGCCGTGTTTTTCAGCGCGTTTTGGGCGGCAACGGTCAGTAATGAGGGGTGGCCCGGTCCGGATCCCATGAGAATGATTTTTCCCGCTTTCGGTGGTGGTGGCGGTGGCCGTAATTCTATTGAATGGATGGAAGAGGGATAGTGGGTCACGTCAGGGCCTTGAGGTAAGGAATATAGATGATGCCTGTTGTCCTTTGCGGACAACAAGTTGTGCATGTCGTGTTCCGACATTGCAGACAGTGTAGGGATGGACCAGTATTCGCTGACTTGAGCCACCCACCGTACTCTTCTTTTCGTGGTTTCCAGTTGGGTTTCTGCAGAGGACCGCTGGGGAATTGGTTTGTTTGGACTGGCCTCTTCGCCATCCTCACCAATGTCTTCTTCCACGTCCAGGCCGGCACCAGAGTTGGAATTGAAATCGGTGAAGGAAGCTTTAGCCAAGGCCCTGAGCCTCCCTACGTTATTTGCCGCTGCACCGATTTCTTTCGGGAGCTTTGCAACGATCTCTCGTCGTACCCTGCCTGCCAACCGGCAGCCTTTAGAATTAGTTGTCACTCCTACTTGAAGACATGTCCGTGACCCGGATGTGTGATCTTCGAAGCGATGAGTGGAGGTGAATGAAAAATCGCAGAGATCTGGCATGTCTGTAACGTTGACGGGGATACAGCGCACCTTGCACATATCATGAATGCGAGACGCAGAGACTTTGCTTCGCCTGCTGGGACTATCGATTAGAGTGTCTGTGACGCAGACAAAGCTGATGTCGGCATGGGTTTGGAGAAAAGATTGCAAGGCCTCGGTATCTCGTTCGAGACCCGCAACCGATGAAGAGGCTGGGAGTGTGTCCCAGTCTAGCAGAGTCAACTGTCCCTGGCTTGCTCTCCACTGCAACTCTTCGCAGGCCGACCCATGCCCGCCACTGACAAGGACGACAACCTTGGAATCTGCTTCTAAAGCCGAGAACGCCCGTGAGGCTGCGAGCCGTCCTGCGCCGATAATCAATGTTGTGCGGTCCTGCAATCGAAAAGAGAGAATCAGAGATGCGCCAGGGGTTGGGGTTTGGTAGTAGCGCGAGTCTTGCATGGTGCCCGATAAGAGCGGCTCCGTGTCATGTTTTTTTCAAGGTAACAAGACAACTTGCTGCCGGCCATCATGCAGCAGCAGCAGCACGCGGTCGATAACGACACCGTACGTCCACCAACCCCGAACCTCTGAATAGGCTTACAATGTCTTACCCATTCCCAAGTTCATCAAACAGCTGGCGGCGCTGTTCGACGCTGCCAAAGGTTCAATATGGCTCACTCACAAGCGATGTACGTCTGGCTGTCTCGCGTATCACTCAAGTGCTAAGATCGGATCGTTGATAAGAGTTTCTCTCTTTAGTGCTACACGATGGAGAGGATGTTGCTATGGATCATGAAGATGGAGGTGAAGATGTACGTGAATACCCTTGCTTTGTGCGCGTGATGGACGGGAACAAGACCAAGTTTTCCACAAAAGTATGACACGTTTCATTCAGCTACTACGAGTCGCGGCCTATCTCACGCTGCTCCCCCTTCCCCCCTTGGTTAGGTTGTCTCGAGCGATTTGGCAAAATTTTACGGCGCGTACGGGTCTCTTCTCAAATCGTCCATGTCGACGCTGCGAAAACGGGACAGAAGGCGAGAAAAGCTACGCGCGGAGCAGGCCGCCCGTCGAAAGAAGCAGATGACGGAGCCAGTGGTGGTGGACGGTCCGAAACGAGGAAATGGCAGACGAAAACGTCAAAGACAGGTGAAAACTGTATTGAAGCAGCAAGAATCGCAGAAGCAGTTCAAGGAGAGGGAAGAGAAACGGAAGAAGGCGCTTGAGGCTGTAAGCACTTGAGCCGAAATTGAGAGTGACAGCTAGGTTGTATTTCGTGACGATGAGCTGGCGCAAAATGATTAGTCTTATTCAGTTCATGGACGTTGTTATCCTGGGCTGCTAGTGCTGTCAATGACATTTTTCATTTCATGACGGACGTATTACAGGACCCGTGGTCACAAAGTCTCAGTCGAAGATGTAGCCGCTAATACTGGAGGTGAACCAACGTTGCGTCGGGCGTCTCGGTCCTCTCGTATCTGCTCAACGCGGTCAACGTGAGCGTTAAAATAATCGCCACATCAGCGCCTACTTCTTGAAGTTGGGTCAATGGCGATTTGACTACACCGCCAGCGGGTTCGGCCGATACCGGAACCGGCAAGAAATTCATTGTGTAGAGCCATGAGTATTACCGAGTCACCGAGCGCTGGGGCTTGATCTGTTATGCGTTGTTCCTGTTGAAACCGGTGCCCCGTTGCGAGACGAGAGGAGCATGAGGTACATACATCTATCATGGTTCCAACAGCACAATCTACTCAATATCATTTTGATTGTGCACGTGCCTGGGTGTCTAGCTACTACGTACAGCTACTCAGCTCACTTTGGCTTAGGATGGCATCCCTGCGCCTCAATCTGAAAACTTCACAAGTGGCCAAGTCATCCGTATTTACCCAGGTTCGGTTTGACATCGCATCGCAGCGCAATGTACATGGCAAACGGAAATTGAATTAGAAAATGTACACTGTACATATATATACATACGTCATTTGCTAATGGCTTATTGATCAGGTCTGATCTCGACGTGATGAAGCAGACAGCCAACAACCTTTTGGACAGCCCTCAAATACACGGAAAACAGTACTTCACTGAGGCCTCTTTCCAAAAAGAAAAAAAAACAAAACGACGAGTTGGCGCAAAATGATTCATCTTTTTCCGACAAATAAAAATAAAAATGGGTTGCTCGATTCAAGCATCCAAAAAAAAAAAGCAACGTCGTGCACAAAGTTCACAGCACTGGCAGTCATTATTTATTCAGGCTAGGGCGAACAACAACGACGACGACGACGACGATAGCGTAGAAATCTCATCCGGGTTTGGTGGATCCCGGTCTTCAGTTAGTACTGTGAATCAGGAAGAACGAACGGTAAGGATATCAAAGTCACGCACTGGGCCGTCGAGCTTTTAGCGTCATATTTCCAATCTACAGAAGATTCTTCGGGTGCTGTCAATGTAATAGGTGGGTCTTGTAGGTGAGAGTTACGACTGCTGCTGCCGCCCTTTTTAATAACGCTACGGTGTTGCACCATGGTGCTTCGCCGCTCAAGGGATTTGTACCCCGTCGGTCTAGCCTGGACAAGACAAACTTGAAGTCCAAGAGCGGCGATAAACAAAAAGAAGGCGGGGAACGAGAGGCGGAAGATCATGGGGGAGGGGTCATGCGAGTGACCAGCACTGAGGAGGAGGAGAAAAATGGGGCGTTGATGTGGCTGTTTTGCTCTTCCTCCTCGAGGTTGCGATGACGATGGCACGTTCCGACTAGCCCCCGATGATGACGATGGCACGTTCCGACTAGCCCCTGATGATGACGATGATAACCGCGCAACCGTGACCTCTCCTCCGGCTCAGATCGTGATTGATACATGTATATACGTGCATTATTTCCTCCCAGGGGTTTCATATAGGTTCTTCTTGATGGAGATGTATACATAAATTCTAGCTAGAAAGAGCAAAGGCTGCATCCCATCCACCCGTGTCTTCTCTTATCACCCCCACCCTTTTTTGTTTCTCTTCTTTTTGAGAGGACGAGTGAAGAATATACAGACTTTAATTTGGATTTGCGTTCCAGCCTCCCCGCAGTCCAACGTTTGACTTTTGTGTTACATCCTCGTCACCTAGTTATGATGTTGTCCGAGCCAAGTTTGATGTAGCATCTACTATCGTTGACAGGATGGCGATGGCGATGGCGATGGCGATGGCGATGGCGATACCAGGCTATGCCTGAAGGTCTGACCGGTCACACCGATATCAAATATATGATCGATGGCCAGCGACGAGTTGACACCCGCATTTTGCAACATCTGTCGGTCATTGTTCAGCCATAGAGTCACCGATACAATTCGTCGCACATTCATCTACATGATATCAAAAACCAAAATAGCCAATTGGGAATCAGAATCAGTGATTGAAATGGCTTGGGGTGGGTAAGCATCGAAGCCGAGGCTGAGTACTGAGTGATGGTGCGCGGGTTGGTCACTTTTCACCTCGAGCTCGTTCAAGATAGTCCGCAAACACAAGCTAGTCCAATATGAGGGACATAAATCCCGCCGCTTGAAAGAGATATTTAGGCCATTGTGCACATAAGACCGCCAGGTGCGGGTGGATGCGGACAGCGACACGCCGAGCAGAAACACGTCTTGCACGATCCCATACGCCTTTGCTCGACAGGGACGTGATCAATTCAGTGGTTTTTTCTTTTCGAGCTGTTTACAACAGCTGGCTTCAGTAAGCAAGAGTTACGATCTAGGCTGGTTAGGAATCAACTTACTTAAGGAAGAAGAGCCGAAAGCTCATCGCGGTTGCAAGACGAGACAGCACTGCAGTGAAAAAATGGGTATGATGGTATTTTGCACTCCTCAAGGCTGTGACCACGCTCCATGATGATGGCACATCCGACATGACCGCGCAAGTACGGGACTGGTAAGAAAGCCCCACGAAAGAGTACCGGCCTGTGACTGCTTGAAATCAAAATTTAGAGTCTGTCGTTTGTTGTCTATTACTCAAGAAGGAACGTAGACGAGACTAACCGTAATCAAGAAAAACACTTGCTTCATGCTCCAGATCCATAGATATTTCCCGGGTCACCCGGTTTCATCAACCGCGGCTATGTATACTTGCATAGGTTCTTTTTGATGGGTATGATGAACGAAGAGGTATAAATTCTGGCTAAAGAGAGGAGCAAGGGCTTCTCCACATCGACTCGTGACTTAAACATGTACTTTCGTGTTCAGACTCTCATCGCCCCACTCTTTGCTGTTTCTCTTCTCTTGCAAAGCGGTGCGCTCGCTTTACCGACTAGCGATATCGAGTCTACGGACACTGTGGTGGAATTGGCCTTCTGCACCATTAGCGCTTGCAAAGAAGCATGCGGAGGCTCGGGCTCCTGCCTTCTCTGTATTTGTATTTTTTTTTGGGATCATGGGTGCTTATTGATGGGCGTTGGCATTCACAGCTGGGAAGTGCCTCTGCAATAAGCACCATTGAGAGGGCGGGAAAAATGTGTCATTCATCAGGAGTGTAGTTTGTAATAATGACCTTTGTGTAGCTCAAATGTTGATCTCAGAGCTTCTTCTGTAGCAGCAGGTCGGTGTGATATTGGCTTGTACTAAAGGGTCAGCATAGTGTTAAAGCGGCTAAGCTCGGCTCAGGCTCGGCTCAGGCACATGTGACACTCTTGGCCCAAGACACCGAGAACAATCCCAAGAAGCGTTAATCGGGGGCAAAAAGCACAGCAGTCAAGATTTGTTTACACCTTCAAAATCATCATACTTACTCGTAAATATGAGTGACCGTTGCAGGTCCAGACGTTTACTGACGCTGCTCAGAATGCGCTGAAAAACACGCCCCATCTTGTCCTACCCGACAAACTCGTTCCTGATACGGTCCTTGCCCTGATACCCAGTTACGTCGAACCCGAATTGCAAGAAAGTTCCCCGGGAACGCAGATGGCGCGCAAACCGAACTGATGGAAATGGCTATTGAAACGGCGAAGCGGGGCTTGGCCGTCGTCCGCGTCAGTGTTTTTTGTCTTATTGCGTCCGATCAAGTTGGTTCAACTTTTTGTTTGTGTTTGTGTTTTTGTTTTTGTTTTCATTTTCATTTTCTTTCCCCTCCAGCTAAAACAAGGCGATTCGTCTGTTTTTGGCCGTGGACCCACGGGTTCGAGCCGCCGGCGTCAGCTCTGCGCTCGCTAGGCCAATGTTCGCGGGTATACCCGTGACCTAGCGCGGGGTAGCTGAATCATTCATCGTTTGCACTGGAGTGGGTCGGAAAGGCCAAGAGATCCAGTTACCTGGTTATCAACCGAGCAGGACGCTCGTCGTATTTACTAGCTCAGCTATTATAGAATGCTTATCGTTGGCAATAGACGAGATAACATTGGATAGATCCGAGATGTTTTGTTTCAACGCCTGTATTCTTTTGTTCTATGCTCGTCAGTGAGATGATAGACCTGGTGAGTGTCAAACGTATAGAGGGGGATAAACTTTTGGCCTAGCCAGTGGCATCCTAAGTTGATATGTGTGTTATCTTCCTCTTCCATGATGGTGCGATGGTGCGACAAGTGTAACAACATCCAGGTGTCATAATGACTATTATTGCTACTACACGCTATTAGAGTCCTTCTAGGCGTGCTTCCATATCCAGATCTTCCCTAATCGTGAAGTTAATATAAGTGAAAAAACAAAGATAACTCATTGCATACAATTCCTTGTTTATCTTGTCGCGATTATATCTTTTTGCCTCTGGTAGGTCTTCAGTTCCCGAACGTTCCCGTTTCGGAGTATGGAATGGAACTAGCAGGATGTCATTTTCTTTGTATTTTGTCCAAATCTCTTTGAACGTTGATATGAAAACCTTGTGGATACCATTCAAAGAATTTTTCGAGAAATCCTCGATATACTTTAAGGGATCTGGTTCGAGTAAGCGTGCCTCAAAAGATTTATATGACTTCTTTAAATGGACGCGTAATTTTTCAACGTCAGCTCCAATATTGTGAAGATTACTATCAAGGCATTGGACGCTGTTGATAAAACTTCTCTCTTTAGAGAAAAACTCGAACCGATGCACGTCATTCAGTCGACGAGGAAACAGTGCATCTAGGGCACTTCTCTGCCCCTCCTGATCTTGAGATGCCGGCCCAGAAGGACGATGGAAAAAAAGACACCATGTTGCGAGCCACCACACCGATTCTAGTTCATGTAGTGAATTGTGATAAAAGAATTCGAATATTTGCTGGTCATCGGGCAAATAAAGGTATTTTTGGCGCTCCACCTCGCATGCCATAAAATCAAGTGTGCCCTTCAATTATGATTAGAGTGAGAAATATCATTTATGACACACTCACCGTTCGAACATCGTGCTCTCCATCTTTTCCCATTTTCTTCGCAAATTCTAAATCGCCTAGTTTAAAGCATTCTTTTTCATATAGGAAAACGTTCCCTGTGCTGAGATCTCGATGAACCCACCCAGCTCGGTGGAAATTATCGAGAACTACAAAAATAGTTAAATTAGGTATCAAACATTGACAGGCAGATCGTTCGTTACCTTCCGCCAACTCATAAAATAAATGAAATATTGAAGATACTCGTTTCAAGTCAAATAACGGCTCTGCCCGCTCCTCATAAACACACCGATAATGATATCGATGAGTAATTTCCTTGTGAGTCGGGGGCACTCTCGTGCCCACAAAATCACTTATATGTGGAGTTTGTCCTGTCGACGACACTACGTGCTTCAAATTTATTCCTGCTTGCTTGACGTTGATCCAGGCCGATGTAGATATGTCGGCCTTGCGCAAAATTACATCATGCGTGTCGTCATTAACCCATCCATTATCCTTTGTTTTGACCTTCACGATACAATAATCAACAAGCGTGAAAAGATGTTTCTTTACTTTATTCTTGTCGTCCTCGCCTAGTTGGGTTTTGATATCTTCAAGTATTTCTTCCTGAATCATGTGTTCCTCTTGCCTACCCTTAGCGAGCCAGACATCCTTCAGAACATACGTTGGTCCTGTCTTATTTTGCAATGGCAATTTTTTCACTTCATAGACTCGAGTCGCGCGTCCAACAATCGAATGGGCCGCAAAATCGAATAGAGGTTCTCCCTGCGTCTTGTATGTATTATTGCCAATTTTGATTCCATATTGTGTTTCTTCGCCGACAATCATGGGTGTCATGGTCTCATCCCAACCTAAATCCGCCTTGAAGCATACGTGAAGGACAAGAATGCGTGAATCAGATGTTTAGGGCGCTAATCACCATTGTAAGTGAGATAACAACATTGCCAGTAATGATATGCACTGTATTCAGGTCAAAGTCTTCACTGACCGCGAGCATTGACCGCGAACAAAACCAGAGTCTTACTATCGTATTTTCAATGGTTAAACCGAAAGTAAATCGCCGGCAAGGATCAGAGGTCATCAATTGCTGCATACTGAATATTTGCTTTTTCATGTTCTATCAAATCAAATCAGATGATTGTACGCAACGATTATTGTGTGAACCAACGTCTATCCTATTAGAATCATTGTCTTCCTTTTTGAATTCCATTGTGACTGCCAAGTTTTCCCAACGATCAGGTCCTGTACAATCCCGTGTCAAAATCATGTATCCATCGGGCTTGGTCTTGTGAGTTCTTTTTGAGAATTGGGCCTTGTCAGGATTGAGACAGAGCGTTGCTGTTGGCGTAACTCCAGCAAGGTCCGCCTCTTTGATGACTGAGTTATAGACTCCCATGAGATTATCAAATGCAGCTCCTTCCGCAACATTAGACTTGGCGGGTTCAGTCGCAAAAGCGTCCCAACAGAAGATTCTCTGATCCCGGCGGCAAATTTTCTTCGATCTCAGCGGCGAAATAAAGATGTTATTAACATTGACTCCAGAAGGAAGCGGCGGCAGAAATGACTGGGTGAACGTTGCAGCATCTATTTCTGGTATGGAGGGGAAATCGTCCAGCACGGCATCTCTTTTCCTGGCCAGATCACCGATGCGGTAGTCTTTGCGTTGTGTGAATGAATGTTTAAGTCCGGTATCGGTGCGACTGAGCTTTCCTTCGCCGGCTGTCGACATGGTGTTGCAGACTGAACGAGCGTGTCACAGGCCCTGTGACTCGTGAAGTATTTGTTTGGCCACCATGACGTAAGTTGTGTACAAACAAGTGTGACGCACATGTGACACCCCAAGACGAGAACAATCCAATCGGGGCGAAAAGCACAGCAGCCAAGGTTTGTTTACGCCTTCAAAATCATCATCCTTACTCGTAAATATGACTGTTCCAGGTCCAGACGTTTACTGACCGTCGCTGCTCAGAACGCGCTGAAAAACACGCCCCATCTTGTCGGGTAGATCCGACAAACTCATTCCTGACACGGTCCTTGCCCTGATACCCAGTTACGTCGAACCCGAATTGCAAGAAAGTTCCCCGGGAACGCAGATGGCGCGCAAAACGAACTGATGGAAATGGCTATCGAGGCGGCGAAGCGGGGCTTGGCCGTCTTATCCCGTTCCCTTTTCAAAAAGTAAATTTAAAGGGTAAAATTTCCGATGCAGGTCGTCATTGGGTCACGGTCGGCCACTACTGATGAAATTTGAAATTTCATCACTACCGAGTCACTGGCTTGATACCTGATTCTGACTTGATAAAGCCTGTTTCATACCGGCACTAGTAAATACATGGTCGAGATGTGTGCAAAGTACCTTGTCTGAGTGCAGGTTGCCTAAATTTTGGAAGTAATTCTGTGCCACAGAACCTGCGGCTCTGTCACTATCGCAACAAATCACGCTTCCCGTATATGCGATGACGGTTGCGTAGGTGTTACATTTCGTAATATCTCGCATCCTGCCACCAGCTGAAAACTAGTGGCCATGTGCATCTGATGCATCGGGTTTGGATCACACTGAGCGGTCTCTCAGCTGCTTGCGAGCCCCGGAAACTTTTTACTTGTCAACCATGCGCCTCTACTTATTCAACCCTATCATCCTTCTCTGTTTGTCCGCTCTCCTGTGCACGTCACAAGACTTAGTACAAGAAACCCTGGACATGGATATCATCCAACCAGGGCACTTAGCCAATAACAACGAAAGTTACCCACTGGCATCAAGACTGTTTTCGCGCACTGGGGTAAATTGTCTGCCCCTTGATATTTTCATGCCCCCCCCCCACTCAAATGTCGCGGTGTACTATTACTAGACAGGGACAGAGCCTGGGCCTGTGGAGGCCGCAGTAAAAATTGCGACCCATCACTCCAATAATCACATGATTGGGGAAGGACGTTTTGGCAAAGTGTTCTGGATCGAGCACGGCTTCCTTGTTGGCAACAAGAAAACTGCGGCCGTAGTCAAAATTGTGCTGATGCATACACATGTAGATCGGGATTGGATGAGGCTTGAGCTAGCGTACCTTGATGCTGTTGGCATATGGCGTGCGCAAGGGGGAACCGGATGCTTACTGTATCGTGATGCCGTACTTGGGGATGACGATGATGGCGGCGGTTTATAAACATGGCATGCAGGAGGGACTCATAACACGGCTGACGACGGGGCTGGTCGCATCCTATGCGCAGAAGTTTGGGGTTCATTTTTTGTAAGTGCCCGCTTGTTGCCCTTGGTAATTTCGTGCGTCAACGAGAACTTGCTCGCAAGGGATAATCCCCTACCAAACACGGTGTTTCATAAAATCCCCTCTGATCCTACAGGTTGGAGGGCATATCTGATCGATTGGGGATATGCACAGTTCGCGTCACAGCCTCACCCTCCAAAGCTCCAGGAGTACTCGCCTGAATGTCAACCTCCTGACAAGTGCGTTTATCACGCAGTAAAATATAACCTAGGCGAATCCATCGAAATGGGTAGCACCAGCAGCTTCTCAACGTATCATAGGACTTTGATAAATTTCCGGCTACCGTCAGAAAAATGGAAGTACGCACCATAATAGCCGGTCGCACACTACATCACGAGGCCATAGGCCAAAAAGCGGTTGATCATCTTCTCGCCATGGCATACTTCAAATGTGCACCCCCGGACTCGAAGGAGATTTGCATCGACTACTACTTGGTCACAAAGTACCTGGGCGACCCAGTCAAGCCGAATCAACTCAAGGACGCCGAACACTCGAAACTCAAGCAAGAAGTTTTACAAAGATACCGGGAAGAATTCGAGCTTATCCATCCGTACGTTAACGAGTTGCAGCTTGTTAGTGATTTTCTTTTTTTGATTTTGGCTTGTCCTTGCAGGGGTGATATAGAGGCAGACTTTGTCTACCGACATGTGGAGGGAAAGTTTGAGGCGGATATCATTGATAGATGGGGATTTGCATTGCCCGTGGATCGTGCTAATCCATACACAAGAGAGCACGAGATTTTTTAAACCACGAACGTTGCTTGTTCTTTGTCCACCAGTGAGAATATACCTAACACAATCGTCATCGCGTCATCAGTAAAGCGAGGCAGTCTAGTGCGCATACAATATCATTCAATTAGAGGAGAGACTTAGCAATGTACAAGAAATGGTACACAGGAGAAAAGAAAAGAAAAAAGGCAGAAGAAACCCTGTCACTTCCAATCATATACATACGTTATCAGAATCTCGGTACATGACTAAAAGAATATTCCAATGCTACCAATGTCAAATCATCAGTTGCCTTAGGTTCTTTCGCCGCGGAGACGCCTCGCCAGTGCGAGGTCCTTGGGTTGGCTATACGAGATATGTTAGGTCAGCGATCAGATGGAGCACGTGAAACATACATGGTAACACCTATTTGTAAGTAGGTTAACTGATGATAATCAATCATGACAAGGGAACACATACGCTTAGCATGGATAGCTGCCAAGTTAGTATCTTCAAAGAGGGAGACGAGGTAAGCTTCAGCCGCTTCCTGGAGTGCCATGACGGCGGAAGACTGGAACCGCAAATCCGTCTGAACAAAAAAAGGAAAAAGGAAGGATAATGAGTCAGCAAAAAGTTCCGAGTCACATTAGGGGCGGAGTGAGGTACCTTGAAATCCTGGGCAATTTCACGGACAAGGCGTTGGAAGGGGAGCTTCCTGATCAGGAGCTCAGTTGACTTTTGATAACGCCTAATTTCACGAAGAGCGACTGTTCCAGGCCGGAACCTGTGTGGTTTCTTAACACCACCCGTCGCAGCCTACCCAAAAAAAAAGAAAAAGAAAATGAGTCAGACCGCCTGACGATGACGGCGTTTTGCTGATACTTACCGCAGCCGTCTTCCTCGCGCCCTTAGTGGCTAGTTGCTTACGAGGAGCTTTACCTATTCTCAAAAAATTTAACTACTTGTTTATCGAAATCAAAGTCGTGACAACAAACCTCCGGTAGATTTACGAGCAGTTTGCTGGTAGCGACGACGACAAGGGGGACAGTCAGCAGGTTATTCGCTTTATTGCGGCGATAAGAGAAAAGATATACCTTAGTACGAGCCATGAAGTACGAAAGTGTGAGGAGTAGCAAGTGTTTGTGGCAAGTTGTTGTGGAAAGATCGGGGCAGGTGGTGGTAGGAGGAGAAGGCGTGGATGGGGGAGGGGGAATGGACAATGGCTGGAAACCCCCCAACTTCCACTTTCTCACGCTGCAAGTCGACGCACGAGCCATCCAAATCCAAAGCCCTGATGATGGTAATCTTCCGCGCACAAAACGCATTTCTTCACTTTCAAAGCCTTCCGCTCATGTTTTCCCTGATCTCGCTGCATCATGTTATGAATACTCCATGTGCGCGTGTTTTGGCCAACTTTCAGGCCTCTGGGACGTCTGAGTGTGTCTGGGCAGGCGCTGCAAAAGACCGGTAAAGCGAGTTTGTCGAGTGCCGCGGCCACAGCCCGGTAGTTTCCGTTTTTGGACAGTGTCACACGTTGCATGCTCTCGTCTCCTCATCAGACGCCTCGCATTCTATTGGCGACATTCATAATCTCAACTTTCCAGAGAAACACCACTCGTATCGCGCCCGGTCACGTCACCTCAATGTGTTACTCCTATTCCTGTTAGGCTAGTAGGGCCTCGGGTTCGCACCAATCCTTTCACTGTCGGAGGTATGGGCTTTCTAAGATATCTGTGTCGACCGAGAGCTGTGATGTTCATCCGATGAACGAATGCTGTGTGTAAACCCTAGCAAGCACTTGATCCTCACATAGCAACAACCCATCGCCGCTCAATCGGCCGCTGTAGGTAAATTTATCGGTTCCTTGCACATATGTATACCAGCTAAGATAGCTGTACAGGTGATATATAACAGCACAAATGTTTCACTTCGTGGGCACCTCCTACTTTATTGACAACAAGTGCTGGCAGGAAGCTGTGGATTTTTAAAAATCTCTTTCTTTCTTTTTGCCCTTCACAATGGCAGTCCCGCTCATGGCCAAACTACCCAGGTTAGTACTCATTCGTCGATTTTTTAGTTTCCTTGCTCACAACCGTCGATTACTAATGATTTCACCTTTATACAGATAACAGGATTGGAACCTCGTTAAAAGGAACTATTATTCCTTTGTCTCAAAGTCATCCGGGACCGTAGATGCAAGCGCACGACGGCACAGGAAAAAAAAGAAAGAAAAAAAGACAAACGAAATGGAAGTGGGCACACCATCAAGCTGCAGTAGAATGGGTTGCACTTCGGAGGAAGAAAAGGCAACTTCTATCGTGTGCCATGCATGGCACGGACACGCATGTCACGCTCAACGTAATCAGGATCACGTTCTCCGCCTTGATTCCGCTCTTCCTTGTACTCAGCACTCAGCCAAGCTCGACCTTGCACCACGGGTACAACTGAAAGATGCTCATTCAAAATCTACTTCGTACATGGATATCGCTAATATGACTATAAACCCAACATTCTCACATATATATATATCCAACTGATTTTATCCGAGTGCGTCCTTTTGTTCTAATACGCTATTCACGCATACTCGGAACAGACCCTCCCAATGATTATAGATTTCACACCCCATGATATTGCATTGAGTCGGCGGTTTGCAAGGCCGACTTGAAATGACAATGCAGGCGCGATTGGCTGATGATATGCCGCCCCATGACCTGATCAACCCGTTGCGGTCATCTCAACAAAAGAAACGGAGAGAGAGGGAGAGGATGAGAATGACTCACCCGGAACAAACGCGACCCATTAGCCGGTTAGCCTATGACGCCTCCGATCTATTACTTCCAAGCACATCCATCAAATGGTTTCTCTCCATCTCGCCCAAGTCCACTTTTCTTCGCACAATGCTCACCATTTCTTCCTTCAATCTTGCCACTTCTTCATCCGCCCTTTCCGCATCTCGCAGAAACGAGTCTGCCAGTATACGATGTGACGACGCTTTAAACTCGGCTGCGCTCAGCTCGCGCGCGACCACTTGAAGTGACCGTGGCTGATTATCCTCCCCTGATTGCTCGCTTTCCTGGGTAATGGAGCTGGCAACCCCTTGTACCGAGGCAGGAGCACGAAGATCATCAGTCCTTGGAAGACTCCTGGACTTGTTGGGGCTTGAGAGCGTACTCTTGGTACTCGGACCCTTTGAATTTGAGGCGGAGTTTGCTTCGGACTTGTGCTTTTTAGTTGGATGATGGTCGTCCTCTCTTCTCTTCTTCTTCTTCAAGCTATTCGTCGCGTCGCTCTCGTCCGCTCTCTCCTTTTCCTTTCTCTTCTTACTACTCGCCACTTCGCTCTTGTCGTTCACCGTTTTTTCCTTTTCCTTCCCCCTATTCTTCGCTGTAACCACTGTCTTCTGCTTCTCTGTCCTGTCTTTCTGCTTCTCTTTACCCCCCTCTGTCGCCTTCTCGACAGCAGTACCCTCTTTCAGCCGTTGTCCTTCGTCTCTCTGTCCTTCTTTGCTTTTAGCCTTTTCGGTCTTTCTTTTCTCCTTTGACATTTCCTCCATGTTGGCATTTTCTCTCTCCCTCGATTTCGGATACCGACCCGAAAATATAGGCTCTCTGCCTCTCTCCAACAGTTTGCTTATATCCTCCGCCATTTCTTTGGTCTCTCTATACACTTCCTTTTCAGCCGGCCTTGCTACCACTCCCGCTTTATCGCCCAGTTGTTTCCTCACATATTTCGCCCAGTCCGTCTCATACGTATCCACCGCTGGTGGCTTGGTCCTGTTATACCTCGCCTCCCTTGCCTTTTCTAGCCTTGATACGCGTTCATCACTCAGCTGGTCCTCTTCTTGGTCCTGGTCCTCTTCCTCGTCATTCGTGTCTCGTCTTGCCGCGTCATCCGTCTCATCATCATCATTGTCATCATTGTCGTCCATGGCAGCTTGTTCCAATTTGCGCCTTCCATTGTAGGGTGCAAATGAGCATGATTGCTTGTCACGACGACATTTTTTACATTTGGGATCGTTGGGATCGTCCGACCGTTCGCAAGGGGGGTTGTTGGTAAAAGACGCGCATCGTACGCACTTGAAAAAAGAGGGAGTCATTAGTAGAATGATGAGAGCAACGAGAGATAATCGTTCGTTGATAGTACGACATATAATTTTATTTACCTTGCCATTGATATCTCTGGGCTGACCTCTCCGATCCTTTTTCACACGCCGTCGTCTGGGCGTTTTCGGAAGAGGCGGTGGAGGAGAAGACCGTGACGAAGAGGAGGAGGAGTCGTTCCTAGAGTCTGAGTTGTTATTGTTGGACAACTTAATCGACGGCTTGCGCTTTCGCGTAGAGGTCAGGATGGTGGTGATGGTGGTGGTGGTCGTGGCGGAGGATAACTCCTGGCAAACGTTGCTACTAGTACTGCTAGTCCATGAACAGTTCCTGTGATCTCGATAGCACTTGCTGCATTTTTTGCTGCTAGTGGTAGGTTCGCAGGCGGGTTCGGACCTCATGAGTCTACATCGGTCGCACTACGAGAACTTGAGTATGTGCACGAACTGCAACGTAGAAAAAGGGAGGGTGGGAGATGGAGGGAGAGAATCAAACGAACCTTGGAACGTTTAGGTGGCATGGGTGACGAAAGAGTGTTTAAGGGTGAAGAAGTGCTGTTAACGGCAGGTGGTGCCGAAGCCACCGCCATCATCGCCCCCGGTACCTCTACCTCATCCACACCGCGCACATTGCTCGTCGGCGCTGACCACATCACCATCTCGTCGTCGTCGTCGTCGTCCTTGATACCGTTCGGCTCGGTATATGGGTTTGTTTGTTGGCCGTTTTGCAGCGGCGGCGGTGCCGGCGGGTTCTGTTTTCCGGACATGTCAGGCTTTGGTGATGATGTAGGGCGTGCTGACGGCGGGGGGTTCCGATGATTGGGCGTGTTTCTCTAAAATGAGGTATGGGCGACTCGGTAGAAGGAAGAGGGGGGTGGGGGAAGAGAGGGACGCAACAACGCTCACACGCTGGTTTGACGACGGGCGGTTGTTCTCGTCTTCCGAACTGGTGCTGATAATGAAGAGTCCTCGTGATCTGGGTTTCGGTGGTCGACCTGGTACATTGGGCATGGTTGTCGTAAGCGGAACATGTTTGTTTTTTTTTTTCTCGAACCTAGAGAGCAAGGGAGGGAGGGAGAAGGACGGGGGGGACACACACCTCCTGTGGATTTACGAGCCGTTTGCTAGTAAAAAAAAAAGGGGGATCAATTGAGTCAAGGCGCCTGTTCCCAAAGAAAGAAAAGGCGCGTGCCTTTACACGATTCGGCTCCAGGAAGGAACCTGAGCCAAGGAAATTGGACATTAAAATTATGAGATGGATGTGGATGCCCGCCCGAGAGTAAAGTGATCGGACCGTAAGGCGCGTAGCTGTGCCTTATTTGAACCCATCCCTCCCAACATTGTTCTTGTTTTTGTTTTCTATTTCCGAGTCTAACAAACATCTCGTGTTTTTTCGGAAAAAAACCCTCTTTGAGTATTGCCACTACTTCATTGAAGCTTTTGCTTGACTTGTCAAGGATGATCTAACCTGTAAGAGAGATCCAGATCCTTCCGGCGGAGGTCGATAATTAACTTGTCGGCATTTTAACGTTACCGCGTCGACCCTGAGCCTCAGTGAGGGTAGTTGTAGCGAAATTAAAAGTACTTTCCCTGCTTTGGGAGCTCCTTTTCACACCCGCAGGCTTGCCACTCTATCCGTCTATGAAATGAAGCGATCCATCGAGTGATGTGAAAAACGCACAATATTAGTAAACTAGTAACACCTCACGTCGATTATATGTAAAAAAAGGTGTAGCTTAGTACTTATGTTTTGCAGGAGAGAAAGAGAGAGAGGAACGGAGTACCTTATCCGATTCGTTGAGCGGCGACCAAAGTCGAACGAACGGGATTCTTGTCGGAGATTTCAACTGCCGGAGTAGTCTTGTCTCTGGAAGCTCTCATCGATCTCATCGCTGGCGATAGGTCAAATATTGATTCTATCGCGCTACATCTCGAGTAACACTAAGGGACAAAAAAAACTATATCAATGGCAGAACGTAAAAGGGCAACGACAACTTAAGTAGGTCTGTAACATAACCGCACGCAGCGTGACAATGTGACATACCATATACAGAAGCATTATTTCTAGTTCGCCTTCGCATTCTTTTGTACAAAGTACAAAGAGCAAGGGTATGATAAGGGCAGCAAGGATATGGTGAGTGTGGCGGAAGAGCTGTATGGTTCGAGTGGCTCAGAGCAGGTGCAGAGCTTGGCAAGCCCCAGAATCATAAGACCATGATAGAAATACAATATATGAAATCACAATCGGCGATGATACGTTAGGGAAAACCCTCTATCAACATATTTTTTTCACTCATATTGACTTCATGATTAGGGTACATCTAGATGCAGCTTATGCCATGGTCCATGCTCAAGGCCGTTCCTGCCCCCTCCCTTTCATCTGGTTTATAAGAGTTGGATTCGGATTTGGGGTCTATTATGGTTTTGTCTTATCTTGCAATTGCAATTGTTTCACCTCGTCGCGCGTCCAACAATGAAATGCTCATATGTTGACATCATTAACCAGAACAGAAAAAAAAATGACATTGGCCATAGTGACAATGTTCTTGATCTATATTTTTTTGCCTTTTTCTTTTTTTTTCTTTTTTTAAAAAAATTAACCCCATCATCTAGCCTCTGTGTATTTCGAGTGGATTGTTACACGAAATTAGGCCTGCGGGCCGTTGTGGCCATGGGGAGCCGGAGGGTGATGAGGCGGCGGCAGGGGGTAATGAGGAGGCGGAGGGTGGTGGGGAGGCTTGTGAGGAGGCTCAGGGTGGTCATTGTCGCCATGAGGAGGGTGATGAGGTGGCGGAGGCGGAGGGTGATGCGGAGGTGGAGGCGGGGGGCGATGAGGAGGCGGTGGCGGAGGATGGTGAGGAGGCGGTGGCGGGGGGCGATGAGGAGGCGGAGGCGGAGGATGGTGAGGAGGCGGAGGCGGAGGCCTGTAAGGCACTGGGTAATTACCCTCGCGCTTTACAACGCTGTGATCATGGTAACCGTGATGGCGGTGGTGGGGGTGGTGGTGGTGGCCTTCGTGTGGTTTACTGATGTATTACCCGCAGGTGCGCTAAGCACGACCGCTGCAGAGACCAACGCAATAAAAGCGGCAGAGAAAAACAATTTCACCGCAACCTGAAAATGCGTTTAAGATCCCAAATTGAGTGCAATGAAGTAGAAGCAGGTGCTCACAATGAATGAAGTTGGTGAAAACTGATGCTGAACATCGTCGTCTGCTACACTTTCTATATGTATTTCTAGCTGGCCAATGCCGACTTCAGTCATTAGCGGTCGCTAGCCAGGGTTCTCACACATGCCCTTAATTCTTCGTGATTGCGTAAACGCTAGATCCATTTTACGGTAAGCTGGCCGTCACGTCCGAAATCGTTGACGTTCCAATTTAATGAGCATACAGTGTTTCGAGCACAGTGGCCCTGTCTCAATTCCTGGACACTGGGATTCATCGATAGTTTAATGACGAAAGCCTAAGCACTCACCGCATAGGCTTGATCACTTGAGGCTAGCATCCCCATTCTTCCCGCTTTTGCATTTCCGTGTACCGATTTCGGTTGCCTTGAAGCGGCAGAATTTTTGTTCAATTGATTTACAATCCTTTGCTTGTATGCAGTGGATGTCCATCTCCGCACACAATCTTTTTGTTCAAGTGTAAAACTGCGGTTGATGTAAGATAACAAAATTTCAATGCTGCCATGTCGACGACACCTACTAGTAGGAAAACCATTTCCTCGGCCTCGGCTCCTTGTTGTTACATCCGCAGCCAACTTAATCATTCCAGCCTGTCAAGCCACCGTAGATGAGATCAGGTACCCTTAATAATTCAATCCTCCAAAATCAACCTAGTCGACGGCCTGGAGTGATTGTTTGTTCATACTGTCCAGACTCAGAAAAATAACAGTATGTGCCGACCAGGTACCGTCACTGCGGTCTGACTGCGGTCACTGCACAAATCATCTTGGTGCGGAGGAGGCGTACGCACTCAGCCTGCTATCCTTGACCCATTCAAATACGACAAAACACGGGGCAGGCCACGTTGAAGAGGTATGTCACAACACGATCTATCATATCTCACGAGCTAGACGTTGCCTACGGAGAACTCTAAAAGTGAAGCTGTAAAATAACTTGTCGGGTCAGGGAGGACTTCCGTTTGAGCTGCCGATGCTGGACAGCCAAATGAAGACATTCCATCAGCCTGCCAGGTTGCCGTGGTGTCTGCATGAGCCGAGTAGGTGATGCCCTTTTCGCATAGCGCCATCAATCTACCGCCGAGAGTGCTGCGCAGAAACTCAACTACATAGTGATGATGAGTTAGTCGTGGCGGCAACCAGAATTAGTTGCTTACAATACCAACCTGGAAGCCTATGGATGTAAAAAAAGGATAAATAGGTAATTCTGAACAAAGGGTGTCTCTCCAAGCTCCATTGCACAAAGGCGTACTGACTTGTTGGTGTATAATGGTAGTGCTCAAGCGGCACGGATGAGATATATCACATTCCGCAGCCTTTCTTTAACTACTAAAATTAGATATTCCGCAGCTGCGAGCGATAACCAACGATGTCATCTAAATAAGTTTCATACTCTAGAATCGAAGCGTGAATGTTCAATGTCTTCATTATCACGGTAATATCCGCTGACAATAGTTACCAACTTGACAACACCTTTCTCGATGAAATGGAATAATATTCACCTTAAACGAGGCGCTGTGCCACAACCTGTGAATTTCACAGAAAGAAAAAAGGACGGTGCGCTCCCGTCTGGTGCCTAAACATAAAGATCAACGGAGTAAGTAAATCGCGGACATGTACATCCTAGCGTGCCTCCTGAAGGTCCCATCACAGTTGACCCCAAAGCCGGTCTCCACACGGTCTAGCACAGCCGTATTGTCATAACCCGTGGCAAACAAGAAGCCTGTGAAGCACGATACACAATCGAATAGCATCTCTACGGATTCTGCAGATCAGCTGGCAGTTCATACAGAAAAATCACATTGACGTGACGCATGCAGCAGGCGAACGGGGAGCCCCGTACCGACCTAAAACAACCTTACAATAAGAAACCGCTTATTATTAACCCACTCTCGGATATTAATATCATCGATGCTGTGCATATCAAATATATACAGGATCGTCGTGGTTTTGTTTAGCTTTTTGGGATGCACGTTGCCAAGGATTATGTGCCAAGGATTATGTGCCGGGACTCTCGACGCATATAGACCATAGAGGTGATTTGTCCACCTGCGTGGTCAAATATCCTACATTTCAACATCGCGCCACTAGTTGGCGCTTGAACTCACAGATTTTCCTTGGGCGCGTGCATTAGGTACAAAATCATCTGTCTTTAATATTCTATTGGGACATCGTACTCCTCTTGGTGCAGATCCAGAATTCGCCTTGCAGAGTCTATGCTCGTATCGCCGTGTTCACATGCATTGGACGTATTCTGTCGCATCATATCGGGGATCTTGTCACCAGTTTCGCCCTCGAGTATTTGACTGGTGAGAGTACTCGACCTGTTGGTTATTATTTCTTGCCTCTAGAACCCAAGTACGCATGGGTCGAGATGAAACGCTGCTTGGGTACCTACTGTACCTCCTTTACCTTTATGATTCTTTTGAACCCGGCCGACTGATGTGGCATATTAAGCACCTTGTCCTCTGAAATTTCGTTATACGTTTCTGTGGATTTAGAGCTGGGGGTTGTAATGGAACGGGCATGTCATACATCGGCGCAGCGTCTGAAAAAGGTCGACAAGATCATCTTCAAGTTAACTGTTCGCTCTAATTTCAAAGACCTTGGAGCTTGACATGTCACACAGCTGCTGCGTTCCTGCTCCGAGTATGCAAGGATGACATCTGTGTCATTGGGGCTCCACATCCAAGAGACGCTTCCTCTTGTTCATATCTGATCTCAAAAACCTTTCCGAACTAATTGATGCATGCACTGCACAACCAAAAAACAAAAACAAAAACGCATGATATTGGCCGTAAAGACAGCAGTAAACAAGGTAACAAAAAGGCTTTCACGGCATATTAGAAGCAGTCACATCTCCAAGTAGAAACGACAGTGTTCTTGATCAATTTTTTTTTTTTCCTTTTTCCTTTTTTCATTTTTTTTTTAGATTAACCCCATCAATCTAGCATCTGTGTAATCCGAGTGCAGCGTTAGACGAAAATTAGACCTGCGGGCCATTGTGGTGTTTGTGGCCGTGAGGAGGCGGAGGGTGATGAGGCGGAGGGTGATGAGGCGGCGGCGGAGGGTAGTGAGGAGGCGGAGGATGATGAGGCGGTGGAGGGTGGTGGGGAGGTTTGTGAGGAGGTTCAGGGTGGTCATTGTCGCGCTTCACAACGCCGTGGCCGTGAGGAGGAGGGTGATGGGGAGGCGGAGGCGGAGGGTGGTGAGGAGGCGGAGGCGGGTGATGAGGAGGCGGAGGCGGGTGATGAGGAGGCGGAGGCGGGTGATGAGGAGGCGGAGGCGGGTGATGGGGAGGCGGCGGAGGGTGGTGAGGAGGCGGAGGCGGAGGCCTGTGAGGCACTGGGTAATCACCCTCGCGCTTCACAACGCTGTGATCATGGTAACCGTGATGGTGGTGGGGGTGGTGGTGGTGGTGACCTTCGTGCGGTTTACCGAGGGATGTATCACCCGCGGGTGCGCTAAGCACGACCGCTGCAGAGACCAACGCGATAAATGCGGCAGAGAAAAACAATTTCATCGCAACCTGAAAAAAGCGGTTAAGATCCCAGGTCGAGTGCTATGAGGTAGAAGCAGGTGCTCACAGTGAATGAAGTCGGTGAAAACTGATGCTGGACATCGTCGTCTGGTACACTCTATATATGCATTTCCAGCTGGCCAATCCCAGCTTCAGTCGTTAGCGGTCGCCAGTCAGGGTTCTCACACATGTCCCTGATCTTTCGTGGTTGCGTAAACGGTAGATCCATTTCACGGTAAGTTGGCCATCAGGTCCGAAACCATCAACGTTCGGTCTCCACTCATGGGAATTCAACAAGCATACAGAGCATGGTGGCCCTATGTTACTTTGTCTCAATTCCTGCACACTGTAATTCATGACGAAAGCCTGAGCACTCGCCGTATAGATTTGATCATTTGAGGCTAGCATCCCCATTCTTCCCACTTTTGTGTTTCCGTTGTATACCGGTTATAGTTGCCTTGAAGCGGCCGAATTTTTGTTCCATTGGTTTGGTCGTATGCAGTAGATGTCCATCTCCGCACACGACTTTTTTTTGTTCGGTATGACACTGCGGTTCATGTAAGATAACAAATTTCATGCCGGCACATCGACAACATAGGGAAATCATTTCCTCGGCCTCGGCTCTTTTTTGTCACATCCGCAGCCAACTTAATCATTCCAGCCTGTCAATGAGCACCTTAGGTACCTTAATGGATTCAATCCTCGGAACTAGGTCAATAGTCTGTACAATGGCATCGTGGAGTGAAGGGCATAGATGCGTTTAGTTGACCGTATTCGCTCCATCGAATGGAGACATATGATCGTGTTTTGAACGTAGTAGGAATGTTTGGAGAAATGACCGCAACGTACCAACCCTGGTGGCGCCAGGGACCGTCACTGCGATCTGACTGCGGTCAAGAAATCATTCACCAGTGGTATGATCATCGTGTGATGGAAAAATTAGTGAGGCGTTGACAGCAAATCCATTTGAGAAATCATCGGTGTGGTAGAACGTAACGTGTTACGCGTGACGTATTCCCTACAGCTCAGATGCTGGCACCGCCATGTCATCATTCCAACTCCCACCGTGTATTTGCGTGAGCAGTTTGAGCGTCGCAGCAAGTGCACAATGCAGCAGACGTGGCAGTAGCATCACTTTAAATAATGATCTCTCTAGCGACGTCGTTCTCATGTCTGACGGATTGTGGCAACTTGCTCCTTGTGCGCGCAACTTTTGTCAAGATTGCTTCCTCAGGACTTGTAGAATCATCAAGGTAAATACACATGAGTTGTTCATTTATTCAACCGCTGAAGTTGCCGAGCGCATGGCTGCCAACGATGTTCTGTCTAAGCGAATACAAGTCATTTTTGAAGGTCCCTTTCAATCTCTCGTCAGCGAGGTGCTCACAGACTAAGAATTTCCCGCATACTAAAGTTTTTGCGAAAGAAAAGATCGCGCCTATAATTGAACCATTCGGAGCTGCGGAGGCCGGACAGCCGAATGAATGAAGACATCTCATCAGCCAGCTGCGGAGAGACCTGTCAGCCTTACGTGGATAAGCCGAGTAGGTGATGCCCCTTTTCTGACCTTGCAGGAACGATGCTTTAGTAGCGGGTAGCCTAAAAAAAAAAAACTTATGCAAAAACACTACTTGCAACAAGTGATAAGTGTTCCTCCGAGGCGTTCTCATTATTACAACGGAAACACGGCATGAGATATGTCACATTCCGCAGCAGCAACGGTAAGTGCGCAGCCTTCCTAGCATAATACCAAAATTAGATGTTCCGCAGCTGCAAGCGATCGAAATTAAGTGTGCGCAGTCCTTTGTTTTTACAGTTCTAGGCTTAAGATCATCGCTTATTGCAGATCAACTTATGGAACGTGCCGTATGAGCCATGATTACCCCGTACGGGATTCCCTTGTGAGGATTGTACCAATGCATCAGCTAACTTTGGCGAGAACGTAAACCCACTTTGCAGCTTCAGCGATCGTCCCAACCACCAGTACAATAAAACGACTTCTTATGTTCAGGTATCAGACAAAGGCGTCCACTCCTTTGGTGCCAAGGGGCGGAAAGTCTCTCACATTTACATCCACTTTTTTTTTCGGCAATATCATTCAGCTGGTGGGTATCGACAGCCATTTCTCGACGTTGACGTTGCTCTAGTCAATCGCAGTCGTTTACTGAAAACTCTGTGAAAAAAAAGGTCGGCCAACACTGGTATGTATGAAGACTGACTACGACTTGTAAATCGCGGACATAAAAATATGGGTGCACTCGCGTTTGCAGTAGTCGACGAAGCTTGCTCTGACGTTCA
The DNA here is from genome assembly GCA_023014395.1 of Amanita rimosa. NCBI lineage: Eukaryota > Fungi > Basidiomycota > Agaricomycetes > Agaricales > Amanitaceae > Amanita > Amanita rimosa. Next base: position 41,613 of record JAEBUO010000031.1, on the reverse strand, counting down.
AATGTCGGTGGTCTATCCTGTTAACATAAACAATTGTCCACCATCGGACGTATGTAGTCCCGCTCATCTGCAACTCGTGCTATTGGTGAAGGTGGTCTGCTGGAGTGGTACACTAGAAGAGAAGGATTGGTGATGAACGATGTCCACCTTCCTCATCTGCGATTGTAAGACAGCTTATCCGAGTGTCATCATGACGATTTGCATTATAGGGTCTTTCTGATGACCGATTACCCCCAGCTCACGTCAACTAACTTATTGCAACGTGGAGAAAACAAAACAAAACAGGTGAACTAGAGAACCGGGAAGGTGATCGTTGCGTTCCCTAATTGACACCCACTTTCGCTAATAAAAGGAAAGTGAAAAAAGCCATGTCCGATTTATTTCCGCATTTATATATATGTATACTGTCCAAGAATGCATATCACAGCCTTGAGCGGATGGGGCTGTAGCTGCGCGTGCTATCCAGAATATCGCAGATCGAATTTGCGAGGCGCTCCGGCTGTTCTTGTACAACCTATGATGCCAAAAAAAAACAAAAAAAAAAACAGTCAATGTTCAGGAATAAGTGGGTTGCATCTTTTGACTACCATATGTCCAGCGTGTTTGACGCGAGTTACAGAAGCGACGAATCTGCCTTGCGAAGTGTCGCTCAAGGAGTTCTTGATAAAGTCCGGTCTACGAAGAGATATATATCACGGTCAGCGACCACGAGGGGGAGAAGGAAATTAAACACTTCAGGACGAACACGAGGTCATCGCGCGCACCAAAGATGAGGTGGATAGGCAACGAATGACATAATCTGGTGATCAAATTTGCGCCCTCAAAGTGGGGTTCTGCATCGCCGTATGAGACGGCTTCTTGCCTTCGGTCGCACTTGAGCTTGACGCCTTCTTCCGTCTCCTCTAACCCGTAATCCTGTCACAGGGGTGATTGATGAGAAGCCTGGGTCGCTCCGCGATCCGTGAGGTTGGGGACGTACAACTAATAGTTTGACAATTCCCGGATTCCAGTTCTTCCAAGGAACGCGTTTCATGAAATAAGCAAGGGCCTCCTCCTTCGAGCGCCATGTGTCCCTGCGTACGGAAGTTGTGCTCACAGCAAAATCTAGGGCTGCTTTCCGTTCTTCGTAACGGGCGTAGAATACATCCCTCGGGGCCATTGTCGGTTCTATGAGAACGATGCCGAGGTAGGGTATATCGGCGATGGGAAATTCTTTCGTTGATATCAACCTGGTATTATTGCCTTGAGGGTCATCTGAGGGTAGAGACGGAACTAACCCCTCCCACTTACACGGCCGCCGCACCCGCGGAGTGCCCAAGAGGAAGGATTCGATGACCTTTCATATATGGCGTGCGTACGAACGCTGCGATAGCCAAGGCCCACTCATTGACAGCTACCTTGCAGCGACTCGGATCAACACTTGTGAAAAAAAAAAGAAAAAAAAAAGAGAGAAACGGATATCGCACAGATGCCATCCGGTCGCCGGTTTGTTGCCTCTCGATTGAGAATAGCCGCGTCTCCATGATTTTGCCAATCGAATGACCACGCCTCGCGTACCCGGTGTGCAGCACCTTTATGCTGCTGCCGATGGAATATATGAAAAATAGTGGGCTCCCATTGTTCCTTGTCTAGACACATGCAACGGATTACAACGTCGTTCCATCCGTCTCGAACAGAGAGAGAGAAAGAGAGAGAGAGAGAGAGAGAGAGAAGACTTACGAGAGCCGATACAGTGAGCAAATAGGAGAGTAAGGCCCTCTGTATTTTCTGCTGAATTTCCAAATGCATATCGTTTTGCGGTGATCTTGAGCTTGCTTGCGGTTCCACTTGATCCGCCAGTGCCAGAAACAGCCTGAGTACAGGGAGGATAGTCAAACACGTACGATGTCACTTGGAGGTCCGACATGGAGGTAACCCCCGGACTAATGCATCAAAAGTTGGCGTTTTTAGCGACCTGCTTTTTTTTACGGGGGGAGGGGGGTGTCATTTATAACGTTGCGTTAACTGATTTGCGTGAGAGTGACTCTCGAGCCTGGAGCTTTAACCGTTTCGAGCCAACCTCGTGTCTTTTTCGGTTCGGTAGCCCTGTCAATCAAAGTCTCGGTCTTTTACACGAGTTGTTGATGGTAGTAAAATGAAAAAAAAAAAAAAATACCGCATGTACATAACAGGTGAAAATGGCTGCCAGTGCGAGTGCACATGAAACGCCCGGTCTAATTAGAGAACGGGTTATACTACATCAAGTTAGATGTGCTCTTCCGATGTAGGCTTCCACTTACGGTGCTTGTACGTCTTGGTAAGAATCGTTTGGGATATGGGGTGTGATAATATTCAGTTGTTAATTCCGATCACTTCGATCTCATTTCGCAACCGCTTCATTGACCTCACTTCTTCTCCGGGAGCCGCTGAATCTTCATACATATGCAGTGCGGGACGTCCTTTCTAGTGGCGGGTAACACCCTGACAAGGTTCCGCTCCGTGATTGTCTCTTTCATTTGCGTAAATAAATCATTAGTAAAAATTAGATAGCTAGTTTCATTGGTAGATGATCGATGAACGTCTTATCGCCGGCGCAATAAGGAAGGTTCTACGATGTGGACTAAGCAACGTTCCTTGGAACCATAGCACTACTTCAGGTGAAGGAATTTCCTCTTTCACAAAGTCTGGAAATGTATTGTATGCTAATAGGAAAATACATGCATGAAAAGGACGAATCCCCATGCAAATGTGCACTCCCCATACGCCTACTTCAGTTTCTTCTTACTGTTATCGTAAATGCCCCCGATTCGCAAGTTGTGAGAGAAGATAATGAGAAGAACGATTAGTAGGAGATTCTCAAGATGCAGGTTCATTGAATGTAACTCACGGCCGAAGCTGGGATGAGTGTCCACATGACCGCTTTCTGCAGTTGGTTGCACGCGGTGGGAGACGGGCATAACATTTACGGCAGATTTGTTTATCGCAATTGTATTTGGAGGCAAGGACTTTCAGCGATGGCTCGATAATTCCACCACGAAGACTAAGTAAAACAATTTAGCTTGGTCAGCAAGTAACAGAACACGCCCGTAGTACCGAAGGACGAGGTGAAGCGTTGACTCCTTTTGGATGTTATAGTCACTAAGCGTGCGGCCATCTTCCAACTGCTTTCCTGCAAAAATGAGGCGCTGTTGGTCAGGGGGAATACTGGGCACATTTAAGTATCTGTTGGGCTTGATAATCAACCTGTTGCCAGCTCACCCTTCCTTGTCTTGGATTTTAGCCTTGACGTTGTCGATGGTGTCCGAAGACTCCACCTCAAGGGTAATAGTCTTTCCGGTGAGTGTCTTGACGAAGATTTGCATCTTCAATGATGAATTAGTCTGACCTTAGGGCGCGTTGTGAGGAGGCTCTTTCCGTGAGAAACTTGAGGCTGGTACTGCATAGCTGCTGACTAATTCAAACCTGCCTTTGTTTGTCAGACACGGAAGGTTCCGGAAACTCATTTTCATTTCAAACCTTTTCAAAAGGTTAGTTATTTTGTTGGTTGTAATTTCTAAGCGATGAAAACCACTACTTCAACTTTGGTGACGTGCTTGCACGGTGAACCATTCTCCTTCGGGAGCCATTCAAGTCTCTGATCGTGAACCAATATCCGCTACTTGCTATCCGAAAGTTCCCGAAGCTGACACAATATGGTCCTTTAAACAGGTAGCCGCTCCGGCTTCTCCATACGTATGGATGTTATAGGGCATGTGCCAGTGCGCGAAAATATAGAACCATCCCAGACATCTCCATCTGAACTTGCTGTAAAAAGAAAGAAACGCCATGCTGGCGCCATCGAATGTCATACAATCACCATAAATAAGAGAATGTGGCATGTAACATCTCGATGGCTTCGGTAGCTGTCACTCATCCCGATGACTACCTCGCGAGAGATCAGATAAGCTCTGTTCTCCGTTCTGCGCCACAACAACCGGACATTGAATACCGTTTCGATGAAGACAAATATAAAGCAAGGACCGCACGAAGGCTAGCTGATGATCCAGAGTTACCTAATTCTCCTTTGCCCGAAGGTTTTCCGCAACAGGTGAAATCGCCGTTGGTCTGGGAAGGAAAGGACTTCAAAGACGAAAAGGAGTGGGTTTATGAACTGAATGTCGAGCAAGTCAAAGAGATAGATGACGCTGTGAAGCACTTTCATTGTCAGTCCATCAGCTTTAAGATGCCTTCCTTACTCCAAATATTTACCGCACAGCTCTTGGCGAACCATTGGGTTCTGTTTCGCCTTCGACCTTCCCCCTACCGGAGTTGGGCCCAGTTCTGCGCGGCCTGTCAAATGAACTGCACAACGGACGCGGGTTCTTCGTCCTCCGCACTATCCCCGTTGATAACTACTCCAGAGAGGACCATGTTCTGGTGTATGCTGGCGTCTCATCGTATATCGGCGAATTGCGTGGCGTGCAAGATCGGAAGAACAATGGCGTTCTCAGTCACATTAAAGACCTGACGCCTAGAATTTCTACAGGTGCTATTGGCTCGCCCGCATACACGACTGAAAAGCAAGTCTTCCATACTGATAGAGGGGACATTGTTGCACTCTTCGCTCTGGACGTGGCTGCGCATGGTGGTACATCAAGGATTAGCAGTTCCTGGAAAGCTTACAACGAGCTGGCGGCGACGAGACCTGATTTGGTCAAGACGCTTGCCGAACCGTGGCCAGTTGACGAGTAAAGTGGGCTAAACTCGTTCTCGAAACAATCATTGAATTTCAAAAATTAGGTTTGGGGGAAACCCCGCATACACCGAACGCCCCATTCTATTCTACCATGATAATAGAATCATTGTTCAGTATGCTCGACGATATTTCACAGGCTATCTAGGCCTCCCGCGCTCGCCTAATATTCCACCCATCTCAGAAGCGCAAGCTGAGGCTTTAGATACCTTGCACTTCCTGGGCAATGAGTTCAACCTAGGATTGAACTTTCAGAAGGGCGACATACAGTACATCAATAACCTCAGTGTCTTCCATGCGAGAGACGGGTTCACGGACTCGCCCGAACATACGTGAGTTTTATTGATGCCCTTTATCGATAAATGATTGATTTATATAGACGCCATTTGTTGCGGTTGTGGTTGCGTAATGAGGAGTTGGCATGGAAACTTCCCAAGGAGCTTCAGCCCATTTGGCAAAAGTTGTACAATTCCATTACGCCGGAGGAACAGGAGTTCTCAGTAGCGCCGTTTATTAGAGATGGGTCGAAAGGAAGTGAGGCGAAATAATCGAGAAAGCGTGCTCTCTTTTTGTGTGGTCACTTCCGAATGGCTTGATGCGCAGATGGCGCGGGGGGGGGGTGTCTTATGAATTTATGAATGTGCTCGCTACAACATTTATTAATAAGGGTAAAACCGGATGGGCATAAACAAAATACCCACGAACATATATCATGTCAAAACCATGCGGCATGGTCAAGTCAACCTAACGTGATGATAATATGATTCCCCCACTTGGTGGATTTGCCAAACCCCCGATGTTTCCGCCGTTTTGTGATTGCCGCCCATTTCATTATCGACTGGAAGCTTGACTGAGAAAAAACCCGTCAGGGTTCTTGGTGGTAAGCGCCGGCTGTACTAGCTGTGTTTACTGTTTATCGTTATCTCTGGATTAAGATTACAGGTATCATGCATCATGTCACGATGAAGATACGATGCAATGGAGAGAGTCTCAAATGAGACACTGTCGAGCTTGTGAATGTCGCTATGATTGCGCGGCCCGGATAAAAGCCCAAGCGGGGGTATCCCAACCAAACATAGCAATGACATTCAATAGTATTGACGTTCGTGTGAAATCAACCAACTTTGCCTCCCCCCCCCTCCCGCAAATCTTTCTTGGGAGATGAATTCAGCGACGCTGACAGCAAAGTGCGGTGCATGAATAAGCGACGGCAGATGGCAGTTCTGATACTTCTGAACATAGTCTTCAATGGGTGGCGGGGGAATTGGAGAGAACGGAAGGATAGGTTTTTCATTTCGGCTTTTGCCAACAGTTGGAACCTGGAACCCCCAGGCGGTGCACGCGCGTTGGCATGGGGGCATGGGGGGTGCCCCACTGCCACTCGTGGGAGTGCTACAATAGCTCCGGATTAGATAACTTGTAAAAACACACACACACGTTTGTAACATTCTAACTCAGCGCATTTTCCAATAATCGCGGCTTTTTGACGGGCTCATTGGAGTCAGCATGGCGCATGATGCTGTCCCAGACGAACAGAAATTCAGAGATCACATCCGGGCTCTACTTTTTCAATATATCAAAGCGAATGTGACCGTCGATTATGTGGACTGGACAGAAAAGGCAGTAGCCGAGGTGGGTACAGGATCTATTCTTCGCTTCTGCTCTTCCCTTCTCAACAGCTTTAGCTCTTGCAAGACTGTCTGCGCGAAATACCCATCGTCGATTCAACATCGGTATGGATACAGAAAGAACCATTCGACGTCTTGAAGCATCTTTACAACCTATCCGACCTGAGCGCATATGAAGAGAAATTGCAAGCCAGTCCACGTGCGTTGGAGACGTTGAGGAAGGCGTTGACAAGGGCTCAGGGGAAAGGAGTCAGGTCGGTCAACGTAGCTCATGTTGATGACTGTGAGTCTCAAAAAATCAGCCTTTCAATTCCTATAACTCTTGAACAGCCAGTCCACCTGAACATGAAATGATGGATACACCCATCCTCACGATGCGAGCCATTCGCAACACGCCCAAAATCCTCTCAAGCTCTTTGTCAGTTATTCACCAGAAAGGGCCCTTTCATATCTCGGAAGGAATCAAGTGTGTCGAAAACGATGATCCAGAGGAAGCGCCATCGCAAAATGACACGTTGTATGTGCCAGATAGAGAGTCCTCTCATGAAACCGAAGTCTCAATCATTCCAGAAACGTCAACTGGCAGACCAGTGCGAGCGAAAGTCAGGCAGTTCGAGCATGGTTGAAGGCCAAGTTATACTTTTCAGGAAGAGTTCCGTCGTATTCGATGGACACCTCAGATGAATGCGATATAGGGTCATCCCGCATACATCGTCCAGATTCCCCTTTCATACCATTGTTCCCTCGAAATGCCCACAAAAAGAATGCGAATTCCCAAGTAGGCAACAGGCTAAATTCGTTTGCCCAGCTTTCAGCCCATCTTTCGCCTCAGGTTTCGACGGAAGAGCTCGAAAAGGAATTGTTCAACGACGATATGCGTGTAATTGATGATTGGGGTTCGTTTATGCACCCTGTCGCAAAGAGAGTCAGGATAACACGTCACTGTCAACAGGTGCTTTTCAGATATCCTCACCTTTAACAGTGTCAACACTTAGTTCAAGTCAGGAAGACCGCAAGATTAATTCGTTATTCAGAGGTTCCTCGCCCGCCACGGACCCTATAGAAGAATTGGAAGCGATCAAAATGGGTCTTTCTCAGTTTTTTCGGCAAGGTTTGTGCTGTTGCTCAAGTCTTTCGATTTAGACATTGTACATATACCTCGTTCGCGAAGACCAGGGGGACAAATTAAGGGTATGACAGTCGCTGAAGGCGATAGGTAAGCTTCTATACTAACATTCGCACACACACACACCGAGAGTGCACATACCGGATTCCAGTTTCTCTTCTTTCATACTAGCGACCCTGCGTGAATCAAAAGAACCGGTGGTTGGTGATTCAGGGGGCCAAGATTATTCGGAAGAGTCGGCTTCATTACTTGCCGAAGTGGTATCCTGCTCCAGGACAAGAGGAGCCTTTGAAACTATGGAAGAGGCTGATACGGATGATGATATACGTGCGTTTTACGCAAGTGAGAGCTCCAAAGACTTTTGGTTGAAAGAGACTTTGGACGAAGGGAGCATGATGCTGATGGACGGTAAGCACTGTCGTATAGATTAGTTCGCGGTCTCAAAGACTTGAATAGTTCCTCACCTTCCATCACCCAACATTCATCCTCCTAGTCATATGTCTCTGCCCTCCAGGTTTAATGATTTTTGCTTGACATCGCAGGACCAAGACAGCAGTGTAACTCTTCAGAAATTTTTGAAAAGGGTCAAGGGGCTGCAGCCTCTAAATGTTTCGCTGTCATGGAAGTCGGTGGCTTTCTGTGTTATGCCCTGCAGATGCTGAGGGAGTTATCCGCAGGGCATTCAGCACTAATAGTCCATTACCTTCTAATGCCCAGTTAGCCAAAGTGTCCTCGTGCTTCGAGGAGTGTGACTACGAGGAGAAGGGCGTCTCGTCGCAAGCCGTGAGGCGAATGATTGATACTTTGAAGCCCGACGTCGGAGCTGCACAGTTTGACGGAGCTGTTGTACTTGGGACATCAGGTTTGCTTGGAGACAAGCATGATGAAATTTCCAACCATCTATCAGCGTACGGTCCGGACATAATATTAACCAAGCGAGAGCGCTTGCGACGGGCCAGAGTAGCAGAGAAACAGGTGGAAGGTGCCGGAGCTGGACCTCTCGGCAAACAAATTGCAGTCGACAGATCACCAATTTCCACTGCCCTTGTTACAAATATCTGCATAAGCGAGAAACCCGAGGCACGCAATGAAACAAGACCAAAGGAAGGGAATATCGAGAGTGTACAGCACTTTCACTCTACCTTAACGAACATAGAAGACTCTTTCCGAAACTTCCTTTTGGAAAAATTCAGCCAGAATAATAACCCCGAACCCTGCGACCAGCCGCCCACCTCTACTGCTACTGCTCTGTGGCACGATGCCAATCTAACAGCGTTTGCAAAACTACGAGCAAAGGCTTTATCAATAACTGAGGCAGTGTGTAACTCGCGTCCGGAACTCATGGTCCAATCCGAGCCAAACAGAAGCGGTGTTCGTAACCGCAGCATTCCCCCTCAAATTTTCACTCGTACAACACTTCAGTTGCCACCTGAAGTAAAGCGTCCGAATGCTGTTCATTACTATATGGCATCGCTGGATCTCTTGCAAAAACAAATGCTCGTGCGTGCGCTCCGACAATCCGAGTGCTCTGTGACACTCGTGGAGAGGGATTATTTGGGGGGTGCTGATGTGATTATCGACCCGTTCACAGCTGTTCTTTACCACTCGCTGTTTTCATTGCCATCGGCATGTGAGGAGCTAATTACCCATATAGCGAAGCTATCTTGGGCATTTCGAAGGCTCTTGATTGTTCTGGAAGGATATCCACCAGCTTATGCAATACGAGCCCCAGCAGCAGATCAAGCTATGGAAACGCTAAACCCATATACCCCACCCATCGTCAAGGCCATCAACAAACTCCGCCGAGGAGTGGCTATGGCCGAAGCCGATCAAGAGAAGCGTCCCTCGACGTTAGTGCTCTACTCATTTCCAAATACTGTACAAGAAGCTGCTGCGCTTACACGATATACTGGTGATATGGCGCAAGAGGCCGATGAAACAGAAGGGGTTCTTTGGAGTGACCGTTCTTGGTTGGAGAATATCGATAAGGCAAGCTGTGCTTTGCCAATTTCCCATTTATATCCCATTGTAATGTGAAAGGTTGTTTTAGGATGAAGAAAACTTATCCAATGCGTCGGGCATGAACCGGTTTATCTCTGCTATTATTCTTAATCAGGTCACACTGGACGAGTTTGTGGCCATGACTGGGGAAGAACGGCATAACGCATTTTCGAACTATGTAGGAGCGGATGCTATAGTAAGAAGAGTATCGATTATCTGATTATGAAGTCCAAGTGGCTGACCCGAGTTCACTGTGAAACTTTAGGCCCTATTCAACGCGGATTTACAAGAACGATACTCGATTATGCAGTCGTCCGATGATCCTTCATATGGTTCGGCATTATCAGAAATGGTGTACTAATGAACTGAATGTAATTATATGGTTTAAAACATTCGTGTACGGCAAGAAGCGAGGGCTCTAAAGCGGCTATGGATATTTCTTGGGATTAAACAGCACGATTGCTGTTTTTTTTTTTTTTTAAATACATTTGGTATCATATGAACACGGTCGAGCTTCGCCTTGTGTTGTGGCGTTGAACAGCAGCGCTTGCTGGATGCATTTCAATTGTTGCTAACCTACTACCCTCCGCTTTCTTCCGTGGCATCTCACGTTCAGGGACGGTAAGTGCATCGCCTTTACGAAGCAGCATCATAACCGTGGGAAGGCGCATCATTAGCTTCATACTGGGTACGGATTGCATAAGTAAACTACAACATCTGGTATATGATGAATGTATACAAAAGTAATATAAATCGTAAATATAAAAATCGTATGTAGAGGTCGCATGTCTTGTTGCCTGTGCAATCGTGTCTGTGTTTATATCGCGTGGGTGCACAGACTTGTGCACCAAGTTATTGTTGAGCGGCAGACGACCGTCTCCATAGCGGCACCACGATATTGTGGGCCCTGAGGATACCCTCCAGCTCCGCGATGCGGTTCCGGTGATCGTACATGGCCTCCTGGAAGTCATCGCGTTGCTTCTCCAGTTCTGCCAACTGTTCCGCCTTTCGTTGACGAGACAGCCGGGCAGAGTATGCATTCCTGGTCCGCCTCTGTTCTATTTTGGCGAGCTGTTCTGGCGTGAGTGATAAGGTACCGCCAACGCCGCCGCCATCACTGCCGCCGCCAACGCCGCCACCACCAATATTAAGCGCGTTGGTACTGAGTGGACCACGGACGCTACTTCGGTGGCGTCTCCCGCTTTTATGTTCGGTGGCGCTCAACGTCTTGGAAAAATACGCTGGCACTGGTTTCCTCGCCGTTGCTGACGGGGTGAGGTATGTTCTTGGTTGAATTGGCGCATCGAGAGGAATGGGCGTACGCGAAGATTTAGAGAGGTGTCTGTCATTATTGTTCAAAGATTGCATGCCATAGTTGGGCGGAGGGTGACATGGAGAAAATCCGAGATGGTTGATATCCATTGAATGGAAAGTCGGCCAGCTCATTGTGGAAGTCATTGACGAGTTCTGTTTTCAGTTTAGGGACGTACTTATATCGTCTTGCAATGTCTACAGCATGTATTACCCCCTTTTGAGAGGGCGAGATTGGATCTGTGAGGCTGTTCAGTCGGAAATACCCGGGTGAGCGTAACCTTTCCTGTTATTTGGCCCTGTTGACTCGAAGTCTTCCCGCAAGGAAACCACCACGAACGATTTTGCGTACTCAGAATGTTGTCGAATATCGTCCGCGTAGCTTCCAGACCCACTGTCCTTACTTCAAGCACGAGGATACTGCGGCCTCTTCTTTCGAGCACGAAGACACTACCTCTTCTTTCCCGTTCTTCGAGCTCTCATGCCCAAGAATCGTTCGAGTCCTTCACAGACCGATACGTGACTTTTTTTCAGGGTGCAGAGGACCTCTTTGAGGTTCAACGCGGCCTGAACAACTGCTTCGCGCACGATTTGGTTCCTGCGCCTTCGGTCATTGAGGCTGCGTTGCGGGCGTCCCGGAGGGTGAATGACTACGCAACTGCGGTTCGTATCTTCGAGGGGATTAAAGAAAAGGTCGAGAACAATGCTCAGTACCAAGCTTATCTGGATGAACTCAAGCCGGTGCGAGATGAACTTGGTATGTTGTTTAAAAAAAAACAAGCTTTTTGGCACGTGATTAATACCGCTGGTCACAGGTATTTCACTAAAGGAGGAACTTTACGAGCAATAATCCAGAAATCCCGTGCGATAAGGTCAGAATTGATAACTCTATTTTCCTTGTTGTTTCTTGACCAGCATCAGACTAGATTGTTGGGCAGTGTCTCCTACCCGATTAGTCCAAGAATTTTTGTGCTGGTATAGATTATATCACATGCCATCCAGTACCCATTCCCAATCAAAGCTCGAGTGAAGAAGTGCTGCTCGTGCACTCGGAAATAATCAGTAACTTTCATGTTCTAATCTAGTAAGGTTCGAGCGCATCTTTCAGATAAAGGCTATCTGTACTGGTTTATCAAGCGAGCTGTGGATTTACCAATTTTCTCATTACTCCGCGTTTAACGCCCTTCCTACATCAAGCAATCCCGATTCAAATGGATCGTTGAGCTGTGAAATCCAAATATCAGTTATCCTTCGGCGGTACCCACAGTGATGGGCCACACCTCCTTAGCGCTACATCCTTTTTGTAGTAATAACTAGTGTCGCCACCCGTACGCAGCAGCATTTGAAAGGGAGGGCACGATACCGAAGCACTGAGAAATGATCTTGCTGTGCCGCAGTTATTACTTGGCAGATTCCTCGACTATAATGGCGTCCGCGATTTTGAGGTAGGCTGTTCGTTGGTGTGGCCAGGTATAGCCAGAAATGGATCAGTTGCGGACAGTCAAGAATTGTTGTTACGATGATCTTTTTGTTACTAATTACGGTTAGACTGGGTTGGTGTTGAAAGTGATGCTTTTTCAAAAAAATACCATTAGTACCAGCTTAGCACCACCGCCATCTTTACAGCAGAATCGACCCGAGGATATGCTCTTCGCAAGATGCATAACTCCGAATCAGCTCCCAGCATTCTCCAAAATGTGGATACTTGGAGCACCAAATTTAACATGTACAGATATATATATTCGTCCTGCGCATTGTCTCTTTGTCCTTTCGGCTTTCTATCATGCCATCTGATCAATTCAACAAATGGAAAAGAACAGCAATTATTCTTCTTATCACCATGCCTGCAGCAACTATGGCGCCCTAAAATGGCACACGCCCAAAAAATCATTTTGGCAGATCATCAGTTAGCGTCTGTGTCAAAGACAGCAAGCCCACTTCTGATTCTGATTCTGATAAGTTCCTGATTGTGTTACTAGGCTACTATCGCCGTTGGGCATTCTTTGCAAAGTCAAGGCGTGTAAGCATGGCTATGCCATGCCAGGTTTCTCCTGTGACAGATTCAATTCCAGGAACTCCGACATATTTACATGATTGGCGAACCCCGACCATGAAGGATCATTACGGCGAAGGTGGGTTTTGACAAGTGAAAATTTTAACGATCAAGTAAACAATGGCCTTGAAGGTTCCATCTAGACTTATCTTCATTGAACAAATCAACGCAATCCACAGCTTCTCGGAGCTAAAGGATGAAGTCTTCTAATCCGATTGCGAATTAAACTCTCTAGCGGAGATCTAGAACTGCCCGCCCATTTAATTTACGGAGGCTCCAGGCTCCAGAAATCGTATGTTCTTATTTTCGGCGACAGCCAGCATTTTTTTTTCATTGACGCTGTCATGTTGAGTCCTTTGTGCTTCCCCGAGTCGTCCCGGCACACAGGGTGTAAAAGCAGTGATCCCGTCTACGTCTTCTGCCGGCAAATGTTGTTCTCAGCGAAGTCTATATATCGTTCCGGGTCCGAGCATAGCAGTGAATCGTGCAAAGGTCCTTTGTTCAAGCACTGCGATGAGGTAATGTTTTCCAAATATAGAACATGGCGATGCATTCCTCCATATATAGGTTTTTCAAAAACACACATAATGTGCTTTGCTGGGGAATTGGGCATGGCGTGGACGCATGATTGGCAGTGAGTCAGCGGAGGTCGTTATCCTTTGGGCTTACAGAGGCGGCCGCCAACTCGTCACCGCCCGGCTGAGTCACGCCATATCATCGGTGCCTGCCAGTGATCCGCATTGTAACTGGGACAGCCTCACTATGACCGGAACAACTTCAACACAATGTAGTCGCCACGTTTATTTTCCCTTCCAGTAGGTCGAAATTCCTTCATTTTGGAGATTAGAATTGTGCCAACTATTGACAACTTGAAAGCTCACATTCATAGTCTTAGGCTAAAAACTGACAGATTTTCAACAATCTCCATTCCATGTTTGCCCCAAAGTGAGATCCAATCCCCTTTATGTTGACGGCATAGCAAATCCTTTTCGAGCACCTCGGAGACCGGCATTAACTATGTGCCGTTCCGTTCCGACTCACGGTACGTCATCATTTTTACTCTCTCCGTCTTTTTGAACAGATATAAGCAGCCACGAACCCTCAGTGTCAGAGCAGTCCAACGATACCAAAGCCAAGTGTGAGTCTGTAGACTGTGGTGTGACATGACGAGAATGATTTTAGGTCCGATCGCCTTGCTCCCTTGCAATCAGCTAGTCCACATGTACATGTGGCGTCAACTACCATGTGGTATGCGCCTGTTAACACAACTCATGTGGCTCGCGGATTCGTCGCTACAGCATGAAGAAAATCGTACGATTATTTTTTTTTTTTGGGGGGGGGGCGCGCAGCTCAGTTCTTGGCGGCAAGGTTTCCCGGACTTCAATGATCGAATGAACCATAGCAAAAAAATTTCCATTCCCCTTTGTGCCTTGAGTCCGAACATGCCGAATAAAAACTTCGTTTGCCCTGGGCCCTGAGGTACCATAGATCCGAACATTTTCAATTGGCGTGTGCCAGAAAGAGGTATATTTTACAGCAACCTAGGCTTGGACCCAGGCATAGTATCAGCCTAGTGCCTCAGCAGTTGCATTGTATGTACATCGCCTTACTAGCGCTGGTCCATTCGAGCTTACTACAAATAGCCTGTTCTCGTTTCAATTGGCATCGTTTCGCCATTTGGATGCCAGGTACTATAGTACTGAGGATGCTAAAGCAAATCTACCATGGTCCGACCAGGTTGTAACTCCTTGTAGTTGAATGTGAGTTTCGATCATTTTACTGCATGAATTGTTGTGGTTAGCTCATGTATCCTTTTATTGCCACTAAATCTGGAAGTAAGACCGGTAGCCGCCGATCCAGTGTCCTGGAGAAGGAAAAAAACTGACTCGAAATGACATCTTCTATTTGACTCAGAAAACGAGGCGGCGCTTCCGCTTACATGAGGCATCTATTTCTTCTCCTCCTCCCCCGTCATCTATCAGGTGTGTATTGCTCATTATTGTCTTCCAATACATACTTTTAAGATTAACACTTATCATTTCAGGCTGGAAAGTCAAGCTGGTACGAATATGAGCTATAAAACAACCGATGATATAACGTTACGAATACCGCAAAGTGATGATGACTGTGCTTCGTGATACTTGCTTTTCATCATAGTATCCATGCGCTTAGTATTGATCGATCATTAATCGCCTATGATTCTTGCTGTAGGGTGAAGTGACAATCAACAAACCGTGAGTGCTCCCACTTACATCGCACTCCCGCTCGGCAATTGGATTAACTGTAAGTGTAATCTGACGACAATGCACAGTCTTTACCTAACGATATAGCGTTACCAATACCGCAAAGTGACGGTGACTCTGCGCTATTATGCGATACTTGTTTTTCATCATAGTACACTCGTGCTATTGATCGTCGATAAGCATGCTTGTTGTGGAGGGACGTGGCAGTGACAGAGAATGGCAAGAGACTGGCGATAGTGAGTGCTCATACTTACATACACAGTCCCGGGGCCCTCAGCAATCAGACTAACTATAAGTGTAATCTGACAACGCTGCGCAGTCTTTACCTGCTAACAACTGACGGTATAGCTTACCCATACCGCAAAGTAGCGATGACTCTGCGCTTTGCGATACTTGCTTTTCACCATAGTATCCTACATTTGTTGTAGAGGGACGTGGCAGTGGCAGGGAATGGGGATCGGCGAACCGTGAGTACGTGACGCACTCCCTCCCTCAGCCGAATCATTCGGATTGATTGTAGTATAATCTGACGACGATGCGCATTCTTTCCAGTACGGCATGCCACTGCATGTTCTAGCCGTAGATGCAAGGTCAGCCATTAGATTTATCTCTTTGTTAAACAATGTGCATGACGGTTGGTATTCGAAACCGAGAATGCGGGGTATGATCGCGCGCTTACACAAGCAGTGGGGGCCAATTAAATCAATGCTGTTCTTTCCTGGCGGCGTTTATGGTTGTGAGAATGACGAAAGGAATAAGCGCTGTTCAAACACTGCTTACATAAAGGTTCAGGTTCTTCAAGATTATCACTTCGTGCTTATTGTATGGACTCTTAGATTGTTTTCTAGATTATTATTTTTTGCTTTCCTGAAGCATAAATCCTGTGTCTCTGAAGAGGCCTATAGATCAATCAAAAAAAAAAAAAAAAAAAAACCAATAACCGTACCTCTCTTAGTATATCACGAAGGTGCGCATTTCTAGTTTTGTCTTTTGAATTGTCCTTGGCGCCGTGCCACTTAATAAATTAGCGTCGGCTTCTTTTTTAAAAAAACTCAATCGTGTTCATATTCTTGGAACATTTTTTTATTCTCTCTGATTTTTCGGCGCATTTCATAAGACACGACAATGGTCATTGACACGTGCACAAGATGCGGTGCGTGCCACCAAACAAACAAGGATAAATCGATAAGTCAGAGTGACTTGACAGCTTTCTCTTTCCATCAATGTCCGCAGCTTCAAAACGACTCAACGTAACTGGTGTGTGCTATGAGGTTCCTTTTGAAAAAGTACTAAAGTGCTATTACGTCTTAGATAACATGTTTTCCGCTAACCTTGGTCGGGTTATTCAAAGGAGGGCACTAGATAAGCGCTCTCTTGTCCGTTTTGTCGGAATCTTCTCTAGTGAGTGGTCAAAAATGGAGAACTTCTCGACACACGGCCCATTTAACGATTTGTAAAAAAGGTTTTTCGGCGTCTGTCAGTATTGCAGCCCAAGCTGTTATCATCGTGATTTTCTTCGTCGCTTCTGGAAAACGCCCCCTTCTACCTGACCAATATCACACACTCCCCGTGCCTTGTCACACTCAGACCGAATGCGACAATGATGCGGATCCAATCGTTACCTTCTTTTGCATTTCCGTAGTCTTGGGGCTGCTGTATCTCCTTGTCATCGTCATTTGCTCTCTTGCGGGTAAAACAAAGGTCCTATGCATCTTCACCATCGCTATGTGGGGCTTTTCGGTAGTCTTGGTGTTCTCATTTTTCTTCCGCTACGTGAGTGTCCATCCCATTTCTCTTATTCTGATTAGATACTCACCGTTCTACTCCCAGGACTTGAAGTTGTTCACCATCCTACTCAGCCGTAACCCCATGATCCGCGACAGCGCATTGAAATATGTGAAGAAGTTCGGCTACGTCTATTATCTTACGCTATTCATGGCATTGTCGCTTTCGACAATCGTGTTGAGCGGGGGAATAGCGCTGCTACTTTTGATCCGCAACAAACCACCAGCAGCAGCAGCAGCATTAGCGATGCAAACATACAGGGTCTCTCTGCAATGAAGCCCAGTAGGCCCAAACGTTTGGCCGGTGCCATCGCTAACTACACAAATCCATGGTCAGTTTTTTTCAAATTATATGTTTGTCTCGTCATTTGATATGACCTATCTGAAAGTCGAATTTTCGTTTGCATTTCATTTAATAATAAAAACAAGGTACGGGTCGTTGCGTATGGTGGTCGACTGATTGATAAAGAGATTGAACAGATACCACTTATAACTGCACTGTAGAATCGTTGAATACTTAGTCACTCAGGATACACAACCAACTGGCATACCTTGGATTATAAACATGAATATTCGTTCTCCACCCCCCTTAACTGAGAGCATGCTATGCATGTTTCTGGTGTGAAAGAACCTGCTGTGCTATGCCATGCCTACGTAGCCTATATCAGGTTGACGCTGCATCGCATTGAATCAGTTCTTATCGGAGCTGATCCATGTGGACGAGTGAACAAGCGCCGGCATGTTGTATCAAGACTGAAAGAAAAAAGCGCTCGTGCTGTCCTTGACGGTGAAGTTTTACTTCCGAATGGCAGGGAGCTGTGGTGGGGGGGATGTGAGTTTAGAGTTACGCCATCTTGCTCACTGTGGGATTTTCCGGGGCATACTAACCGCAATAGGAAGGATAGGAAGGGTTAGTACGATCGGGCCGTAACAGTAATAAGAGGCTTTGAAATCAAAGTGAGGTACAAATCGAGTGCTGTACTAGTTGATGGAAGTGTGGCCGGGTGGCTTGACAAGGATTGACGGTTTAAAAAAAAAGTCACCGGTTGACCTTCTACTGATTCAGTACTTGTACTGAGTAGGGAATGTTCAAAAAAAGATATAAACTTTATTTGTTCCCACGGGCACCACGTGGCCGTATGATTGCGCAATCGCTCATAGCTGTTCACCAGACTCTCTGTATTTGGCAGGTGACGGTCCCTTATTCACCCGTTTCTAACTTGTAATTCCAGTAACTTGCCACAAAAAAGGCAATGCCCTCAGCAGCAGTAGTCCAAGTCGTCCCGCAAGAGACACGGGCCGTCGTCCTTCAGCAATCACCACCAGACAGGATTCCGCTGTACCACGATGCCGTGTTGACCACGAAACCCATTCCAGAGTTGAAAGAAGGCGAAATACTTGTCAAGATAACAGCCGCGGGGTTTAACCGCCGAGAAGTGAGTTGTTATCTATCTGATATACAAAGGAAGTTGTGTCTTTTAACGTTTGGTTATAATTAAAATAAACAAAGGTTTGGATCAGGATGGGGCAGTACCCTAAGATTGTAACGGGGAGTATCTTGGGCGCGGATGGTGCAGGTACATAGTATTATCTCACAAAAAAAGGGTTCTCACTACAATGTGCTTACCTGCCTTTCCTTGTGTCCTTACAGGAATTGTGATTGCCTCCCGCGACATCAATGATACCTTATTGAATAAGCGCGTCTTCTTAACACCGTCCCGGGGCTGGTTTGATGATCCAGAAGGTCCAGAGTCAACAGCGTACGCTTACTCATTTGAGTTAAAAACAACGAGACCATTTCAGAATTCTAATGGTGTGTTTAACGAAATCGTTTTTTTTTTTGGCCGGATAGCTTCGGGATTCTGGGAGGTGGATTAACCCCACCCATCGGCACGTTTGCGGAATACGTGGTCGTAGAACGCGATCAGGTCATCCTCACCCCGGACCACCTTACCGACCTCCAAATAGCCGCATGGCCTGTTGCGGGAGTAACAGCTTGGAGGTGTGTAAAAAATTCACCCACTTGAGATATAGATATATGCTCAACAGAGTTTGATGATGTCTAGAGCAGCCATGATAAAGGGGAATATTTCTGCAGGGAACAATGTCCTCATCACCGGCATCGGAGGCGGAGTGGCTTTAGTCGCCCTCCAACTTTGTGTGACAAAGGGTGCCCATGTTTACGTCACAAGCGGGAACGAAGATAACATCCGCAAGGCAATAAACCTGGGTGCCAAAGGTGGTGCCAACTACAAAGAGGGTAAGGTTCATAATAGTCATTGTTATCTGTGACTATCCCCCCCGGCAAAATACTACAGCTAGTGTGACGTACTACTAGCAGACTGGCCTTCACGAATAGCCGCCCTCCTTCTGAAAGAGGCTAAGGAGAACGGAGGGAAGAAAAATCTGCTGGACGTCGTGATTGATTCTGCCGGCGGCGATATTATGGCGCAAGCCAGTAAAATCTTGAAACAGGGAGGACGCGTCGTCTGCTACGGAATGTAAAGGTTATCTGTCATACTCTTGGTTACTAAGATATCTCACTGCTCGTTTTGGAACAGGACGACTAGCCCCAAGATCACGTTCACTATGCGTGAAGTCTTGAAAAACCAGCACCTTCTTGGTACGAACGACTTACATGATCACCCCTCCCCAGAGATGTTGATTGTTGGCATCGACTCTTCAGGCTCAACCATGGGATCACACAAAGACCTCCTTGATGCAACAGTTTTCCTCTCCGCTCATAAATTAGTCCCGATTGTTGGCCACGTCATCGATGGGCTCGAGCAAGCTGAAGAAGGCTTTGAATTATTGCGCAAGGGAAGTCACTTTGCGAAGATCGTCATAAAGATTCGCGAACCACCTAGATCTCCTGTTCAGCAACCAAAGTTGTGAATTAGCCATGGATTGTAGTAATGATCAATGAATAGACTAAATCATGCTAGACGTTGTCAACGTGTTGTACATGGTAAGCTACAAACTACGTCCGATGCCATGATAGTGTATGCAGGCGTCACTTTAGTCATGATACAAAACTTTTGTGACGCGTAGCACCACGTAACAGTGGGTGAGTGCATGGGCAATATAGTAGTCCAGTCATGACACGGGTGTTACCCGCGTCGAGATCGTACAGGCAGCGGTGCAATGTTCTCCTTTCCAACACCAGTTCGAGATGCAAGCTTGGCTTGAGTGTGGGAAGCTTTTACATTTGCGATAAGAGTGCGTTCATGTGTCGGCGTACGATCTTGACTTCCCAGTCCACCAGGAAAGTTCGTCATAATAGGCGTCAAAGGTTCCTGAGAAAGTCCCGGCATAGGTTCAGCAATGAAGTCGGCAGAAGGTAACGCGCTCAAAGTTGAACAATCATATGAATCGGAACTTATCTTCGCGTCCTTGCCGGTATTGTCTGCAGAGCTCAGGTTCAGGGACAAGCGCTTGCGCCGTCTTCGTTCCACAACCGATGCATATTTGTCCAGAATACTATCAGACGAGTACTCGTCTTCTATGTCCGATAGCACAGGAGAAGCGCTTCGGGGAGGCGTATAAGGGCCACCTGAATCCAGGGTGGACATAG
The DNA here is from genome assembly GCA_023014395.1 of Amanita rimosa. NCBI lineage: Eukaryota > Fungi > Basidiomycota > Agaricomycetes > Agaricales > Amanitaceae > Amanita > Amanita rimosa. Next base: position 21,182 of record JAEBUO010000031.1, on the reverse strand, counting down.
AAGTGTTTTCCTCATCTTTTTCAGTCGCAGAGACTTCGTCAGATATGATCGGAGAGTAATCGTCAAGTACAAGAGATAAGATGGAAGGATGCGAGATCAGTAGACCATTCATATCGTCGAGCGTTTCAACTTCGTAAGATAGTCGTCTAGCTAAGTTTTGTTCACGTAAGTTCAAAGCTAACTCTTGTCCGATATCGAGTACATTTTTTTCGTCACTAGAGTCGCAGCCACAGCTCGGAAGTCCAACAACTAACTGATGTTGGTCTTCATCCGTCAGGTGATTGCGAAAAAAAAAATCATCATCTGCTGGGTGAACTTTGATTAGAGGAATGGAGCTTGTAATAGCCGCGGACGAGCGAGAGGAGAGGAGCGAGAATGAAGGAAAGGAATCGCATGACGCCAGTGCAAAGCTTGCTCCAACAGTGAAAGTAGAGTCTACAAAGGCTTTAGCATCGACAGAGAATCCTTCACGGGCGGGTAAGGGTCGAATCATGGGCTCTTGTTGGAAGAATGCAGACATGACTTGTCCTATCTGAACAAAATTTGATGGTAAGTCTATGCCATATATATGCCATGCTCACAATAAACGATGTACACGCATACGAAGGAAAATAGATGACTTGAGCGCCGATAACATCGAGTAGGTCGTTGACTTCCATTCCAGCTTCGTTCGGATCACTGGGATCGCCAAAAATGGTTTTCAAGGTCATTTGCATCGGCGCTTCGCCCGGTGTCAAAGATGTCGAATCTCGCCCAGCGGGAATTTCATACAGAATGACACCGCTGAGGCCTAGCGATTCCAGTCTTGCAAAACGACGCCGCTGTCTAGCAAGAAAGCCCAGTCGTTCTTCACCAGAGAGATCGTGGTACACGCAGTGTCCCAAGGTTTGTTTCCAAATCAGTCCTGGAGGATGTCGATTGCGGTGGGGGTTGAAGTTATTATAGTTTTGTACGTGAGTAACCAGACGTGGTGCAGGAATTAGGACTGAACGGAGAGTAGAAGACCACGAGGAGCATGGACCGGCCTTGCAGTTGAGGAGAATAGTAGTGTTCACAGTCATTGTCAGTTGTCCGAGTCAAGTGACTGAATTTAAGCGCGCGAGGTCAAAAGTCCATTCACACTCCGATCAAAGTTCCGCTCCAGTTGGCATCGGTGGCTGCCGTGCCCGACGCCTCGTAGTCTACGAACTCGAGTTATGTATCTGACAAGAACGCGGTGTACCCTGCGGATAATAAATACACGAGTAACTGGAGCTGGTGCATTTATTCTGCAAACTCTTATCCACATGTCTGTACCTCTATGTCCCACTAATACAGTTTCGGCTCTAAGTTCAAAGGCTTCACGCCCTGGCAAGTAGTACTTGCGTTCCCTATGATCTCTCTCAACAGTCGTACTTCAGAGCATAGAACTTATTATTTATGCATCCCCGTGCAAGACGCCAGAATATATAAGACGAGAAGACAAGCTTCCGCTGCAAGCTGCGCATTTGTTAATTCAGGTGGACGAAAAGTCGATCCATCGAAATTAAAGTTATACTGTTGGTGAGCTTATTCAGATGCCAGAGTAGCATGGTCTTTTGAATCGTTAAAAGCACCAAGAGCAGAAGAGTGATTGGTAAATGTTTTCCGTGTATCATACATATGCTTGAAGCGGTACTCATCCTCGACTTCTGAAAACGCAGGTCTGGCCATGACTGATACTAAAACTGGTTCATCCATTCCATTAGTTTGGCTTGAAATGAACGATGCGTACAAAGGGGTCTATTTCTGCGCAGCTTGCCTCTCGGACACTTCAAAAATGTCGTATGCTAGAGTCGAGAAGACGATGAATATCCCCTGTAAGAAGCGGTTTGACAAGTACGTAAAACTGCTAGAGGGCAAGAGTCCCAGTTATATATGGAATTGGTGGTGGAGCGGTTTTTCCGGTTCAAATTGTTTCTTGAGATTGTGGTGACCAAGACTTTGGCGACTTGAATCTAGCAAACTTAGTGATGACATTCCGCAGTTCGTGAATTATTTACTTATTGATGAACCGATAACCCCTCACAATATTGCTATAGCGTTACCCACAGCATTCATTCCAATAATTATATTACATATTTACTCCTGCTGCTTCCATGAGATCGTTCACTTCGGTATCTAAAGCCGTCCTCAAATTATGTATATTTTTCATACGCTCAATAATCACTCACGATCTTCCGAATGTTGCATACGAGACGCAAAAGTACAACTTTTGCCTAAATGAAATTTATTACCGAGCCGCACAACCACAAGATTACACGCTGACCTGGTCCAAAGATAAATTCACCTCCGTTTTGGGAAATGTTGCCTTGTTTGCCAATCAAACTTGCATGCTGAACCGCTTTCTAAAACATTGTCAAAACCTGTTTCAGGCATTCTTTGAGTCACCCTTTACCCAAAGGCCATGCATTGCAGTCGAAATGGGATTCGAAAGGTATGAGCGCCTCTTCTGTCCAGCGGGGGTTCTTGAAAGTGACTCGGACATCCCAAGGGCGTGATATAGCTTTCTCGAAGGGTCAGCAAATATTGGCCCAGAAAAGTTGGACAACTCTTGAGAAATATCATAAATGTGTTGCACTGTGAAACTCAGAAAGCATACCTGAGTATGTCGCGATGGCAATCCATTCCCCGCATCCGACAACAACTAACTTGACATAAGCGGCATCCAAAGCGCTCTGCGGGATTTCTGCTAGTTTCCTAACATAACCCTGGCGAACAACAATAAACTTTTAGTACCGGGACCGGAGATTCTTTACCTGGCAAGCCTATCGGTAGTGTGATATATGAGACGGAATTGTCAAAACGCAGAAGAAATCACACGAACACTGCAAAAGAAATGGCCTAAGCAACATTACAATGTCATTCAAGTTGGCCGTCGACGACGGGCTGGTAGAATGATATTATCACTTACGGATAAAAACAACAACCGTTTTTCTATCTTCAAACAACGAACCAAACTTCACTTCCTCTCCTTTAGAGTCATATATCGGCAGTTCGGATACACTTTGCAGCGTCTGCTCGTCAGGGATAACTGAATTGGACGACATTGGGTTAGGAATGTGACGCGTGACATGTGACACACTGCCTCCGACAACGATGTCACTGTCAGTGAGCGCTGCAGAGTCGCAAGATGCGCTTTTTCGTGAAGACTCGTCGCCCAGTACATCGCGTATTCAACATGTACCACCTGAACTCTCTAGAGCGTCATTGAGGTTGCGCAATCCACCGTCATATGTCTTTGTCGGGATATACAGACTCTGCACCGATCGCAACTTGTATGTGCCGCTCTGGGACAAATGCAGGCATGCCACAAGGCGTGGTTTAGTTGTTGGCGCCGTCTGGGTTCGTGTTCCTCGATTCCAACGTAACAGGCTGCAGAGTTGCAGTAACAGGCTGCCGTGACTTTCGACATACAAAAGAAATTCATTGAATTGTTTCTCTCAAAGTGAGCCTAGTTTTATACGAAGAGGAATATAACAGAACATAGGCGACCAGTTCTCCGCGTATCACTGGTTTGTCGAGGGATACCGTATTTGGGTTCAAAATCCCATTCAATGTTCATACCTGTAATGTTCCCTAGTAAATACCGTTATTTCATGCCCTGACACATCCATATCCCAGATGCTGCGATAGTCCTTGTTGGTACCCAAATAACGTGGATATTACGATTCTTTTTGTCCAAGAATCTGCGTATAGCGCGCGAACGCGCTTGGGCGCAGACCGTTGCTTCGCGTGGTAAAGGAGATGACTTCTGGCAACCTTATGTTGAGGAATGGGAAAACCCGCCCAAGGATAAGAGCAAGAAGGATATGCGTTTGCAGCGTTTCTTAAGCAGTGGACTTGGCTTATTCACTGTCAGGGGTGTGTTTGTTACTCACTTCAAAGCTCTATTACTAACACTCGTCTCAGTTCTGCTATTGCCATTCGATCTATACCCATTTGTGGGTGTGGCCGTCGTTGCCTGGCTGAAAGCGTTGGGAACTGCAGAGTATCTTCATAAACCCGTATGTCTTATTTTGACCTTGGCATGATTACGATTAAGCTGGTCGCTCTTAGTATTTTCAAGCAAAGAAGATGTCCCAGGATCAAATCGCCATTTTCATAGAGGAGCGAAAGTGGCAATACCGAGGTATTGACACACATTATTTCCTTATTAGCTGGAGCTTATCGTGATTGACAGTTTTTGGATTCACCGCTACTCTGTTGGAGAGGTTACCAATCATCGGATTAGTGTTCTCCATTTCGAACCGCGTCGGCGCTGCTATGTGGGCTCATGGTTCGTTGAACAATGGGCATTAAACCTACAGTTCTGATGAGATTAATTATATTCCAGATCTCGAGAAGATACAACATTTTGTTCGCTTGGAACAGGAGAAGCGGAAATGAGTTTGAGCCGTCGTACAGCCTGTCGCTGTTCATGTGCATGAGTAACGACAGGTGTCAAACCAGCCTTACCTATTAAAGTACGTTTATTATCAATAACATGACTGGATCATTTTACGGGGAATTGCTGTTTGAACGCACGCATCACATTGCTGTGCTGTACTACTCAATTGGGTATAGATTGATTGGGTGCCGTTCCCCGTCGACTAAGGGTAGTTAAGATATTAGAAGCCGATTCTGGGGCATAGGTAAAAACGGGAAACGACGATCCAGCATTGATACTCGTTGACACTGAGGACGATCCAGCATTGATACTCGTTGACACTGAGTGAGTGAGTGAACGAGCAAGAAGTACTTCTAGATTCAAACTCTTATTGACCTACTCATAATATCCAAGTTTGGAGCCGTAACAAATATTCCGTAATAATTTATGTCCTCAGTATCGTGAAGTTGTATAAATGATGATGATGCTGATGGTATACTACTTGTTTGTATCTTTTTGCCTCTAGAGGTTAAGTGGTTTCATTTGACGCCATAGCAGGCGATCTAGCTTCAATAATGTCGTTTGCTATGCATTATCGATTATCTCTTTACAGTTATTGAAAAGATCATGTAATATCATTCAAAGAAGTTCCTTATGCGTACTTACAATCAGGCATCCCGGTCTGTTCAAACAAGGCATGCCTCAAAATCGGTATTTGTATCCATCAAACTAGTAAGTGAGCATACCCTTCGGCATTAGTCTCCTAAAGCAGGCCACACAACAGCTTCGGCATCATCCAATATTAGACCACATTATGAAAAGTTCCTCTCTTTGAAATTTGAATCGCTCAACAGTGACTGATCACGTTTAATTGGCGAGCCTGAAACAGCGTACATCGAGTCTGATGCATTTTTCTGCCGACACAATAGCGATAGGACGAGTCCCGCATCAGTACTACCTGCTTGGCTGACACATTTTTGCTCATGTGTATATGTTTCCATTAGTATTGACACACATACCGTGGACTTTGATACTAACTCACGAGGCCAGCGTGCACCTACGACCCAACGAACCGACGCAATTACATCATTTAGCGAATACGTCGACCACGACTGGATTCCGATGTAAATGCAGGGATACTATGTCTTGAAGCCATTGAATCCGCTTCTGGATTCGGCAAGCAGATCAGCTTCCAGTGCACCAGGGGGGGGGGGCGCTGTATCACGAATCGGCTGGAGGGGCACACCAGTCAGCCAGCCAGCCAGCCAGCCAGCCAGCCAGCCAGCCAGCCAGCCAGTCAGCCAGCCAGTCAGCCAGTCAGCCAGTCAGCCAGTCAGCGATGGGTCTATGACAAGCAATTGCAGGGAGCTGGGGGTTGTCGTAAGAGACAAAATGAAGTTTGTCCCAGCTCGAAGGTACGAGATGGCTTTGACAGCCAGCCCCAGTGCGCATTGTGTCCGTCCGTCCCATCACGAATGCCCAAAGATTTCGGTCGCCCTTCTTACTATGCCTATCTATTTGTCGCGGCATGGGTGGGGGGGATGGAATGGTCCTACTAAGTTGTGCTTCGAAGAGAGCTGTAGGGATACGTACCCGGGCCGGAGTAAAGTACCGGCAGATACGTATCAGCCTGCGTGTATAAGCTTGTCTCAAGGCGTTTGAGGTGGCCGCTGCATTCTCATTGGAGGCCAGGCAAGTTGGCGGATACTAACCGGATCAATCAATGATGGCAGCGCCCTAATCGGGGGGCTGTGGAAGGATGATGGGGGCAGTGGCAGAGCAGGGCATTGATAGTCACTGGACTTGAAGTCTCCTAAGGTATGGTCCAGAAAGTATGAGCGGTGCTGCTGACGTTGACGTTGGGCGGCGAAGCACTAAAACGTAACTAGCGGGAATTTTGCTGAGTATTTTTTCGACATTTACTTGGCAGGGTCATCACAGGTCACTGGATATCAGGGCTCAACGCGACCCTGCTTCATACATGTGTTCATTATCCGGCGTGAGTGCCCAATACAAGCGTACTATCGCCAACGAGGTTATGTTAAGATCCGGGCGTCGACTCGGGTGCAATTCTGCATAGTAGGTTTGTCTTGAGATAACCAATAACTGCTTTTGTCAACTTGAATGACTTCCGGTGCTACCCTGACATTGGCAAGAAGGAAATCTGCCAGCAAGAACGTGACCAGGGTAACCATAATTTCATTATGAACAGTAGGCTATGCTCCCTGATATATTGCCACAGGTTACCATTAAATGGATCAAATTGAGTCTGCAGAAATCGCCTTGCTGACTCGGTCAATTAAGAGCTTAGTCTCCTTCCAACTTGAAAGTGAACCCAAGTGATTTCTTTGCCTGTAAATTATGAGGAGTCAAACGAGCGACACACCAATTAAACACTTAACCACTCTTCGCGTCTGGGTGGCACACAGTCGTTATTACATTGAGCACCTGAAGACAGTATTGTCATCTAGAAGGGAACCCTTCGTCAAGAGCATATATTTCGTCATCCGGCACTCGATGTGAGTATACACTCACATCATAAGTCTCTAGACCAACTTTCGCAGAGAAGCGTAGTATCACCATCTGCGTGTGAGGGCCTTGACATGTAGAGAGGCATTGTGGATAGACGCCTGTATCTAAGGCGAAAGATGGCCAGGTGGAGAGCTTGGACGCAAAACAGATTAAAAAAAACTCATATCCACCAGATGCCAGCAGCACTTGTATATTGAGGGTTAAACACACAACAAGGTGCTAGCTATGGCAAACGACGTCATCGACGCCGAAATCCAGTCTGCCAAATGATTTCCATTCCTTCGATTAGCGAGGTGAGTCACGACGAACTTAATGACCCAACTCAGAATACATACAGATCATCTTGCCATCTCTCTCTCTCTCTCTCTCTCTCTGAATCATGCTTCCTGCCCCAGGTACTCCCTGAGCATATCCTTCGTTATGGGTTGTGCTCTCGTAAGAGAACCGACAACATTGATATACTCGGGTTCTAGATAGTGTCGTTACTGGCATATTCATATCTATTCAATAACCCTTATAAGGGACTTACTGTCCTTTTTCCAAAATAACCACGGCGCGCGGCGGTGCAACTGGTCGTCACTTCGCCGCTGAACAGTGTGATGATCAAACCCTGTTGGTCTACCTTGGGCAAGAGCGATTTGAAGGGCAGTGATGTACAATAAGACGATGAAGCGGGAGAGGCGGAAGATCATGGTGGTTATGAGATAAGTGACCAGCACTACTGGGAAAGCGCTAGAGGATCCGGTGAAATAATTTATATTTCGTGGATTACATAAGGACCGATACAGGCGCTTGTTGACAACAAATTCAACAACGTCGTACTACGAGGTACGTGCAGTTGCAAGCCAAGTCCTGCATACTAAGATATTTAACAAAGACGTCGTGCGTCAAAGTGATGGCAGGGTATGACTGCCATTAGCGACCAAGGATGACAGGCAGAGAACGGCGTATGATCAAAAGGGCTGCATCTCTCATCCCGATGTGCCCGGACAAATGTTGTATCTTCTCTTACTATCAATATTCAATATTCAATATTCAATATTCATGTATTCATGAACCACAGAGCTACCTTGAAGGTTCGAAACGGAGGTGAAGTATAATTACCGGAGTCACTAGTCACGTCGTGACGCAACGCGTGACAGATAATCGATAATCGATCACGATCACTTCTCCGGTCCGCTCCTTGGCAGGGCCTTATCTCATCTACCAGCTATGCCCTCCGTTGAAAACAAAGTCTGCCTGATGTACGATACCTAAAAAACTCTTGTTGAAACCATTTTTCATCTAATTCTCTTTCAACAGCGTCCACGATGGCTGGGGTATCTCGGCGGAAACCAAGGGAAACGCGGTTCACGCCGGGGTTACTACCAACATGGACACTCTAGCCAAACAGAATGCTTATCGCACTCTGTTAGCTCATGGGACGGCGGTAGGCCTCAGCGAAGGTCTGATGGGTAACTCTGAAGTTGGGTGAGTTCACATACGTGTGCAATGTTCCCGGAATAGACCACGTATTGATTTATTCAGACATTTGAACATCGGAGCAGGCCGTGTAGTCTGGCAGGACATCGTCCGCATCGACGTGTCCATCAAGAAAAAACAGTTCCATAAAAACGCTGTCATCCTCGATTCTTGTAAACGCGCCGTAGAGGGCAACGGACGATTACATCTCTTGGGTCTGGTACGTCTATATATATATGTCTATGATTTACAAATTCATTTTCTCCCAGGTATCAGACGGCGGTGTACATTCTCACATCAAGCATCTCTTTGCTCTTCTCGAGACTGCCAAAGAGCAGAAAGTTCCCCATGTTTACATCCACTTCTTCGGTGATGGTCGTGACACGGCACCTCGTTCAGCTGGAGAATATTGTCAGCAATTGCTCGATTTCATCAAAGAGGAAGGGGTTGGTGAGCTGGCGACCGTCGTCGGTAGATACTATGCCATGGATCGTGATAAGCGATGGGAGCGAATCAAGATTGCCATCGACGGTTTGGTAAAAGGAGAAGGCGAGGATGGAAAAGGACCAGATGGTATCGTTGACGTCATCAAACAAAACTATGAGAAAGATATCACGGATGAATTCCTTAAGCCCATTATTGTCAATGGTTCGGAAGGTAGGCTCAAAGGTGCGTCAAGCGTTCGATGTGTGGTAAAAATAATAATAAAAACAAAATTTCACCCTACCACTAGACGGCGATACCCTTTTCTTTTTCAATTATCGATCGGACCGTATGCGCGAAATTGCTTCCGTCCTTGGTCTTCCGAACAAGCCCATGGAAGTTGAAGTTCCCAATGACATCGTTAGTTGCCATTTACGACTTGTCTTCCCAGTGGGAGTCGCTGATGATGCAACCTAGAATATCTCAACTATGTCGCGGTACAATTCCGAATTCCCATTTGCGGTCGCCTTCCCTCCTCAGGTTATGTCTAATGTCCTCGCGGAGTGTATCTCCAAGGAAGGTTTCAAGCAGGCTCACGTTGCTGGTGAGGCATAAGGGCTAACCCCCCCAATCTAGTTTTTATTATTATTATATTGAAACGCTAGTCAAGAAACGGAGAAATATGCCCATGTCACCTTCTTTTTCAACGGCGGTATTGAGAAGCAGTTTGAGAACGAAGAAAGGCACATGATTCCCTCTCCCAAAGTGGCTACATATGACAAGGAACCCAAGATGAGTGCCCATGGCGTCGCAGAAAAGGTCGCAGAGTTGTTGAAAAAGGGCGAACACGAGTTCATCATGTGCAACTTTGCTCCGCCTGATATGGTTTGTGATATTTTAATGTTGTTTCTAGTCATTGTGCACTGAAAAAGAAATTTAGGTCGGCCATACTGGTATATATGAAGCGGCCGTTGTGGCCATCACAGAGACGGATGAAGCGGTTGGGACCATTGCTAAAGCTGCCAAGGAAGCTGGTTATGTTCTCGCTATCACCGCGGACCACGGAAATGCGGAGCAAATGATTAACCCGGAGACCAATGCTCCCCACACAGCACATACCACAAACCCAGTGCCTTTTATTGTCACGGGCGGTATCAAGCTCGTCGTGGACGACAAGAAAGGAGGCGACACCGCCGCCGATGAGACTGAGGAGGGTGCGCTCTCCGACGTTGCTCCAACTATCTTGGCTATTATGGTATGTGGGCCTTGCATGTGTTGAGGGAAAAATTATGAACTAATTGGTGTGTAGGGGTTATCACAGCCTGAAGGTAAACGTTCTAGCTTTTTTTTTTTTGGACGATGATCACGTTCTCCTCTCTCTTTTCTCTCTTCTTTACTGATGCTGGCGACCTATAGAAATGACCGGACGTTCGCTGCTCGCTAAATCAGAATGAAGACTTTATTATGAAACATTCACGCTTAGATTCCAAAGTAGAAAAAAAAAACTCTGTATTTAGATGAGAATAGATGTCTATTCTTTGGATGTATCAGTTTACCATCGGCAAGTGTCACCGCACCAGGGGCTCGCTTGTCTATGGGTTTATCCTAAAAATCATAATTGATGCTATACGACAGCTTGAAATTTTTGCGATTTCTTGTTGCATAAATAAGTCAAAGAGCTGCGCACTTTGTCTTACGATCGCTCGCGGGACTGCGGAATCTCTAATATTAGTACTATCCCCTTGGCGTTCCTTTTTTCTCTCTCTGCTCGCCATCTACTGGGATAACAACGGGACTGCGCACTTAACCGCAGACGGTCGCTCGCGGCTGCGGAATAATGATATGATGTGTGTCTATATCATGAGATATGGCGTAACCGGTTCAAGTAATGGGATGGCGCCAACTTATGGATCTCAGCACGCTCAGACAAATCTTTGTCTCGGAATTGACTTTTGTATGGAATCGAATCGCAGCGACGCCGTGTTCAGAATTACCTGATGTTTTTTTTTTTTTTTTTCGACATCCATTGTACTAGTCCGGAGTAGATGCCCGGCGTTCCCGGTTTTTTTTTCTTTGGTACCGTAAGTACTTTTTTTTTCTCCGTTTCATTTTCTGGCTACTGTCAGCCATTAAACACATCATTACTACTGGTATTTCCTGCGCAGCACTCTTGGCATGGCATAAAATGACCGAGAAGTCCGAAAAGGGGCTACTCGGTTCATGCAGTCACTGAAGTCTCGGTGCCGAGGGTGCCGTTGATGTCGATGACTCATCCGAGTCGATTCATCGCCGACTCTCAGCTTCACGTTCTCCAGCCCTGGCGGCGGATTGCTTTAACGAGAACAAAAGAAATCAACAAGATCGCATTGGCCCCAGTGGGCAATATGCGTCATCCGCGGCATAAATCACCTGTGAGGTTGCGGACTCTTCGGAAGATTCATTGAACGTACTTGAGGTAGTAGCCATCTTAGACTCGATTATTGTTGTTGTTGTGTAACGCGTAACTTAGAATAAGCAAACGACGCTGGCTCGCCATGATCATTTCAACAGTCTCTTTGCGTAAGTAGTTTCCATGGAAGCCCTCAGGAGGCTCGAATTAGGCCTTTCCGGTAGCGCTCTCTTCGACAGGGCAGTCAATACCATGTCAAGCCTAAGCGTCGCAGCAAGCATAACGAAGTACTGAAGCAGCAACAGCCTTTTCAAAGGGTCTGTGAGGATGGTGATTGCCGATGGCCACAATGGCGCATCGTTCAAATGTTTTTCTTCTTCCTTCAAACTGCTCTTCCCACTTTAGGTAGAGTCGACGCCATCAACTCACTATTTTATTTCCACGCCAAGATGAACATATGGGTGCCTGGTACGGATCGGAAACTTTGTGACCGCAGTCGAACCGCAATGATGGACCCTAGCGCCACCATCATCCCAGGGCCAGCATGATGCAGTCATTTGTCTGAGTCCAAGGTATCCTTACGACGTTCAAAACACGATCATCTGTCATACACGACAAAGCGATCTTTTGTTTTTGTTCAGCTAAGCGCATCTATGCCTCTTGCTGGTCCATGTGCTCAAGGCAGAAATTCATGGTATGATCGAACAGTTGCTCCCGCGACGCCAGCATACAGAGAGACCCTTCGATAGTTGATTTTGAATGTTTATTAAGGTACTTGATCCCATCAACTAGGACGCTCACCTGGAATGACTAATAATAAGTCGGCTCGGCCATCTAGAGCCGTGTGTACAGTGACAACAACAATTAGACATTCCATCGACATGCCGATATGTCATTCTACCCTGAAGCCTCTGCGGCGAGTGCTCATCTCAGTGTTTACGCAACCACGGGGGCGTGTATGAGCCCTGAGGCCTCAGGTCTCACCGGTCGACCGCTAACGACTGAAGTTGGCATTGGCTAAGCTGGCGATGCATATATAAAGTGCAGTCGACGAACGATGTCCAACATCAGTTTTCACCAGCTTCAAGTTCATATACTGTAAGCGCCTCTGCTTCCGCACTCGATTTGATATCTTAACCACTTTTTTTTCATTAGGTCGCGATGAAATTGTTTTTCCCCGCCGCTTTTATCGCGTTGGTCTCTGCAGCGGTCGTGCTTGGCGCTCCGGCGGGTGATACTGCCCTCGGAAAACCACACGAAGGTCATCACCACCACCACGAACACCACAAGCACCTCGACCACCACGACCACCACCATGGCCACGGTGTCGTCAAGCGTGATGGTGACCACCACCCGGAGCATCCTCACCACCACCACCACCACCACCACCACAAGCATCCTCATCACCACGACCACGACCACCACCGTGGTGACGGTATCGTGAAGCGCGATGGTGACCACCACCCGGAGCATCCTCACCACGACCACGACCACCACCACAAGCATCCTCATCACCACGACCACGACCACCACCGTGGTGACGGTGTCCTGAAGCGCGATGGTGACCACTACCCGGAGCATTCTCATCACCACCACGACCACCACCACAAGCATCCTCATCACCACCACCACGACCACCACCGTGGTGACGGTGTCGTGAAGCGCGATGGTGACCACTACCCGGAGCATCCTCACCACCACGACCACCACCACAAGCATCCTCATCACCACCACCACGACCACCACCGTGGTGACGGTGTCGTGAAGCGCGATGGTGACCACCACCCGGAGCATCCTCACCACCACTACGACCACGACCACAAGCATCCTCATCACCACCACCACGACCACTACCGTGGTGACGGTGTCGTGAAGCGCGATGGTGACCACCCTGAGCCTCCTTACCACCAACACCCTGAGCCTCCTTACCACCACGACCACGAGGGCGACGGAGACCACCATCATGGCGACGAGCCTCCTTACCACCCCGAGCCTCCTTACCACCACGACCACGAGGGCGACGGAGACCACCATCATGGCGACGAGCCTCCTTACCACCCCGAGCCTCCTTACCACCCCGAGCCTCCTTACCACCCTGAGCCTCCTCACCACCACCACCCCGAGCCTCCTTACCACCCCGAGCCTCCTCACGACCACCACCACGACCGCGACCACGACCATCATGGCGACGGTGTCGTAAAGCGCGATGGTGACCACCACCCGGAGCCTCATCATCGCCACCCCGAACCTCCTCGTCATCCCGAGCATCGTACCCACGACCACCACGACCACCACGACCATGAACACCGCAAGCACCACAACGGCCCGGTGGCCTGATTTTGTTGGATGTCGGGATCAGGGTTAGTCGAAATATATATATATATCTCATAGAACATTGGTACTGTCGTTTCCTGCTCTAAAAATGTGAACTATTTTGAATACACCGAGAGAATGCGTTTTTAGCGTCTTTTGTTTACCAAGTACTGTCGCTGCGCCAATATTATCCCCCTCCCTGTTCTAATCGTATGAATGGATTGATTACTAGTGCGGAAAGGTCTTGTAAATCCGTTCAAGGCCACTGACTTCAATGGAGAAATGTGCGAGATTAGTCGATACTGACGCGGCTAGAATTCCCAGGTAACCCAATTCCAACTCGAGGGCTCGCCACACAAGGAGGAGAGCAAATCAGCCTTTCCCCACTCATCATGATAAGAGGTATTACTTTTTCCCCTTCTATCGTCACATACCACATAAAAAAAAGTCATCAGGCGTGGACCCTTGCATCGAGAGAAATGAGTACGACGTCGTTAGGACATTGCGAAAATTAACAAAAATGTTAGGTATTTGCGCTCAACGTATGTCATACGTATTTTGGTGCATCACTGAAAGCTCGGACCAGAAGATCATTCACAGACTTGGTACTTGACACCCCCCCACCCCCCTCCTAATACGTTTCGCGGATAGCTGGAGAGAGCGGAACATCGGAACATTCCATGACGTTGTGCGCCTGTGCAACGGGTCAGGCAAAATACCGCCGGTGGCACGCAGCTCCTTGTCTCGTCGGACCTTGTGGTGGTTACACCGAAACGTGTGATCGCCAATCAAAATCTCTCCATTCCTTTTTTGCGCTTTTTAATCCTTTTTCATTGAGTATGCCTCCATATCATGTTGTCGTTGCTGCTGCTGCTACTTCGAGACTTCGATCGCCGCGTTGAGAATCAATCAATACGCCATAGTGGATGTGGTAGAATTCGACTGCCGTCCCTGTGATATCGATAAGCCATTGAGCGCCACTTTTCCAAAATAGGTCTTTCGTAAAGGCAGTCAAAGTAGTACTATGAATCGAAACGTTCCCAACAGAGGTTTTTTTTAAAAAATTTAGATTTGAAATCCCACTTGCGCCTCTGAAAACATTCCAATCGCTCTGTGTGATGATTGAGTTTAACGACAACTGGTCCGAATTAGCTGATTCCTTATGTTGCCGTCCGAATATCGAATGCCAACAAAGTGAGAATGTCGTGTCTTTTTCAAGTAGTTAGTCGCCCAACTTGGCCTCTGAATCGTACACTGAGGCTCACCACGACTTGTAAGGATCCTGAATAGAGGATTACTAAGGATGCGGTCGATTGAGAGGTTGAACCAGTTGAGCTGGGCTGGAGTACGCTCGGTACATCTGATACCGCACGACCAGTTGGCGTCGAACTGCAGGACTTTCAATGAGTTGTTCTGATGATCTAAACTTCAAATATTGCGTACCGTAGTTAGACTCCCTAGCCCAGTGCAACCTTACACTAGGCATCAGTATCGCTGAACAAGCTGGATGGTTGACTTGTCGTGTTAGTGGTGCCTGTCATAGTCGACTATGGTTGGGCACAGGGGTCCGGCGCCGCCGGCCCATGCTCCTGGCGTTGGGAAATGAAGTGGAAACATGAATTCGCCGGGGTCCTCTTTAGGTTCGATGCTTTCACGAAACGTTTCTAGCGTGAGGCCTGTGAAGGGCGACCGGCGAGGCGTGTTCTTTCCACTTTCGGCGGCACAGCTGTAGGAAACCATAAGGCCTTGCGGTAGGCGTGAATGACAAAAGAGCCTGACTAACTCAAGCTCCTGACGAAGCCACTCGATGGCACCAGCGCAACTGGACGTGGGAAGTTGGATCCAATTGTTGGACGAGTCGACACAGCCCGTTGACAACTTCAAATCTTCTTGGCATCACATGAAGATGTTTTGAAAAGCCTTTGCGCAAGTTTGATACCACCACTTACCACGGTCCACACATGGAACAGTGAGTGCCTCCCCCCCTCTTCCACTCTCTAGGACCTACTAGAGTTTTCGTGAACAGATTATGGCACTTGTCAGGTCAGAATAATGGGTCATTGGCAGGGTCGCCGCGGTGTACTCAAAGTTTTCTTAGTCGTTCGGATTCAGGGATTACGCTTGATACATCCCGAAAAGTCATGGAGGCCCATTGTCACACTCGAGGTGGACGACCATCATACGTACGAGTTTTGCATGGGATGCGATGGCCAGAATCCAAACCATAAAGACATTTTCCGGTTGTAAGTCCGATAATTTCTTTTCGCCATATTGTTGATATTTATGTTTTCGTTCAATCAAGTCACAATGCAAGTCACTCGTCTGTTCTGGACTTGAAGATCTGGCGGAAATCGCAGACGAAAAAGAAGGGGAAGAAACGCAGCTTGGTTGCAAGTGCCACGCATACACTTGGGGAGTTGTTAAAGAGACAAGAGGGCGAGCCAAGTGAGTTTTCCTCGTTGTCCTTGTGTGATCGTTTAGATTCATTTCGTTTGAAAAGAATTGGAGATCCGCTTACAATGTCAAACCCCAGCGAAGCGTAATCCGTTGGCAGTCAAAGGCAAGCATCAAAATGGCGCGTTGCTGCATATTCGACTACACCCACCACACACTGTATCCCACGAACCACCATTATCCCTTCACTCTGATCACGAATCCGAACACGTTAATGAGCATGACCCCGCAACATCTGAAGCCGGATATACCTCAGACCCTTCTTATAGTGAGACCCTTCAACGCAGATAGTACTTGCACCGACTCACTTTTTCCCATTAATACATAGGCTCCGAGTCATCCGATACGCTCAACGAACCTGCTTCGCCAAATGATGAAGTACCTCCAGTTGCTCAATCCGGTGTACGCAGACGCCGGATACGGGGATATGCTATCTTTTCAGATGAAGAACCATTCTCAGAAGATTGCCTTTCAGACGACGCCAATGAACGAAGCAAACCATCCAGTGATGACTGCTTGTCAGGAATACGGACTGAAATTCTTACCGTTTACGAGCGCGAGATTCATTTATCAGATGCGCCGTGGGTCTCGGCATCTGATTTGCCCCAGTTTGCTGTGGAGGAGATCAAGGTCCCGTCATTGAACTGGGCGGAACAAGTCGTTGCTTCATTCACCGTTTATCGCGAGATGAAAGAAGCTGTGTTGGATTCACACTATGAAAAGGTGTTCCACCGCCTTCAGCAGGAATGGACTTATATTGGTGGACTGGTGAGCATTCCCTCTTTTCTTTTTCTCATGCCAAGGCGCCTTCGTCTCATGTCACACATGCCGTACAGTTGGTTGCCCTCGCCGCGTATGTTTAGCTTTCATCTTTATGGGCCCTGATGATGATAACATACTTGAAAAATTAGCCTTAATACCGGAGCACTCTCTCTTTCGGCCAACTCCATTTTCCATATAAATCCGTGGTGCCGGAGCGCTATCGCCACCAGTAGCATCTCAACTGGTCTCGGTATCGCTTGTGACACATGGTTCCTATTTCGGTACAACTGGGCCGACCTTCAAACATTCATTGTGAGTCTTTTAACGGCGCATAAAGGCTTTTTCCTTTTGTTTACCCCCTGCGCCTTTCCAGACAAGAGCAAAAGATGTATTTGGGTCGTACTTTTTCTTCTCCCTTTCCGCCCGTGTTCCCGCTCTGTGCATGGTTTCCTCAGGAATGTCATTAATGTTCTTTTTGGGTCTTGTCGCATATGAAGCATGGCCGGAGGCAGTACTGGTCATCAGCTTTCTTGTTGGGCTCATTCTATCTCTCCAATTCCTTGTGTACAGTGCTCATTGGTGTGCAACGAAAGCCGTGCAGAGTGGAAGGGCCGGATCCCTGCGAATCGTGATGGCTGTAAGGCGCATGACTCGTGCGTAAATTGGATAGGAGTACCATACGATGTATGTACTATGACAGCACATAGGCTGAGTATTGAGGAGCATACCATTTATGTCATGAAAACACATTCATTTCCGGGCCTATGTGATATGATGGTTTCTACAAAAATGACTCAGGTAACGCTGATGTCACTATTCTCTAATCCCTGCCTTCTAAGCAAATAACGAAGTTCTGTCAATTCTTTATCTTTAGCTTCTTGATCATCACATTGTTTCGAATGCCCAAAGTCGATGATTGTAACTCCCAAGTCACCAATAAGAATATTGGCACGACGGATATCTCCGTGGAGTATACCTGCTTCATGAATAGACTCCAATGTTGACAAAGCCGTCTTGCTAATTTGGAATGTTGTAAGGTAAACAAGTCTTGGTGAAGAAACATACCAGTCCAGAATACCTAAAAACTTAGAGAGTGGAATGCCAGCGTAAAGCAACACAAGAGCGCAAGCACCATCTTCCAAGTCGTCAAAAATACCTAGTGGTGTCGCAATTCCTTGATGGACTCCTTTTGACTTCAAATGGCGATAAATTTCATATTCACTCTTAAGTGCATCCCGCTGTTCACTGTCGAACGCAAGCTTGACAACAACATCAAGGGGCATAGCGTCATCCAAAACTTCTGGCTTAAGTGTGCCGCGGTGCACCACACCTGTCGCGCCCCGCCCAATTTCTGACGTTAGGATAATCGTCAGACATTCCTCTGGTTCATCAGAGTGGAGGGTTCGTGGAGAGAATGGAGGAGTAGGACACCCTGCGTGTCCCATAATTGAAGGAGCAGAGCGAATGAATGAGGCGGGGATTGGTGAATCATATACGTCATATTGAAGGTAGAGGAGGACCAGATTGCGGTTACTGGCCACGTTTATAGCTTTCTAATGCTCGTCAGGTCAGAAAGTTGACAGCGTTCAAGTTAGCAAACCTTGACGGCTGCCAATTCATCACCAACAGGATCTTTTTTGCCTACAGAGCCTCGGGATCTACCACCGTTCCTACTCTTACCTTTACTCTTACCCTTACCTTTACCTTTACCCAAGTTGTGATGCCCGCGGCTGCCACGAGCGCCCTTACGGCCACTTCCAGAACCATGATCATCGTCTTGGTCGCCTTGGTCTTCGCCATCATCGCCGTCACCGGAGGGCATTGATTCAGGTCGCTGCTGCCGCCGGTCTATCAGGTCTTGGATGGCAGCAATATATATGCCGACGTGGATCTTCCCATACCCGGGATTAGAGCATGTAGGTGGGCTGATAGGATCCGAAACGTAAAGCGTCTGAGACTGTCGATGGCGAAGACACACAAGCTCTTGGTTGCCCGAATGAAGTATAATGATTGTCCCATCGACTCGTACAGCTTGTGCCCATGCCTGGATAAAGTCGACTCATCAGATTAATTTCGACAGGTGTTGACTCGTACTACACGCCACCTGTTGCACTAATTTTTGCGCAGTTATATCATCCCGATCCTTGTAGGCCTCGTCTGAGTTGTGCTTTTTGCCCTTATCCTTCGAACCTCTCAATAGTAGTGGTGTCGGTGGTGGAAGCATTGAAGAGCCCGACGTACTCATGTCATGCCGGTCTTGGTAATCCTCGTCGTCTCGGTTGCGTTTCTTGCCTTTACTCAGAGGAAACTCTGAGGCCTCCTCATTATCTCGTTTGCGTTTCTTGTCTATGTTTTTCATAGGCTGTGCTGAAGAGCCCGATGCTGTAACTGATCGAGTAGCCGGCCTTCGTACTGGTTTTATGCCGATTTCTTCATCGCGATTTTCTCCAGGGAGACTCCAGGGAGGAGCCTGTGCATCATGCCCAACGACTGCCCTGTTAGCTATCTCCTGTTGCTTCACATGTGACTTGCAACCACCATTGCAGAATGTCCACGTAAACTCGCCCAGAGAACAAACCGCGGACATCACTTCAGAAGTACCCACAGGTATGCTCTTCATCTCCCACGTCACCAAAGACGACATAGACTTCCTAGCCCCTTGGACTATAGTACGAACTTTACCGTCCACGGAATTCACAACGGCTTCCAGTTCTATTTCGCGCTTATCATGAGTTGTGGATTTGCTCATGAAACGGAGTTCGCCGTCCATTTTTGCGTAACCTGAAGAAGCAGGTGATTGCGTCCAGTACAAGAGAGTGCGCCATCGCGGAAATGAAGGGTGCAGAGCGATCATCGAAGCCACGAACGAGCAGTATTTGGCGGTGGTCTTGCCATAATACTCTCCAAGTGCTTTCTCGTCTGTCATGGCCACCTCATGATGCCACGCGTCGCTTGCTCGTTGTTTGGCCGTGATGAAGTCAGTGTCCAGTGATGGAAGGGCTCCCAAAGCGGCATCAAGCGCTTTATCTACATTTTTTGCGAGATCCTGAACCAGGGATGGAAGTGGCTTTACGCACTTGACAATCAAATTGGAAGAAAAGTGCATGTCATAAAATGTGGGTGGGCGGGTGTGAGACGATGTTTTAACAGCGTTAGGTGATGCGTTATGAATGAGAAAAGGGGGATTCCAAGAGAATAGCGCCTCGATTTCGTCCCGAACTTCCGTGGTCGAAGTCATGTTGCTCAATCGTCACAGTGGGGGTGTTCAATCCCTGTGATGCCAACATTGCTTCTTGGCCTCTTACCACCACCATCTCCTGGTTTTCCCACGAGTTGGCCCAGTTCGAGCACGTCGTCTACGCCCTTTGGTGTATACATTCTGAAGCTTTTCCTCTGTTCTCGTGTGTTGAGTCCTAGCTCCACTTGTTTTTTGTCCCTCCCCAGCTTCTCTGCTATTCCCCCTCCCTCTGTGGCCCTCGTGTTTTGTCGGCATGGCTCAACCCCCACCCCCTCTTCCTTCCGGTTCCTCCTCCCATCACCCTCCTCGACCTCCCCAGTCAAACCCCCTCTCGGTTGCTGGACCTTTTTGTGCAATTGCAATTTTTCACCTCAAAAGGCCCTGTCTCACGCCGACTGGTTGCCGACCTCCTTTGCGATCCTTGCGTGGCACAGGTTGCTGCTCCCACTCTTTCTTTGACCATTTACTGTATACTCCTATCCCTGTCCTGGGTGCCACTGTGGTTATGGTGGCCCTTGAGGATGAGTTCCTGTCTCATACTGCTCCCATTGATAGTCTCTCCATCTCTTGCCCCCCCTCTTCTATCCCCTCTCCTGATATCATGCTCAATGACACTGTCTGCTTTCCCCTCCCCTCTGCTGCTCCATCTCCTGCTCCTGCCACTGTTCCCCTGCCTACTGCTTTACTTCCTGCTCCACCTGTTGCTTCAATTACTGTTCCCCTTCCTGCTTTGATCACTAACCCTCCCCCTGTAGCCCTGACTCCCCAATGCCTGGAAAAACAATCCTGCCTTGCTCTGTCTCCTTCCTGGCCTCTGGTCTTGCCTGGTATGAGTCCATTAGTTATGGTCAATGTCCACAACGTCGTTCAGTGTCCAAGTCTACAGCAACAAACAGAGTCTCGGTCTGTTCCCAATCACCGGACAAGGATTCTAGGCACTAAGTCTGACGATGACGAAGGCTAGAGAGAGAGAGAGAGCAAGGAGAGCGGTTGAGGCAACGAGCGAAAGAGTGTTCAAGTTATGGATATGATTCGACTAAGTTGGAACTAAAGAACTATGGTACATGAGAGGGGTTTATATACGTTGAGAGAACAATAGACGCTAAAGGGGAAAGAGCATAGCTATCTGAGAAAGGAAAGATGAAGGTAGCTATAAAAAGGAGATAACGTCCAAGTGTAACTATGGGTTTGTAATGAATAAATGTAATCCGTTAACAAAGGGA